>PVJD01000998.1:231099-317867 GCA_004026545.1 Mormoops blainvillei | reverse complement strand
TTGGAATCTAGTATGAGAAGAGGAGAGAGTGGTGGGCAGAAGCGGGAGGGATAGGGAAGGGGGCTTTGCTAAGACCCCTCCATGGAGCTCGTCCTTTCTCTGCCTTCTCCCACAGAACTGGCTTGTGGGGACCCTGGCGCTGGGACCCACCATCATCTGCCTCAGGGGCAGCAGGCTGGCAACTGCCAGGTACACTGAACAGGTGGCCCCTGAGCCAGGCCGACAGTGGACCTGCCTTGAGGCAGAAGGAGGTGTGGCTGGCGATCCCCCAGCTCTGGGGGCTAACAAAGGGTTTCTTGGAACGCAGACTATTTCAAGGGCTCCCGCACGGCGCTCACTCTGTGCCAGTCACTGCTCTGCAATCTTTACAAATATTACTTCAGTATCCTAACCAAGGCAAAAAGCCCCTCTGAGCGCCCTAACGTGGGTCTGCCGGTGGCGGCTCTGGCCCCCGCCCCTTCATGGGCACCGTCCCGTCCCACAAGGCAGTTTGTCAAGTAAGTCTTGTTTGAGACAAAGTCTGTCTACCTGTCTGTCCAGATTCTCCTTGGTCCTGTGTCCAGAACAAATCAGTTCCCTTTTTATACGTGGTCCTTTGCTCTCCCCCAGGGCCCTGCCCTGGGCGGAGCCTGCTTATAACCAAATCAGCCCTGGCCTGTGGGCCCCGACCACCCTCAGCCTCAGGCCTGTTCCCGAGGACGTGGAGTTACCGTTAACTAATAACTAAATAACATATTCTTGCCTGAAGCTTGGCTACACAAACCAGAACTGCAGATAGTTTCTATGCACTACCTTTGGCAATTACTAAAGATGACTGTTAACCCAGGCCCCTGTGACGTGCAACGAGGGGTGGCGAGGGCACTTACCACCGTTGCTCAGGCCTTTACTTCCAAAGCCTTTCTGGATGTTGAGGGGCCCTTCTGTGTGGACAGGTGCAAAATAAACTTCAGGACACCCCAGCCCTAGCGGCATTCATTACACCCCCTGGTGTGTCACGCTGGGCCTCGCCACCACAGTTCCCATGGGGCACGGTAGCTATGTTCCTTAGCTCTCCCACAGCGTTCCACGCTGACTTGGTAAGACTTGACTTTGCTTCACAGCACAGCTCACGCGTCTTCCTGCATATAGAAAGTGGCCCATGTGGAGCCATCCTTAGGTCCTTAGCATGACAGAAGGCCGGGCTACCTCTCTCCCTGGGGTGAAATATTTTTAGGGGCAAACCTAGGCTTAAGGCAAGATGGTTGAGAACTTCGACTCTGGAGCCAGAGAGATTTGGGTTCAAATCCCAGTTCTACCCATTCTCAGCTGTGTGGCCTTGCACAAGGTACTTAACCTCCCTGTGCATCAGTTTCTCCGCTATGAAGTGGAGCTTGTAATAGAATCTGAGGTCATGCAGTCATTGCAAAGACTCAGACCATGTGTGCTGGCTGCTTCAGCCCAGGAGGGCAGCCAGCTGGGGTAGCCTTCCAATGCTCCTCAAAAGACCTGCGTTAAGCTCAACCCTCAAACCGCTTTTCATCAAAAGACTCCCCATCTGGCTTCTATTGGCAGTGAGGTTACTTTCTTCTGCCACCACCTTAAGGGCTCCCAGTGGACTCTTTCCCGAAAAACCATCTCCCACCTCCATGTCTGCTGCCTGCTCTGTGCCCACTGCAGAGCTGGGCAAGTATCACAAGTGTCACGTGGTTAGGTAGCACAGAGCTACTCGGCGCATGTCTGAGCTGAACTGAAGTTGTTTTATTGTGTATCAAGGGAGCTGCCAGATACAAATGAGGACAGACGTGGGGAGTTATGGCTAGAACTATAACTGTTGGCTTAAAACCTCCTAGACCTCCTAGATCTTACTTGTCAATCCCAGGTCATCTGGACCCTTTCCTAGACTTATTCTTTGAAGTACTCGGTCCTTGTTTTCTCAATCTGCCTATCTTTTTGTTTCAGCGGAATGCCAGATTTTTTTTCACAGCTCTGCAGAATCATGGGAAAGTAAGGTCTTTTTTAAATCTGGACCCAGAATTTCTTTGGTTTCAGGAAATCATTTCTCTCAAAGTCCCATCAACTCCCTGCTTACCTGAATCCCAGGGCTCTGCCCGAACTTGCCTCTGTTGTCTGGCTCTTGAGTGCCCAAGAAATCCAGGGCATCCCCTGTGCTCAGCACATCTTCATCCTGTGTGGTGACAGATTGTCTCCCAGGATCAGCCTTTGCTGACTGGGCCCCTCTGCTGTTGTTCGGAGGGTGGGGCTGCAATCTGAGGCCACTCCAGCACACCCCCTTGGTCACTCCCACCCAGGCATCTGAGCAAGGGAGGCTTACCTCTACACATCCTTTTGCTCCTTCTGGCTTTGGCTTCCCAGCTGTTGGCCCCTCCCACATCCCTCACCCCTTATCTACCTTTGTCCCATCAGCCCCTCCCTTTAGCTCCCCTGTTTATCTGTTTCTTCCTCCCCCTCCCCAGCCTTCTCAATTTCTTTCCCCGACCCCACATCTTCACTAAAGGCCCTCAAGTGAATTGTTTCATGACTGACTCTGACTTGCATAATTTCTAGTCTAGATATCCTGTAAAACTATTACTTTAGAAAGCCTCATCTCAGGCTACTGCAGACAATCCAGATTTCCCACTTCCTGGAAGAGCATGCGAGTGCAGTGTGACGTCTGTTCCTTACACACGTGGCTTGCATCTTCTGGCAAGACCATGTGCCCTCACACCACACACACACACACACACACACCCAAACACATACCCATACCCCGGTGGGTTCTGTATATCCTCAGTGTTTGGAATCACCTGTCTATACAATAAGCCTCCTTGGTCTCAATCAGCATTTGTCTCTGTGTCCTCAGTGCCTGGTATGGGGACTGGCATACACTAGTTTCTCCATGACGGTTGGTTGACCGAGTGAATGGGTAGATAAATAATTCATCACACAGTGTAAAAGAGATCTGTGAAGAGAAGCTGGCCGCCCTTAGATGGCCCTAGCATATCAGAACCATCCATGTACGACTACGGTGCATTCCTCCGATGTTAAGTGAAATGTCCTCTCTGAAGAACAAGAGGACTCTGAAAATTTTAATGATACATCTGCTCAGTTCATCCTGTACTAGGGTTCCTTGATATTATGTTTTCATTTACAGTTTTCAAAGACTTGCCTACGATTTCTTTCCAAATGTGGCAAAAAAAAAAAAAAAGTGACACTTGCATTTGGGTTCATTTGGAGAACAGTTTTATCACCAAATAATTTGATGCCGAGATAATGACAGATACACATGTGGATAACTTTCAGGTCATAAATGTGTTTGTATTTCAAGATGTAAATTTGGTTTTGATGTTTATTTCTTCCCGGAGGCAGTTTGGTTTCCTGGTTCAGGTTGGGGTCTGGTTGTTTCAGCGCGTTTTCAATGTTCTCTCTCTGATTTTCAGGTTGACTTTGATCAACTTCAGGATAATTTATGTCAGATGGAGAGAAGATGCAAAGCTTCATGGGATCACCTCAAGGCAATTGCAAAACATGAAATGAAACCAGTTTTAAAACAACGAATGTCAGAATTCCTCAAAGACTGTGCAGAGCGAATTATAATTTTAAAGATTGTCCATAGAAGAATAATTAACAGGTAAGCAGATCGAGGAACATATGGAAACATCAGTAAAATGGCATGTTGAAAATATTCTGCAAACCAAGATCTGAAGGTTAAATTGACAAAAATTGTACTGTAAATTCTTGGTATATGGCCAGTGCACCTTTGACGCACATGTTTATTTCAGGGGCACTTAATTTTTCTTACACACACACACACATACACAATAATACACACATACACAGTAATATCGTATAATGCCATTGAATCTTGAGGTTGGCGAGCATCTCAGAGATATCATTCAAAAATTCTCCTTGATCAGGAATTGAATCTGTAACATCTCAAGTTGATCCCTGAACCTCTGCATCTGTTCGAACCATACTGCCTACGGAGCGCACATGTTTTATAAGGCAGATCGACTTGTCAGAAAAGCTCCTTCTTTATATGACCCATGACCTGCCCTCTGAGACCTTCCTCGTTGAGTCCCCGATGGCTGCCTTGTGCTGCAATCTGCCAGTCGAGGCTTGGGCCTCCCCATGTGTGCCATCCTCTGGACCAGCCCTCCTCAGAGTCCCAGGATCCAAGGGGACCCTGGGACACACAGCACTGATGTGTCAGGCCTTGCTTGCCTACAACGAGCCTGGCTGAGGTCTAGGATGGCTCCATGGCTATCTAGTAAGTGGAGGCCGCACCTGGACCAGAGCCTGGGTCTTCCAATGACCTGGGCCTGGGCACTGCCCACCACACACCACTGTTTTCTTTACCTTTGCTTCCTCGCAGAAGGTAGTTGTGGGTGCCTTACTCTGGCCTGCGGGGTCTGAGTGCCCTCTCCTGGGCCTCACACCTTGGTGAGCAGATGTGCAGTCCTGCAGACCTGCAGGCTGTGGTCTGCCTGCAGCAGGAGCTCAGAGGGCAGGCCCACTGAAGCAGGCCTCCCGCAGTTCTGTGAAGGAAACCTTCCCTTGGGGCCATCCAGCCGAGTCTTTCCGAGAGGCCAGCACCTCAAGGACACTCCACGGTCTGTGAGAGCACTTCATAGTCTTTTTAAACAGATGTGTGGTATTTTCATTTATCCATGTACATTTTATAGTTTCTATTTTTTCTCTTCCCTCCCTCCTTTCCCTTTCTCTCCTTCTTTCCTTCACCTTCCTTGAAGTTATATAGAACTTTTTTTTTCCAAATGCTGTTGACATACAATATTATATTAGTTTCAGGTGTCCAGCATAGTGATTAGACATTTATATACCTTACAAAGTGATCACCCAGTAAGTCTAGTACCCACCTGGCACCATACATAGTTATTATAATACTATTGACAGATTCCCTGTGCTGAACTCCACATCCCTGTGACCACTTTTAAAAACCTAATTCTCTAGTCTGCCCGTAAACCCTCCCCCAGCTTGTGTCATTTGCTGCTTTGGTAATCGTGCCTCCTGGGTCTTGATCCACACTGCTTGGGGTGGGTAGGGGTGGAGGTGCCAGTAACCTTCATGTGGCAGGAACAGGAATAAGGAACAGAATCTTCCGTCCAGGCTGACAGCTATTCATGACTCAGCGCTTTCGGAATGTGGTGGTTCAATTCTCAGCTACCCTCACTGCGCTCCTCCTAGACCTCTCAGCTGCCCTCTGGGTGCGAGGATCTCATCCGGGATTTTGTCAGATTTCTCACTGAAACCAAAGCACACTATGCTTTTAACATGGTTACAAAGGGGAGGCGGGGAATGTGAGCTGCTTCAGCCCCCCACACTTGGTATGCGACAAGCATATTCCCACTGAAAACTACTCCCATCAACAACCAGTTTCCATCTAGAAGAATATCATGAAACCGGAGCAATTTTATGAAAACCTTGTAAAGCTCTTATGCCTAGTCATGTTAACCACTTTATTCTGGATAGATAAAAACTCAGTGACACATGTATTCCTTAAGCTATCATGCACGCGTGTGTGTAGTTATATATGAGGCCTGTCCAGAATGTGTCCAGCCATGTAATATGAACGATAGAGACATCTATTGAAGAAGATACAAGATACAAGAAACATTGTACCTAGGACAATGACACCTCGGTCCCCTTCAGAGAAGGCACCTTGACACTTCACACAGTTCTGCCAGTTGCTATCAGCCGCCCCATCGTATTTTCCTGAATCTCATCGACAGTCTGAAATCTTTTTCCCTTTCAAAGGTGATTTTAGTTTTGGGAAAAGCCAGAAGTTGCAGGGTACCAAATCTGGACTGTAGGGGGTTGAGTCACCTGGGAAATTTGATGTTTCACCAGAAATCTCTGCATGAGACATGACGTATAAGGAGGCATGTTGTCGTGATGAAACTGCCTGTCAACAGTTACCCATAGCTGTGGCCTTCTGAACCATCCCAATAGTTTCCACGGAGGAATGTTCAAGCTTATCGCAAAATTTGATGCAGATTCATTGCTCTACTCGCTCGGTCACTTTGCATGAGATGGCCACACAGTACACACGCTCACCCAACGGCGTCTATGGCTCCCACTGACTAGTACAGTGAAGTCATCATCGTTCATGTCTGCCCAATCCAGTTCACTCTCCTTGGCTGCCAGGTTACATCGATGACACGCAAACCATTCTCATTATATTAATAATTATAATGGTTGGACTTTTTCTGGATAGAATTATATATATAAAATTCTCCCCGGTAAGCTGGTCACCCAGATGACCTGGATCCCGGTCTCCTCACTATTTGGGGATGACCAGCATGAGCCAAGAATTCATTGTAGTTTAGGTGGGAAGTAAAAGCGGCCTGGCTAAAGGGGAGTGCAGGTGGTGGCCAAGCCCCAGCATCTAAACCATAGGACCCTGGGTTGAAATGAAGACATTATCTTGCCCTGGCTTGTGTTGCTCTGTTGATTGACTGCTGACCTATGAACCAAAGGGTCGCTGGTTCAATTCCCTGTCAGGGCACACGCCTGGGTTGTGGGTCAGGTCCTCAGTAGGGGGCATGTAAGAGGGGCCACACATTGATGTTTCTCTCCCTCTCTTTCTCCCTCCCTTCCCCTCTCTAAAAATAAATAAATTAATTAATTTTTTAAAAAAGACATTATTAGGGGTTCCAGAAATTACAGTTCTTCCCTGAACTGTACCTCACTTGTGGGGCAGGAGACAGGTTCTTAGATGGATGAAACCATCAGGAACCTCACTAGTCTCCCACATGGACAGGCTAGGACTGATTTTGCTCAGCCCCTGCTAGCACCTCCTGCTTGATTGGCAGCTGAAGGGACAAGTCATCAGGTCTTTCCCTCTGCTCTACCCATCCCCCCAGATCCTGCAGCTCTCCCCTCAGCACCCTCCGAGTTCCCCAGAGTCCCTTGTACACCACGTAGGATCACCCCGGGGCTGATGAGTCCAGGCCCCCTTGCTTTCTCACCGCACTGGCCTGCCCTTTGAACTTTGCCAGGAGTGCTCTATTTTGACCAGGAGCCACTGCTCTGCCTGGGAGCCTCTGATGGGAAAGAAGACCCTTCACCTCAGCCTCCCCCGGCATCTCAACAGGCCTCTCCCCACTCCAGGGCCTCCTTGGGGAAAGGAGATGAGGACACATCTGGCCAACCCACCTCCCTTTCTTATTAGATGGGCCCTCCCTTAGTTTTTCTGGGAGGTCCCTTCTTGCTAAAGGAGCAGACAGAAGAACTTAGACAATCTTCTTTGGGCAAAACCTGGCTTTCAGAACTCTTGTTTGGCTAAGAAAAATCTTGTTCTGAATGTCCGAATCTACATATTAACCTTTTCTTTTATGCTGCTGCACCGATGGCCCAGATCCACCCTGTGGATGTGCGGACCCACTCACTTGCTCCTTAGAGGCATTGGGCTGCAGTTACACCGTGGTGGGCACTGGAGGGGAGGGTACCGGGTAGGGAGGAAGACCTTCCTGGCAGGCAAAGAGAACTACAACAGGGGACTGGCATTCCAGGGGGAGAGAGAGGCAGAAGTCTGGCTTCCCAACATCCCAAAATCCATGTACCCCTTCCTCGGCCGTGCACCCCACTCAGTGGTACACATGAAGAAAAGGACAGATGATGGGACAAGAACAAAGAAGTCTGGCTTGTGCTCAGGATACTGATGAGCGGAACCAGCCTCCATGACCATAAGGCCTTCATGTCATGTGTTCTGAAAGTGACAAACTTAACTAACAAATATCCCTTAAATGTTTTACTCCCTTGAAGTCATCCTGCTTTTTCTTCTACAGGAATGTCATAGCCTCCTTCCTTTCAAATATACACTGGAATCTTTTTTTCAGAGGTGCATTTCACTTGCTTTTTTGCAAAATGTGCTTAATTTCCATTTTTAACTTGCTTTGTTTTGATCCTCTGTAGTACAAAAAACCATGTTCTAACAAGTGGAGGATAAGGACTCTTGGGCTGTACTTATGTACAAAAGAGGACTCACCTGTGAGCTGTTTCATTCTCTCCTTGATTTTTCTTGCACATAGATCTTGAGTAGTGAGAAGTGGCAACGTTTACAGTATATTACACTATCCTATCCTAATGTAATGCCAGGTGGTAATAAGCCAGGAAGAAAAATTAGAAGTATAAATGGGACTGGGAATGACAAGAAGGTGCTGTTTTACATTGGGTGGTTAGGGGAGGCCTCTCTGAAGATGTGCTGTCTGAGCAGAGACCCGTGGACTGAGAGAGCTATCCATGCACCTGGGCTGTTGTGTAAGTGGTCTTAACATAGGGAATAGCTGGTACTGGACACCTCGTCAGGGCCTATGGTCCTCCCAATGGAGTGGCCTCCCTGCCTCTTCCCTCAGTCCCTGCAGGCTCCCTACTTAGCCATGTGCCCTTAGGGTCCCCTACATACCACACATGGGGCCTGAAGCCCTCAGGTGGGTTTGTTCCAGAATCAGGAGAATTCCAGTTCAGGGAATTAGGAGGATTCTAGTGTGGCTGGAGTCATAGTAGATAAGGTCAGAGAGGTGGTGGGCCAGTTATGCAGGGCCTTGTATGGCAAGACCATATGTTGTTTATTCATCTATTGATGGTTATTGGGGTTGTTCCCACTTTTTGGCTATTATGATGAGTGCTGCTATAAACAGTTATGTAGAAGGTTTTGTGTGGACACGTATATTCATTTCTTCAGGGTATATGCATGGGAATGAAATTGCTAGACCACATAGTAACACCATTTTAACTTTTGAGTAACTGCCAGACTTGTCCACAGCATCTGAACCATTATTATGGTCTCACCAGTGCCATATGAGTTTTCCAATTTCTGCACATCCTCACCAACACTTGTTATGATCTGTCTTTTTAATTATAGCCACCCTAGTGAGGGTGAAGCATGTCTCATTGTGGTTTTCATTTGCATTCCCCTAATGACTAAGGGCGTTGAGCATCTTTTCATGTGTTTGTTGGCCTATTTGCATATCCTTTTCTTTTCTTTCTTTCTTTCTTTTTTTTTTGTTTTTTGAGAAATGTCTATTGAAATCCTGTGTCTGTTTTTTTTTGTTTGTTTTTTGTTTTTTTTAATCATTTTTGTGTCGAGATTCATTATCATTTTGTAAGATTTCTTTATATGTCCTGGATACAAACTCCTTACCAGACATATGATTTGCAAATATTTTCTCCTGTTTTGTGGGTTGTATTTTCACTCTTAATAGTATCCTTTGAAGCACAAACACTGCTTAATTTTCATGAAGTTGAATTTATCTATTTCTTCTTTGGGTGCTTACACCTTCGGTATCATAGCTAAGAAATCCTAATCCAAAGTCATAAAATTTATATTTTCTTCTAAGAGTTTTATGCTTCTAGCTATCATTTTTGGTTTTAAACAGCATTTTCCAGCCCCCTTTACCATAAATTCAGGCTGTGCACTTTATTGTTCCTCACAAGAAGAATAAGCCACGGTCCCTCAGCTGAAAGGTAAACCTAACCTTATTCTAATGTACAAGTTAGAGTCATCGAACACAGAGCTCTTGTCCACAGGTGGTGGTATCATTTATATAATGCTGTTTGTTCTGCATAAACATTTCATTCCCTCTCCTAGTCTTCTTTCTCATTTCCTGGCAACTAAAAATTGGGCACTTGTTTGCTCCTTTGATTTCTTTTACCAAAAAAATTTAAGCAAAGAAAATTCAATCATTTTTTTGTTTATAAATTAAATAGCTGAGATGAATTTATTTTGTGCTGCTCATGCAGGGCGTTCTAATCAAATTAAGATTGTATGCAATATTGCAAGAAAAATAGTCAAAATAGTCAGAGAAAACTTTACAAGCATCTTTTTATAAGCCGTCAATTTACATATAATTCATAATGATCATGCCTTTTCCAAGTATGCCTTGGGGCAAGTTCCAAAGGAATTGCTAAGCAACATTTCTTTATTTCTTATTCAATTTTTATATAATCTAGAAACTGCAGTATTTATTTTTCTTACAAAAGGTACCCATATCCATTTTAGGAAGCATTAAAACACAGATATGGAAAAAGAAAAAGGTAATTAATCCCCTAAAACCCTGCCACCTAGACGTGGATTTCCTCAGTGAGAAAATGAGTTGAACCTGACTTCCAATCTCATTTTCACTTGAGAGGACCTTCAATCTCAAAGTTCCAGGAATCAAGAACAATGTACGGATCATTGGTTTCTTATTGAAAGTTTATAGATAACTAATTTTTGTTCCTTAAAACTGAAGTCATTACCACTATTATTTTCCCTTGCAGGTTCCATTCCTTTTTGCTCTTCATGGGGCACCCACCGTATGCAATTCGGGAAGTGAACATAAACAAGTTCTGCAGGATCATTAGCGAATTTGCTTTGGAATATCGTACCACGAGGGAAAGGGTTTTGCAGCAGAAACAGAAACGGGCCAACCACAGAGAGAGAAATAAGACCAGAGGGAAGATGATCACTGATGTAAGTTTCATGAAATCAGCTTCTGTAGGTCATTTACTTTGAAAATATAATCAACCCTAAAATGTCCCACAGTTTGGGGACTGTGCTTTTTTTTTCTTTTCTTTCTTTCTTTAAAAAATATCTGCTATATAATGAGCAGGGAACTAGTATATGTAAATCAGGAATGTGTGGCTGGAGGAGGGACTTGTAGCCCACGTGGGCATGTTGTATGGTGCTGATGATATTAAATGCTTGTTTCCATTTTCAGCCTCTGTGATGGGAGGTAATACCACTTACCATAGGAAGACAAATGTACTGATTTGGGAGTAACTTCAGGGTTTTAATCATCATAACGATGCCATATAACCAAATCAGTTGACACTGGGATCACTCTTTCAAGGCACCTGAATAGAGAAATAATTGATGTGGTTGCTCAAAGACGCAATCAGGTGGGCTCTTGGGCAGTCCCTTGAGTCAGAGATTATCAGCATGGGAAGATCCCAGAGGACAGTGAATATTGCAGGGGATCCCCTTGAGGCCCCTCCACGTTTACATGTCTCAGACTCGTGGGCTCTTCTCCCATCTCTCCCACCTCCTCCCTGAGCACACTGGGCCTTGAGTGCGGTGGGCATTCAGATGGGAGATGCTTCATAACTGGAGGGGGAAGGGATGCGTGAGGATGTCAGAGACAAATGCACACAGTGCTGCTGCTGCCTCTTTCCCATGTGCCTTTTTGAAATGTATCACTTCTGCATATATACCTGAGAAGTACCTTGGCTCTCGGCGATCCAGGGAATGGAATGGGTGAACAGATGAGCCACCAACCTTTGTGTGTCTCAGCTGAACTCAAGTCAGGCAGATTTTCGGGGGGAGGAATGAAATCAATTAAGAAGACCTTGTCGGGGCTGGCTTCTGTGCCCAGATGGGTGTTCAAGTAGTAGGAGAAAGAGAGAGCACACAATTGCTATCCACGTTCTTAAGCGGTCTGACCTTTCCCTGGAAACCTGGATGCATTATCTTAGTAATTTTAAAATAATTCTGAGGAGAAGTGGGAACTAATCCCCTCTTCATCTACCCACTCAGGCCCCTCTTTTCCTTGGAATTTTCTGGACCCTTAAGAGAGTGCTCAGATCACTTTTCTACAGAAGGTGCCCTTTCAACAGTCGCCTGGTCTTCCAAACCCAGTACCATCAGCTGAGTCTCCTCTTCTGGAATCTGGGTTCAATAGACCCTTTCACCTCCTGGAGGACTGCAAACTGAATCCACTTGGGCAAACTATGTCCCATGCTTCCTTCCAAAGTTTTATTTTTAAACATTGTAAAGGGGAGTGCTTATTTTTGTGGAAATGAGACACAGTGGAGGGGGGAAAATACAAGTCCAATATGCTTAAAATTATGAAAACACATCAAAATTTCTTGCCAAATTCTTGAGGGATTTTTGGGTTTGTTTTTTTTTTTTTTTTACAGATTTTGCTAATTTTAAGATTCTGTTCTTCTCTGAAAACATTCAGCTTTCAGTTTATAAGCAGGGGTAAATTTTTCTAGGGTTTGATTAAAAAATGTTTAAATTCCCACGAAAATCTGGACAATACAGGCTTTTTCAACGTTTATCCTCAGCATCGTCCCTATTGTTAGTGGGCATTTGTGTAGAAAGGTTGCCATCTGCTGGGAAGTTAGTGTACTGTCGCTTAAGGCAAAGTGTAGATTCACATTTTCCCAACTCTCAAGTCAGCAAGCACCCACCGTGTGTGCCCAGTAGGGCAGGGGCCCCGAGGAAGATGTGGGTACAATAAAAGATAAATTTATATCCTAAGGATGTCATGATCTGGTTAGAAAACACATCCACAACTTAAACCACTGAAAACAAAACCAAGCAATAGATTGAGAATCACAGAGCCCCTGAGCATCAGAGCTGGAAGCGATTTTTGGAGAAAACTTTGTAGTAAGGCACTTTTAATATAGATGCTGAATAATGAGGATGGGAACAGTATCAGTTAAACAGAGATGATTTTAGAAAAAGCATTATTTTCTAAGACAGAGAAGCCTGGGTTAGATCTAAAGACCCTGCATTTGCAGAGTCAGCCCCACGCCTGCTCCTGTGTGCTGGTCTCTCCTCTTCTTTCTGTTTCTGAATATGCAGAAAGCCTTTCTTAAGGCCCAGGAGTTCTTCCAAGGGAGTATCAATGTGAAGCTAAGTAATTCTCCATCCATGTATCCACAAGTGGTGCTAGACAAAAATGTGACATAGACTATGCAGCACAAGGCAACCGTGGCTCTGTCTACTGTCACTGTGCTCCAGATGGGCTGTGAGAGCTCAGATCTCCTACACCCCAGGTCTCCTATACCCCAGGCACTGGTGGGTGAGGCCCTTGTCTTCTCTGAAAACCAGCTTCCTCTTCTGTGAAAAGGGAA
The DNA here is from genome assembly GCA_004026545.1 of Mormoops blainvillei. Taxonomy (NCBI): domain Eukaryota; kingdom Metazoa; phylum Chordata; class Mammalia; order Chiroptera; family Mormoopidae; genus Mormoops; species Mormoops blainvillei. Next base: position 305,027 of record PVJD01000998.1, on the reverse strand, counting down.
TGCCAGTTACTTTGGGAGCTACTGAAAGGGCTAGAGATTTTGTATATCAGTACCTTGCACATGTGCTGACTGCAGAGAAAAAAAAACACACAAAACACCAAAATCCTGGTTAAATAAATAAGCTCTAAGATTTAAAAAAAAAACAAAAACAACCCACAGCAGGACTGTCATCTCTTGTCGCAATGCCATTTGGCTGGGGGCAGTGTGGAACGTGATGAACTGGAAGCATTGTGTCATTTCGGCTTCCTTAAGTTTAGTCAGTTCTCAAAAACCTTTTGTCTTATTTGGTGGCCTAGCCCTGCCACATCAATGGAAACAAAAACAAGTTAAACTGAGGGCGTATTCAGTGTAAAATTAAGAGATTGATATGACTTTCACCCTCATTTTCTTTTTAAGAAAAGGGTTACTTTATTTGAAGTTACTTGAGGGGGTTTGTCTGGTGAGAATGAAAAGTATGGCATGTCAGTTCCGACAGCCTCCATGAGGTAAGATTTTAAAGAGAACTTAATGTCATTTTCTGAGGAGAGAGGAATACCATCCATTCTGCTTGGGGGTTGTTCCTCTTGTCCTGTCTGACCTGTGTGTGGAGATTCCTGGAGGACCAGAGCCAGCAGCCTGAGTTGGGTGTTGGGGGAGGGTGGTGTTCAGCACTTGGGATGAGAGGGGAGACGGCAGCTGATAGGCCGAGCCAGGCAGATGGAGGCTGGCCCACTCGCTGAGGCCCTGGTGGCGGGCAGGTGGTGCTGGGTTCCACAGAATGTGGCCAGCTGAGTGGCAGGGCACAGAGCTGGGAGTGAGGTCTGCAGTGGTCGGGGAACCAGGTAAGCTGGCTGTCAACCTCATGGGCAGCCTCAGGAGACTGGCCCAGAGCCCAGCAAATCCCTTCTGACTTTGGTCAGGAGGGAACCTGGGGCTCACGCACACAGGGAATTTCCAGATGCAGATAGGAGGGCTACGTAGGTAGGACCTGGCATCTCCTAAATCAAGAGGGTGTGCCTCTGCTGTGGGGGTCGACTGCTTTATGGGGATTTGACATGACATGGAGAGGATCTCATCTTTGCTGATTTCTGTGCCTTCTAAGAATCCCTTCTGTCTTTTTCATCCTGTCCTGTCCTCTCGGGTAGACTGATGAAGAGGATGAAGTCGAGGTACGACTCTTTACAAACATGAAGGTCAAACATGTTTGACCTTCCCAGGCGTGCTGTAGAGTCTAACCTAACATAAGCACCATTCAGTGCTTTAAACCATGCATGGCCATTTTCTGATTGGTTTCTGTGTGGTCACTAACCTCCTTACGTGGGTTCTCATCACGCTGTGTGTGTCAGGGACTGAGGGGTTACTGCATTTGCCATGCTGTGCTCAAGTCCCAGGCCCTGTCAAGAGTGGCCGTTTCAGTGGGCTTCTCCCTATTGCTAGAAACGTGGGCAGAGAATTTTCCTTCCAGCCCTGCCTGAGCCTTGTGGCAATACGAATATGAGGCTGGATTCTAGACGAACTGCAAGCAGAGCCCTAAAACAAAATAGGAAGTGGGGCAGCGGTTAAGAACCAGGCCAGGGAAGCGGTCACCAGCCGTGGGCAGCCTCTGACTCTTGCCCATTTCCTCGACTGGCATCCACTGGATCTGGGGGGATCAATGAGTGAGGGGTGGGATGGCAGGGGCTCCTCCTGGTCCTGGTGCAGACATCAGAACCAGAGTCCAAGTCCAAGAGCTGATTGTCCCTGGAAGATGAAGAAGGAGCAGATGGACAAGCCACAGATGCGTCCCAGGCTCCCTGTTGCCATGGCCGTGACACTGGATGAAAAGAGGAAGCCCAGAGTCTCTGGAGCTCCTCTTTGCAAACATAAATCTGACAGACTGTTTATGTTTCATCCAGATGTTGGGCACTGTGTGCACATGGCCCGATGTTCTAGCATACCTCTTGTAAAACATCTATCTATGCCCTGACTCTGTTCAGCTGGAATTAGAGAATATTGTGTGCATGTAATGCTTGTGAAAACAACTAAATTTTTGACACCACGAGAAGTGGTAAGTGTTGCCAAACTCAGTCTCAGCATGAATTTCTCAGTCATGCTCTGATTTTGTCCCTGTAACAAACCCCCTTGGGGCCTTTGGTTACCCACTTACTCTTGGGGGGCCTCAGTTTCCTTCTTGGTAAAGTGAGGTGGGACTAGATCTGGAAAAATTCTTCCCAACCCTTAACACTGTATAATTCTGTCACTGAATCCCAATTTTGAAATTCTACCATCATAAGTGAGACAGCAGACAATTTTAACTGCTTTCTGACACTAAATTTAAAAAAATTAAAGCTCAATATATTTAATTAACAGGGCATATTTTGATGCTCATATCAGAGCTTCAGCATTAGAAACAGATTTCGTTTCTGTGTTCTTCCCAGAGTTGATTTAAGCAGCCCCTCGTAGGCGCCCACTGAGCGAACCTGCAGTGAGCCAAGAGACCCACTGCCACAGAGGGATAGGTGTGGCCCTTCTGGGACCAGGGCTTTTCCTTCTGATAAAAGAACTTCCCATGTACACAGATGTTCTGCCATTAGATCATCCGCAACAATCAGTGACTGCCATCAAGAATGTGTCTGCAGAATGCACACAAACCAAAAAGACAGAGACAGAGAAGTGAAGGCTTCCCTCTAATAAATGTTTTATAAGCTTGAGTTGGCTTGTGGGAAGTCAGCTCACGCCATCACCCTGCTTTGGTCTTGCAGTCCGGCAAATTCTCTGGCAGTCCTCCGGCACCTTCAAGTCCACCACAGGGCCTGAGCTATGCCGAAGACGCCGCTGAGCATGAGAACATGAAGGCTGTGCTGAAAACCTCGTCCCCTGCCATGGAGGATGCCACCCCGGTGCTGGGAGTCCGCACACGCAGCCGAATGAGCCGAGGTAACTCCGGGCCGGGCAGGACACTTCTTCCCAGTCTGCCCTCTGTGGGGGCCTGGTTCCCATGACAGGGCGCAGATTACTGTGCCCAGGCAGGGGCTGTTAAGGGCAGGCAGAACTCCCCAGTGCGGACGTAACCGCACGCTTTTCTTTACTCACACCTTTGTGACCTACCTTCAGTAGCCTCATCTCAGCAACAAACAGTCCCCAAAATGTAACTTAACTCACACAAGAGGAATTATTATTGTGAATGAATCCTCATAGGTTAGGATCAGCAAGTACAGCCCCGAGGCCAGTTCCGGCGGGCCACCTGTTTCGTAAATAAGGTGCTATGGAACACAGCCATACTTACTCACGTGTGTGTTGTTTGTGGTGCTTTTCCACCACAGAGGCAGAGCTGTGTGGCTGTGACAGAGACTGTGGGACCCGGAGAGCCGCAAGTTTTAACGGCCTGGCTCTGTACAGAAAAAGGTTGCTGACCCCTGGATGAAAGCACTGCCCCCATTTGCCTTTCGAAATCCTTAAAAGCAGACAGGAAACTAAAACTTCAAGATGGTAAAGACAGATAAGAGTGTCCAGATTTGTATCATAACTTGGAAGGGATTTTTTTTTTTAATTTTAATTAAGAGTTAAGATGCAGTTTTCATCTGAGAATGTTGACTTGTGTTTCCCTGGTCTACTTGACTCCACACTGACCTTCCTGAGTTGCCTCACTGCCCACGTTGTCCATGTTGTCGTTCAAGGCCCTCTGTGGTCTGGACCATTCCTCTCTCTCAAATTTGGGACTCATTCGTCCCCACCTTGTGGGCATAGCCTGTGTCTTGCTGAGCCCCCATTGTTGCTGAGGGCTCCCCTTCTCAGCTTATCCAGGCCCCATCTATCTCCAGAATCCACCTCCTCCACATCCCTGACCTGTAGGCCACTTTTTCTCTCTAGACTTTGATTTTGACCCTTTAACACGGCTTTTATTTTTGATGTGAAGCTAAGAATATACCAGAAGTGAGTCTGTCTCTCTCTGAGACACAGATGACAATTAGAAAAGTATTACTTCTTATGTCTATAAAAGGCGTCCATTTCTCAGAAGAGCTGAGTACTGACAGGATAGAAAGTATGTAACAAGAAAGAATGTAGGAGAAGAGAAGAAAGTGGGGAAAGTCAGAAGGTGAAGAAAATACTATCATTAAATACATTAAATCATGATTTAATGTATTATTAAGTCATGATTTAATGTATTAATGTATAATAAATATCATTAAATACGACTGAGAGCAGGAAAGACTCTCAGTCGAGATGAAGCATAAAACAAGGATAAGAATAAAATAAAACACCTTTGCAGTGTTAGGGGTTTTGAGGAGAAGAATCACTTGTTCCCTGTGGTACCCTGAAAGACCTATGACAGCCCAGACATGAGTCTCTCCATGCCTGGCAGCTCTTGCAGAATTTGTGTGCTAGGCTAAACGTGGCCACCAGGAAGACCAAGGAGAACATTAATGCCTGCACCATGGTGACTCTGGCCACCAGGAATCCTGAGCCTGGTATCTCATGGGAAGCAAGGATAGTGGGATGGAAGCCATCTTGGGAGATGGAATCCAGTATCTCTATGGGGACATTACAGGTTGTGCTAATTTAAAAAAAGAAAATAGCTGTTTCTGACTTGAAAAGACAAAGAGAAAAAGATGTGGTCCACCCCCAACCCCGGGTTTGTTCATTTTCACTAACTGATGAAAGGGATTAGAAAAGAAGGTTGTTCAGTTTCTCTGCACATTCAGAGACTTCTACTTCCGGGTGGCATGTCGTAGGGAGTGGCAAGCCACCATTCCTGCTACAACAACTAGAAATTTCTTAAAACGACAAATGCTTCCTTTAAAAGACATCAGAGAACAGTGAAAGGAAACAGGACTTTGCAAGCTAGAATTCTGATTGTGGTGTGTTTTTGAAAGGGTAATTTGGCATTTCAGAATGAGACAGAATTATACATCAGTAGGTAAAAGGGAAAACGATAAATTGCTGGGCAAAACACAATTGCACTGTTGATTGTTCTGCCCTGAGGGGCCATTGTTCAGAGTCTCCGGAGAGCCCCCGCCTGAAAGCGGTGCCACTGTGAGGACTCTTTACCTCCAGTTAGAGCACCTGGGCCGCCCTGAGGATGCAGAAAAATTCAGCCGCCATTTCAAATATTTCTGAGGGGGACCTACATTTAAAGGGTTTCACGAGGCTAAAACAAACTAGTCTTCTGATAGAATCAAGTAGGTCACATGCCCTTGATTTAAAGAACAGTTTACTGTTTTTGTATATGCCGATGTTGTCGGTGTGCTCACACTGATAAAACAAAACAAAATTTTAAAATGGCATCACCAGCCCTGGCTGGTGTGACTCAGTGGACTGAGTGCCGGCCTGTGAACTGAAAGATCTCTGGTTCAATTCCCAGGCAGGGCACATGCCTGGGTTGCTGGCCAGGCCCCCAGCTTGGGGTGTGCGAGAGGCAACTGATCAATGTTTCTCGCACATTGATGTTTTTCTCCCTCTCTTTCTCCCTCCCTTCCCCTCTCGCTAAAGGAAAATAAATAAAATCTTTTTTAAAAAGTATCTTTAAAAAAAAAAAAGGCATGAGCAATGACAAAACACCTTGTCGCAGGAAACATCAATATCCTATAGCTACAGGTCTCAAATACGTACAGGTGATGGAGCACCTGCAATCCTGGTCCTTCTTTTGCAAAGTGTGAATTATTTATGTATTTAACTCAGTCATATCAATTTTACTAGCAGATATTATGACTAAATTGAACATAGAAGACGTTTGTGGTAAAATTTCAACCATAAACACATGTCCATGAAAATCAGTTCACTGAACTGTGACCAGCTATTCCCCATTATTTGCAGTAATATCCAAATACCACAAGTTTTTAAAAATTGTTATGGGAGAACTCAAAATTTTAACATTTTTACATAACAGATTTATTGTTAAACAGTTAAATCTGTTTAACAATAAACAGATTTATTAACATTTTTTTCCCTGTGATTTGGGAAAAACTGGTGGTTCTTTAGCTGGACCTTAGTCAGCCTCAGGATACCTGTGTTCCATTTGGCTCGGAGTTTGAGAACACTCGCCTACAAGCTTTTGAAGTTGTATATGTGTTACAAAAGGAAGTGTAGGTCGAGGAAATTCACTATTTTGAGCACATTGGTATATCTTTCTTCATAGAGAAGCATATTTCCCATCTTATAAAAGAGACTTTACAGGAAGTTAATCAACCACAAAGGCACAGTTCTCACTATATTAAAAGAGCATTAATTTTTAACTGTTTAGCGTGACTTGGAGACCCGTGTCTTTGTGGTGCTTTCTTACTTGTCTATGGACAGGTGCTTCTGTGCCAGACTTGGACTGTCTTAATGTATAATTATTAATAAATGTATTTTTCTGGTCAGGGACAGGGGAATGTACCGAGAATTATTTCAATGTTCCCTTTGCTGGTTGCAGAGGACACTCTTGTTATGGTATTTAAAAGCTAGCTATTCCAAAGAAAACTATGTTTCAAAATCCATTGATTTCTGTTTAACTGAATGAGAAGTTGGGGTTAGTTAACATTTACTAGGCACATACAACCATGGACAGACAGCTGAACTAACCAATATCTCTGGACATTCCTGTGTATACATGGCTGGGTATCTGTGATGCGCACAGCACCGCCCAGCACTGGCGGGGCTGGGGTCTGCCCTCCGGTGCTCACAGGCCCTGGCACGTGGAGGCTATGCACCCAGGCATAGAAAGTTAAAGGAAAACGAAAGACTAGGACACAACTGTGGTACAAGGTATTGTGATAAAAGATTCCCAAGCGCAGGTTTGTGGGAGTACAGAGTCTGGAGAGTAGCGGTCACGGTGGTGCCCCTGCAGGGAGGACAGGGGCGCACTCTGAATTGGTCTAGCTTGCCTGTCCGCTGCCGACAGAGCTCTGTTGCCAGACATGCAGCGCTGTGTATTTTCTCCAGTGTTTTCCTCTCTGAGTACATCACAGTCCCTGTTTAATTCATCAGGATCCACTAGTTCATGGACTATGGGCACCGATGACTCACCGAACGTCACGGATGATGCAGCCGATGAGATCATGGACCGCATCGTCAAGTCGGCCACCCAAGTGCCCAGTCAGCGAGTGGTGCCTCGGGAGAGGAAACGCTCCCGAGCCAACCGGAAATCCCGTAAGTGCCTTTGAGTTGGGGTGAGGCACTCAGCCCACAGGTACCACCCTCCAGTTCTGTATGAGTCCTGAAGGGCAGAGACTCAGAAGTGGGCTCCAGTGAATGGTCAGTGGTACCTGGAGGGTCCACCTGCTCTCAACAGAAGGTTTCACACTTGGTAATCAGCGTTGGACTGTGGAGGAAGGGGTGCTGCAGTACCCCCTGTCCAGTATGTTCGTCATTTCTGGCCAGGCCTCCCTCTATTCACACTGTGTCCCTAGGAAGGTCCAAAGGGCCCCTACATTTCTCTGGCATGCAGAGGTGGGCTCAGGGTGGCCTATTGCCAAGTACTGCCCTGGATGCTTTGCAAGAGGCTGTATTTCCATCCCTCTCCCAGCATCAGGGGCCACATTCTGGGCTGGAGATGGTTCCCCCGGGCGTTCACTGCTGCCTTTGAGCACGTTCAAGGTGAAAACCAGTGCTTTTATGTTTATTAGGATGCTTAAAATATTTATTGTTAGCCCAGGTTGACTAGTTTGCTTTTTTCCTTTTCCTACCAAACAGAAGATTCAACTAAATCAAAGCAACTGATTTCCTCTTTTAGTTGGCACCTAACACTCTTTTTCCCCCTGAGTGGTGAGCATGGAGTTGCCCCTGTAGGCACCTTGCCCACTCTCATAGGAACCTCTCTCTGTAGAGAAGCAGGGTTCCTCTAATCCTCTGATATCACTTCCATTTGCTGTGGCCCTTGTGTGTGTTTAGAGAGAGCTCCGCCCCTAAGCTGTGGCCCACTGCTGGTCACACAAGTGGCAGCTTGAGTCTTCACCAGCTCAGCTTCCTGGAATAAGGGGTGGTGACTAGGAAAGAGATTTATGACCTTTCACAAGAAGGAAGGCTGGATACCTCCCCACGCTCTTACTCCCAAAATCGACAGGAGAGTGACTCCAAGTTGGCAGGGAGTTCAGTTAGACTCAGAGAACCCCTAGTGGCGCCACCCTTGAGGTTCATATAGGAGGTGATTGGAGTTTGGGCTGCGTACGTTGGACCCCATGATTCTTTGTGACCCATTGGCAGCTCGTTTCCAGGGTAAAGGACACTAACTCAAATTGCTGCTGGCCATCGGACGCCATTCCTTTTACATGATCTGCTTTCATTTCTGATGGAGACTTTTTCCCCAGGAAGGAAAGTAACACTTGACAACTATACCAGAGAAGCAGGGCTTCTCAGACTACAGAGTTGGGGGTTACGGGAGTGGGGGAATACAATTTTCATTCAGTAAGATGGGTGGTTGACAGTCTGTTTTTGCCATGCTCCTGGATGAGGCCAGCATGGCTAGTCCTGGGCACACACTTCAAGTAACAAGTCTCCTGAGCTGTGGCTCTCAACCATGGCTGCACATTGGAAACTTCTGCTGAGTGCTGAACATGAATGCATCTGCACTGCACCCAGGCCTACTACTTCAGAGCCCCTTGGGCCCCGCCCCCGCCGCTGGGTGATGAGTGGCATTGGGGGAGGGCTTCCCCCACTGTGTGCATCCCCTGCCACATTCCCTCCATTTTTTTTTTAATGGAAAACTATCATTCGGGGGGGCTGGCTTTTCACATCTTCAAGAATATGTTTGTGGATGTCAGCATCAATATCTGAGGACTTTATGTTGACTTTTTCCAACATTTTGCTATTTCCTGGTGCTGCTGTAAAGTCTTTGCCAGTCTCCTAGTGCCCCTGTGTAAGAACTTAGCTAAGGATCGCTACTCAGAGTGAGTCCTCAGACACTATGGGCATCTCCCGGAGGCTGGTTAGAAATGCATATTCAGGGATTCTGCATTTAAGCAGATCTCCAGGTGACTACCCTGCAGAGCAACTTAGAGCAGCACTCAGGTATGAGGCTGGAGTGGAATTGCAGGGCCCTCAGATGTGCGCATGTTCCATGGCGACCTCTCTGCCAAAGACGGCTCGTCCTCACCCTCTCCATCCGGAGTGCTGAATCTCAGTTGCTCCAGGCCAAGGCGGTAGTGTTTCCTTGCAGTTTTAACTGACTTTTCCCTGCATACTAGGAAGGTTGAGTTCTCTCTTGCCATTTACATCTCTTTCTTTTGTGGATGGCTTATCCATATATTTTGTCTATTTTTCTCTTGCTCTTTTTCATGGTAAGAAATATGTTTTTTAAAATGAAGCTTATGAAAGGCTCATGGAGCTCTAATGTAGATTATCTTCAGTATTTACCCTTTATTGCTGTCCTCTTAGTTATTTCAGTAAACTTGTACCCTAATGGCAGAAACCTTGTACCCAGTCCCTCCTGGTCTTGCTACCATGGGGAACCTCAGTGCAAGAATCTCCCCGGGCGGGCCTAAGAAAAGCATGCGTGCGTGGTGGAGGGCTGCAGGGGCACCAAAGGAGAGGAGCGGAGAAGGGGTGCCAAGCCGGGGGTTGCCCTCACAAAGGCAGGCAGGTTTGGGCCAGCAACCTCAGGAAGAAAAACTGCATGACACAGAGGCCTGGCCAGTCCTCAGAGTCCCGGGGTGCACATTCCTCGTACATGTTATATGTCTGTGCTGGCAAAGAGTGCTGGCCCTGCCTTGTCGTCTAGAGAGAACCAGATTCTTACAGAGATGCATAATGTCAGTGGGAACAGTCACACAGTCGTAATTAATTTTCCTCTTCAATCTGGCCAGAGAGATATTTTGCCTGTTTTTGTTGTTGACATAAAATAATATCCTTTGGTATCGTTTCCATTCCAATCTTATGCAAAACAGCCGTATATTCTTTGTCTTTAGCCAAACACATTTCATCCTGTGATGCAGTTACTACAACAAATACAGCATTGCATGTATGTAAGTTTTTCTCTGTGACAGGTTTCATTTATTAGTAATGGCACAATCCACAGAAATTTAAGATAGAGGAAGTTACTTTGATTTCAATTTAAAGGGTAATAGACTTTAGTTTTTCACAAGAGGTTAAAGGAATAAGAAAAAAGTAGTTTGCAAAATCAACATGAAGTTTTGCCTTTTGGGCCCCGCCCTGAAACAACACTGTATTTTATTTGATTGTTTAATGGTTGCAATAAGGCAAATGGATAATGAATAACCAACATACTTGGGCTGTAACTCACTTGGTCAAAGGCAATAATAGTCCAGCTATTGTAGGAAACTAAACAGAATCCATCCTATAACCCAGAAATTTATGGCCTGCAAGCCACTCGAGAATCCTCTGAGAAAATGAAATGTCTGCTCTCCTGTTTGGTGCTGGTGGCCAGGCCTACACGCAGCAAGTATCTTGCTAAAGCCTGAAATATGTGGCCAGTTGGGACACAGTAAGGGCATCTTTATCGATTCCCATGGCTCAATTCTGTTGCTTTTCCAGCTGGTGTCATCAGAGTCTCATCAAGTAGAATGTTTCAGATTGTCTGGTGCAGTCCTAGCCTGTGGAAGGGTTGATCCACAGCTCCTGTGCTCCCCCGGGGTCTGGCCAAGACGCTCCAGTTGGCTGGTGCACCTGACCAAAGGGGGACGTTCTCTGGGCTTTTTGATTTTTTCTTTTTCTACCTTGGTTTTTCTTTTCATCATATTGGGGCAGGTATTTTGTCCCAGAGCTGTTTGTCCTCCTAGACCTCCAGGATGTTGGCCTTCCCTAGAAAATCCTGAAGCTACCAGTGTGTGAGATATCATCATGAGTATGATTCTGCGGGATGGGCCCCTGTGGCTGGGGTGAAGATGGGCCCTTCCCAGCGCTCTTTTCTCTTAGACCCATCTTGAGAATGGGGTCTCCGCCCCGCTGGCAGCCTGCATGTGGCCGCTAGCCCGGGTGACCATGGAACAGAGCGGGGATTAGAGACTCATAGTCTGCCTTTTCTCTTTTTCTTCCCCAGGGGCTTGCCATGCTTGAGAGAGGCAGATGCTGCTTCTCTGACGAGTTTCCCTCCCAGGGCCCTACCTGTGACATGACCATGGAGATTTGGGCTCAGGGCTATGTTTCTCTAAAGACGTGATCACTTTGAGGTGACCTACAAGTCATCGACCAATTTCTTAGCCAGTTAGGATTGTAAGGTTGGATACCCTTACAGGAACAGTTTTTCAGTGAGCAGAGCCAGAAGTTCGATTCCAGGGCCTGCTGGGAAAGGAACGCAAAACTGATTTGATTTCACGTCCTGACTGACTCTCATTCCCTCACATCAGGGCTTCCTCTTCTATGTGTCTCTTGTGAAGCCCTGACATTCCTTTCTAAGGGTATGTGTCATACTTTATGTTGATTTGATCTAACTGCAACCTTATTTTATTTCTTTTACAAAATATGAAGGGATGTAGCCATGCTATGTAGTAAGTCGAATTTCATGGAGAAAGAGAATGATTGAATCTGAAAAAGTATTGAATCTCTTTTGGGGAAAACACAATTTATGCCTCACAAAATATTAGATTCAGCCCTAGAGCTGGTAAGTACACAATTTAGTTCCATTGTCTCTGCTTTTCCAAAGTGGTTATTGAAAATACCCAGGAATTTTCTCACTAATCCCATTTTTAAAAATTTTCTCTGCATTTTAGTTAAATGTTCTTCCTTACTTACCATGAAGCAATTTTATATTTATATAAAGTTTATATTTATAGGCAAGATGACAATGGCATTAGCCCAGAGGCTTTAAAACTAATGCTCTTGGGAAACAGTAAAATACGATGTTGGAAAGAACTAAAGCTTCTTTGGTCCAACTTTTGTCTTCTCAACAGCAGCATCATTACTATTTACTCAGCGCCTAATTAGTCTTCAGACTCATTAAAGCTGCTCTGATCCCTCTACTAAAGACAGCTGAAGGTCCCCACCCAGGTGAACAGGACACAGGACAGGAAGATAAATAGGATGAGTCCACGAAAGAACCAGGTGTGGGGTGGAGAGTTGTTACATTTTAGAGGGTTACTCGGGGGCTTGTGCATGTTGGGAGGAGTGCCACCATCAGGGCCCCTGGGGTTGCGCGAGTTGAGGGGCCAGGACAGGATGGAGCTGACAGTGGCTCTCTGATTCGCCGCGACCTACCTGAAAAGCCTGTAGTGGGTTTCAAGACCTTTTCCCTAGAAGAGAAAGGTGGGGAAGTGAAGAAGGCATTTGTCCGTGGAAGTGACTTGGAAGAGGACCTGGAAGAGGAGAGCTGGCGGGGTGGGGGGTGGCATGGGGGCATGGTTAGCGTCTGGGAACTGGGGAGAGAAGTGAGACCCAAACCAGAGCAGGTGTTAGCAAAACTGTAAACAGATCCCAGATCACCAGGACCCCGGGAGCAGGTCCAAAACAGGGATATAGAGGACTTGCTTCTGAGCCCACAGATGTGGGAGCAGCCCCTCCCCCACAACAGGGCTGGGCCAGAGGTCAAGGCTCTGATGTGTCAAGAAGTTCAGGCAGAAGCCTTGACATCAGAGAGCCGATGCAGGAAGACTTTTGGAAGTTTCGCTGCACTGAATGGCTTTCTGGTAGTTTTGTTTTCAGATCATTCATCCTCCCATACTGGAAACTTAGCCCTCAGAAAGGAGGCTGGCTCGGGTGTTCTCTACCACATCTGTCTGCATGTCAGGTACCCATCTGGCTCAGAGAGGAATCCGAAAATCTGTCGTTCTTCCCCACAGAGCTGTTCTGAGGGCAAAGGAAGGGGGTCCTGTCAGGGTGCTTTGGAAAACCAAGCACCTTACCGATAGAAGGTTCTGTGGTATCTCTGTCGCCTTTGCTGCCAAGCTCAAAATCAGTTTCCAAGCTTGGAAATGAATGCAGCCGAGGAGGAGACTGGGTCCTCCACGATTACTTGGCCTGACTAAGCCCATAATCCTTGATACCGTGGGGGTGGCAGGGCCAACCTTCCAGGGCAGTTATGAGGGTTAAGTGAGGCACCTGTGACAGGTTCCCACTGTCCTCCCTCCCTCCCATGCTCTGCCCAAAGGGCCTGAATCTGGTGGGACTACGAAGCTGCCTGCAGATGCTTGGGGGCTGCTATATCGAAGTCACAGGGAGTCTGCACACAGGAACCACTCCTACCCAGTCGGCACTCTGCTACCCTCATCCACCCCATCCCCACCCACCACTGTCTGCTTCACTTGGTCCGCTTTAGCTTGTAGCCCAGACCCACCCTCACATTCTGTTTTACCCCCAGCATGCCGGTTTAATGGGCGTGCCCCTGTGCACCGAAGGCTGCGTTGTCAGCGTGGTACTGGTCTAGTATTGTTGTGAGAAGGAGAACTGGTGACCTGGGCTTCCCTGGGAAGGGGGACGGCAGTTCCATCTTGCCCAACACTTGAAATAATGCTGAAAACTCTGAGTCTGGGGATCCTGAGCTGCCCTTCCTTCTTATCTATAGACTTCCCAAGTTGATGTCACTTCTCCCAGACAACAGGGGAGAGACCTTGTGTAATTTCTTTCCTCTCAGGCTACACTCCATTCTCCCCCTCCCCTTGCCCATCACAAGGCTTATCGGAGGCAGCCTGCTTTTGTATTTTAGCTAACTGGAACCAAAGAGATTATTGAAGAGGTCTGCGTGCGAAGGCAGCTGCAGAGGTACGAGGGAGGTGGGATGGGTGCCGAGACCATGGTGCGACCAGGGGCCGTAGGAAACGCCTGATGCCTTAAGTATTTGCAGGATTCATCTCAGCATGAGTGAACTTAATTTGGGGTTACGCAGGGCTTGGAGACTGCAACCCTGTCCCCACAGAGGCCACCGCCTTCCCTGCATCTCAGCCATATGGCAGTGGCTGAAGTTGGGTACCCAAACCTGGCTGGGCATTTGAATCTCCTGGGAAGGTTAAAAAGCAGCATGTGGGCTTCTCCCTGAGACCTTTGTCCTGTGTGTCCGGGCTGAGTCCAAGAAGTGAAGTTTGAGAACTTTGGCTTGTTGTTGTTCAAGTTTCACTTTTTACACTTTTTATGTGGGAAAAAAAAATTATACCTATAAAAAAGTTGCAAAAATAGCACAGAGGGTTGCCTTTTATCCTTGCCCCAGGTTGCCCTAATAATAACACCTTGCATAGTACAGGGCAATTTATCAAAACTAAGAAATGAGCTTTGGCACAATACTATTAACTAAACTATAGGCTGGATTCAGATTTCTCCAGTTTTTCCACTAAGGTCCTCTCTCTGCTCCATGACCCTACCCAGGATCTCACCCTGCACTGGGGCAGCGTGTCTCCTCCTCCCTGTGGAGGCCATTTCATGACCTTGACACTTTTGAAAAGTACTGGTCAGTTATTTTGTAGAATGCCTGTCAATTTAGGAAACCCTTGCTTTTAATGCACAGGATTTTATGTGGAGGGAAAGAGAGAGAGAGAGAGAGAGAGAGGGATGGAGGGTGGAAATAAAGGGAAAAAACTCAGATGTTTAAATAATTGACATTGACCAAAACCAAAACCCCACAGAAAATCTAACATGGATTCACTAAAAGCTATACACACTAAAACAATTTCCTATATTTAAGCCCAAAGGGCGTGCCTGGACCTGACAGTTTTTCCACTCAGGAGACAGGTCCCTCGAGGAGCAGGGAGTTCATAAATGGACAGTTTTGAATAGCAGCAGGGCCAGTTACTCCCAATCACAAGACACACAGGTAAGTCACCTTGAAGTTCTGACATTCGTTCCTATTTATTATCTTAGAGACGCCGCTCTCAGTATATTTGGTAGAAAATCTTTAGAATCTTAGAAATTACAAAAAGGCAACTTATTTTCGTTGTTTGATATTCCATGCAAAAAATGAAAAACAACCTGTCAGTGAGCCAAAGGTGAAGGAATGCAAAAAGAAAGGATTTCTGAGGCCTAGGATTAAAACTCGGTGCATTTCGCATCCATGCGAAGGGTGGGTGGACGATGCCCTGCCAGGCTTCCGCAGGGCACAGCTGTTTCCAGGCTGGGCTGAGTCAAATGCCCTGGCTCAGATTCTTCTCTGATGCGTACGGTGTGTTCTTGGGCCACGGACTCGATCTCTGCCATTCACTCACCTACTGGGGAGACAACCATCTCATAGGCTTCCCACAAAGGTCAAATGGAATAATCCATGTTCTGGCTCAGCAAACTGTGGCCACCGTTGCCATTATTCTCAGATTCGACTCATGTTAGCAAACAGTCACCTGAGGGTACTTTGTAGGATTAAAACTTGTTTTTACTTCTAGTGGGATGGGAAACAAGAACTAAGATTTTGTCCGAGTCCCCAGATACCCTGCGCTGCATGTTGACACAGAGGTGCCCCTGTGTCAGATTCCACTGCTGTCACTGCTGCGTGAGGGCTGTCACAGTGCCTGGTGCAGAGTGGCTGCTGGTGCCAGCAAAGTGACCCACGCCGTCTATGGAAGAGCTGCAAGGCAGACAGGGGTAAACATTTCCACGGTCTGTTCTCTGTTAAGCAGCTGCGGGGAGGGGAGGCAGTCACATGTGACAGGCTGGGGAACTCCAGCCAGAGCATTTAAGTGGGAAGCAGGAGTGGGGAGTGGAGAAGGGCCCAGACGTTATCTTATAAGATGAAAGCGAGCCCCCCTTACCCGTAGCACTTGAGAAATCCTCTATGTGTGATGGAAGACTTGTTTCTCTTGTACAAACCCCACATCCCACCAGACTACGTTTGCCGGTCCCCTGTTCTCTTATGTCCCCAGCCCTTTTTTGCTTTTGGGACTGAGAGCCAGCTCCCTGTCTGGACAGGGTCTGCAGATTCTTCACAGCATGTCCTGGTCAGCCCCCTGCCTCCCTGACGCCAATACTTGGCTCAAGTAACGTTTGCTGAGTAAATGTGTGAACCGATGAGCAGACAGATGGATGAACGGACACCCAAAGAGCCCTTTCCATGCATGATTTGAATTGCAGTACAAAGCTGATTTTAACTGATTACCTTCACTTCACATCTTCTTTAAGTGGTAATGTGAATTAACTGACGCTTTAACAAAGGAAGGATTCAAATTCTTTGGGGAGGCTAATACGTTTATGTTTATTTTGGGGTTATTATATTTATTATTATATTTGTTGCGAGAGAATTTATCTGAGTTGTCATGCAGGCCTACAAAGAGTAGGATTCTGTAGACTGGACAGGCTTTTCTAGGGAGACTCACTTTTTGGGGGCACATATGGCAAGCAAAGGGACCTTAGCCTACACTGGTTTTTCCAAAGCAGAGAACATGAGTCCACGCAGAAGAGGTGTGGGAGGGTCCTAAGGGGTCTGGCACCTCAAAGCTTCGAGTAGACCCTGATTCCAAAGGCAGAAGCTCTGTATAGTCAGGCAGTAAGGCCGGTGAGGCATCACGAAGCTTTGTTCTGTTCTCTCAGCCTGACCCAGATAGGCTGGCCCAATGCCCACGTCTATTAGGAGATTATTGCATGTGCTATAAGGTATCAGGGTTCTTATTCAAGTATTTGCTTGAACCAAACACTACAGGTACAGGACTGAAGCCAGTATGTGACCAGAAGTGTCAAAGCAGAATTTTAAATGCGCTTATGGGTAAAAGGCCCATTTTAGGGAGTCTCCCGTCATCATTTGGCCAAGCATGTTTACCTAAAGGCACAAAGATTATGGTTCATAGACACGTGTCCATGCTGACTTCTGCAGCTGGTGAACTTTAAGATGTCCTGCTAGTGCAGCGTGGACTTCTTCAGGCAGAGCCTTGTATCTTGGATAAGAGGTCCTAGCAGTCCTTGTCAAGAATGAGAAATATTTTATCTTACTTTCTGCCATCAAAATTATCTTTCTTTAACAAACACTTGAAGGAGTGTTTAAAGGACATAAAAGATTATTATAAACTAGTATTTTTATTGCGGACCCATAGAACAAATTCCATTACTCAATTAAAAGTGATCTGCCTCCAGCCAAGGCTCTGGAGCCAAACATTTTGTCTGGATGAGTTAGACACTCAGTCTGGAGCCCAGGGGCCTGGGTTGGGGGAGGGTGAGCTAGCGTAGGAGCAGCTGCAAAGGGGAAGCTCAGGGGCCCAGAGCAAGGCTTGGGAATAAAGTAGTGCGTGTTGGTGGCATGATGCAGGTCTTTGTATCACTATAAAAACCCACACTTGATGTCTGTGAGCCTTTCAGAAGTGTGTTGATCCTCTGAGTGAAGTGCTGAGCACGCGATAGTTTCTCTATAAAGTATTTGTTGCTCAGCCAGTTGATGGATTAGGTGTTGGCCCCTGTTCAAAGTGCTGATTCCTGGGAAAGAAGAAACTATTTGTAGATATTAGCCCCTGTTCATTCTACCATGGGCATGGGTCTTTCAGATCCTCTGTCCACAGGCTGAGTGGGTTTTTGCCCAGGGGATGATGGGGAGACATGGAATATTGGATGTTGCCTGCAGACGTATGAGGTGGGGCCGCCTCAGAGAATACAGTCCCATGGGCACAGAGCAAATTAGGGGAACTGGGCCCGGCAAAGGAAGATGGGACGATACTAAGGCTGAGCTTTATTTTCTCCACGTTCTGATCATCTCAGCGACTCTGACTGATTTAGGATTTAGTATGGAAGGTAAATCTGTAACATGCCTCTTCTGAAAATAGAACCAATACCCCAAACTCTATATGACCTTACATTCTCTGTGCTATGAATTGTGCAAACGCAATTCATAAATTAAGGGGAACTGTGTTACATGGGCCAGCTTTCAAAGGAAAGGCCTTGTCCTGGAAGCGGCAGCTGTCTCCTCATCCACCCTTGTCCAGACTTTACTTGAACATCAAAACCGATCAACACTGAACAATGGGGAAACCCCTAATGCCGGGCCACATAGAAGCCAATACAAAGTCAGTGGAATATGAGTGTTCCTTCAGCAGCCAGTGGAAAGCCCCAGTGAAGGGGGTCATTGGTCTTTCTTGAGCCTTGTGTGTTTCAGAGAATTTCCACCCAATCCACCCAGAAGTTTGGCAGTGTGCTACTTGGCATACAGTCTGCAAGGAGGCCCTGGTTGTTCTTCCTAGAGGCCCTTTCATGAGCTGAGACTGAGACCCACCACACTCACAGACCCATCCTGACTGCTGTGCATTTCCCCTGGGCTCTCTTGACACCGTGCTCTCTGAGGCCACGGGTCTTCGTTATGTCCCCATTTGTGGGGTTATCCTACCTAATTGGCATCATTGGAACTCACATTTTCTTAGGCCCTGTAATCACTTCTCCTGCTCCGATCCATTCCTTGCGCTGGGCAGAGGCGGCGCTCTCCACGTGCCGCGTGCACTTCTGCAGTTTGCACCTATTTCTCAGAAACTTTGTAAGCATGGGCCTCTTCTCCCTTCTTCCCTCACAAGGTGTCCCCTCTGCCTGGCTCTCCAGGTCAGTGCCTGTGTCATTTTTAGGTCAGTTTCTTGCAGCCCCAGGGTTTTCGTGCCCTGGCAGAAAGACAGCCAGGGCACTTCAGCAGGAGCAGGATGGGGCTGAGCCTCTGTGAGCCCTGTGACTCCCCTGGGTGTCCTTGGGGGACAGGGGCTGGTGGATCGAAATCCATGTGCCTGGCTGCTCATTCCTCCTTTTCTTCTCTTCCCTTTGTGATCTGCTCATGCCACTGCAGTGCGGAGGACGCTGAAGAGCGGCCTGACTCCGGAAGAAGCCAGAGCCCTGGGCCTGGTGGGCACCTCGGAGTTGCAACTGTGACACCCCTGGGCACCCTAAGAAGTGTGCTTGAGCAGAGTGCATGCGCCTGGATGGAACCCCTCCCGTGGGGGCGGGAAGGCTCTACGTGAACATCCGGAGGTTCTGAAGGGGAGTGCCCATTTCTCTGTGCTACAGCGCGGCTGCGTCGCGTGCTGTGCACTGACGCGAATCTATTGGAATCTCCTTTGTGTACTTTCTTCATTGTGTCAGCTGTGTTTCTCTCGTTTCCGCGATACCTGGTTTAGTAGTTCCAAGGTGTGACACCTTTTCTGTGCGAGGAACAGCCCTTTTAAGGAGCAAATCACTTCTGTCACAGTTACTATGGTCATGTGAGGCAATTGGATTAGATTCACAGACTGAGTCTCTCCACAACACCAAAATATCCCGATGTAAACTCCAAAATTGTACACAAAAGAAAGCACAGATTGTTTACCAGTTGTGGATTTTAGATGTACTAAATGTTTATATGAGTTCATAAATGTACACCATGTTTCAAATACTAAATAAAGAGTTTAATGTCATAACCAGAAATTTTTATTCTCTTGGCTGTAGGACCTTAAACACCTCCACAGGCTTCCTCCTTCTGGAGCAGAAAAGCTTATTCTCAGGTTCATCAGAAGGCCCCTGGCTCAGGGTGGTCTCCAGACCCTGTGGGTTTTGGTTTTTGTTAATAGAATGAGAAGCCCTGACAGTGTGCTCTTTGTAGCTCCTGATTGTTTAGCCATTGGGCTTTGTTGCAGGACAAGCTAGTGATAACCTTACCCACATGCTTTGTTTTGCTCCATTGCGATGTGGAAGCAAAAATTAGAGTAGCATTTCAAAGATCTCAACTATTCTGCAACTCACTCACTCGTCTCTTTAAAAACTCATTTTCTCAAAAAATTTACCAAGTCACCAAAACGAAATGGAAATCGAATGTTTTGACTACAGAGAATGACGAATGTAGTCCTTGGCACTCAGGAGGGGTCATCAGAAGCTAAGGTGTCCAGGGTGGGAGGTGCTGTGAGGAGCTCTCGGCAATGGCAGAGCCGTGCTGAGGGGCTGCTGTCCGTGTGGCAGCTGAGCCCCCCACTGAAGTCACTCGGTCGAAGGTCGCAGGCTCCCTGTGAAGAAACTGCCTCTGAAAACAGGGCAAGGAAGACCACTGCAGCAGGTATGTGGGGGACCGAAAGGTCATTGGGTCACTGATTCTGCCTTTGCCTCACTTTCAACACCTCTGTGACTTTGCATTGCTGAATCTGGGCATATGCGGTTTCTGGACAAGATGCAGTTGTGTTGTCTGAAGAGCCAAAGAGCCCAGATTCACCCCACAGGCCTCTGTGACTCTGTCCCCCTCTTCTGCATCCTCACTCATTGAGCAACAGGGAGCTCTTTCCAGCAGGCATTTGTCAAGTAATACATGATGAGTGAGTACCCGAAGAGAGCCCAGGACCTGCAGGAGTTAGGTCTGTATGTTACAGACAGTTGAGTTTATTTCATCACTTTCTTAAATGGTATTAGGTATTGATGTTTGTTTCCTTATGGTTCTAAATAACGTGTAATATTCTGCATATGGTTTAGTGGTTTGTGAGCATTTATTTGCTTTGGCACTGAATACAGACATAGAATATCTGTACCCCTGGAGATCAGGATATACAAACAAAGGGAAGACACTTTCTTTTTCCCCCAGAGTTTAATGAACAAATACTTCAATGCCCTTATAGGGGCCCTGGGTGTTCTGCTGAATTGTTACTTTAGAATAAAAGGTCACATTTGGAAGGAAGTGACTGAATAAATCTAAGATTAATTTTATTTTAAGAATTAAAAACGTCTCAGAGGAAGCAGCACGCTAAACTGATTTCTTGGTTACAGCCAAGCAAAGAGGGTGTCTTTTAATTGGGAACTTGGTTTAGTACTTTTCAGTGGAACTGAAGGATTTTTCCTGTTGCTCCCCACTCTCCTTGCTGCCACTCCCTCTGCCTCCTCCATCAGCATTGTTTGACCCAGGAGGTTAAATTTCTCTAAAAGACCTTTGAGAAGCATTAAAGTAGAGGGTACCCTATACCTGTGAGATGCTATTGCTAATCTTGCTGATCATCACTGTAGATATTCTTGTGCCTAATTCTTAATTTTGGTTGAAATTGCTGCTGGCAAAGAAAGACAAATGCTTTTCTATTAAAGACGCCTGGGTTTGGGTTTCTTTGGAATCTTAAGGCTTTTTTCTATTTTAAAAATAACTCAGGGGTTTGGGGATGGAGGGGAGGGCACACAGGGACATGGAGGGCTGAAAGCCCTGTTTCGTTTTCTTCCAAGTTCATAACTGAACACAGTGTAGGGGGCAAGAGTAAGGGCTACAGGAGACCTGGTTCCCAAGCTCCTAAACTGTAGGCATGTGCCTCATTGTTCGTAGCTCCCAAGTCCACCTTTTCTGAGTTCATGGTCCTGGGTGGATCGCTAGGTACCACTGTAGTTAATGGCCACCCAATCATAGCAGGTCCTAATTGTGGGAACCCCTATGTCACTTTATTAGCAAAGGTCTTTGCGGATGTGACTACATTAAGGGTTTAGACATGGGGAGATTATCCTGGATTATCTAGATGAGCCCTAAATCCAATCATTAGTGTCCTTATGAGAGGCAGAGGGAGATTTGATGTACACAAAAGAGGAGAAGGAGTTATGAAGACAGGCAGAGATTATAGTGATGTGGCCACAAACCAAGGAATGTCAGCGGCCACCAGAAACTGGGAAGATGTGAGGAACAAATTCTCCCCCAGAAGCTCTGGAGTGTGGCCCCACTGACATTTTGATTTTGGTCCAGTGAAACTGTTGAAACTGATGAACTTCTGGCCTCCAGAGCTATAAGAGAAAAAATTTCTGTTGTTTTGAGCCACCATGTTTGTGGTAAAGTGTTACAGCACCTCCGGAAAAATAATATAACACCAATTACAAATATGCACTGAGGGCCTGTTATGGAGGCGACCCTGTGCCGGGAGCCGGGGAATTCAGCTGGAAAAAGGAGTCATGATACTCTCCCTTAGGAAACTTACCTGGGGCCCTGCGAGGTGGCTGTCAACTAAAATTAAAATTTAGTTTAATCAGCCACTCTGCAGCTATTTACACGTTTTATCAGAGAGGTAAGTAAAAATAAAAGCACCTAGTTGCCTAGGATGAGGGACAAAATGACTTTGCAATTGTGACCATTACTGAGGAATGATTGTGACACTACGGTTCATCAGGATCATGTAGAATCAGTGGGTGCTGGACCCCCTGTGCCTCCAGGGCTCCGTGCTGCAGGCTCCTTGCTTGTGACTGGCAGGGAAGAGAGGTTTGCATGTGCTGGTCCCCAGGTCTTCAGAGGCTCAAGCACACTCACCTCCTCATCTCCCATTGGATGGCCTAGACAACCAGTTTGTATTTAACACATTTTCTTCCATTCCTTTTAATAGAAACTTTCGGTTAACTGGTTTAGGTGGAAACAGGAGGAAACAGGAGGAAACAGGAGAAAGTTATAAAGGATATTCCATAGAGGACCTGCACAGCATGCTATATACATGGCATTAAATCGACCACAAGGTAAGTAGGCACCTTCTGTTCCTCTGTATTAGCCTTGCAGCACTTGGACTGTTTGGTTGACCCTGTTAAGCAGAGTCCTTGGCTTTTGCTCTTTCAGAAAATATACCAGAAAGCCCATTTTCCTGCAGAGAGAGCCCCTACCTCTTTATAGCATCTGCCTATCAACACTTTTAAAGCTGCACTGCTCTCTGGGAGGGGGCCCACTGAGGGACAGCCAGACACTTCTAGGAAGGGAGTGGGCTAGGAAAATGAAGGAGTTGTTCTGTCCAAAAAAACACTTGAGTTGTGTACTCAATGGAATGATTATATTTTGGTAAATGCCAGCTTTCAAATAAGTTAAGCTGCTGCCTGGGGAAGCTTTTGTAGATGTTTTATCAAGTTTCTGAAAAAAACAAAAAGGTCCTTGATGAATGCTGATTTAGACAAGGTAATTTTTACTGGGACTCAGCACACAACAGCTGGTGGTAGACTTGGCTACAGAATTAGAGCAATTCAGTCACATCACAGCCCTTCTCCATTTAGAGATGAGGCAAAAGATTCGGAATGGCAAGGGAATAAAGAGGCTCATTCCCAGCTTCGCCCATCCTCAACGGAAGGAAATGGGTTCTAATCCAGCAGCCCCCTCTCGGCAGGTATGGAAAAATAACTTGTCTCTTTTGGGAAGAAAAACTGTCCTGAAATTGTCAAGGTTGTCCAAATTTGGCAACTTCCTAAATTAACATATGTATATAGAAGTTCACTGTTCGATTACACTTTATAAATGTGCATTAATAAACAAGTGTAACTTTTTTTCATGACAACGTAAGTGTCATTTTTATTGTATAACCCACATAAAACCCAGGGCCTTCAGCCCTGGCCAGGTGGCTCAGTTGGTTGAAGCATCGTCATGCTCCAAAAAAGGCTGCGGGTTCGATTCCCAGTCAGGGCACATACCTGGGTTGCAGGTTTGATTGCCAGTCAGGGCATGTACGGGAGGAAACTGATTGATGTTTCTTTCTCTCAAATCAATAAAACATGTCCTTGGGTGAGGATTAAAAAAAAAAAATCCAGGGCCTTCAATGGCCCCGTCTCGGTACTTTGGTAAGACAGATTTTTGAATATCTTGTGCTTGACTGAATTCTTCCTATTTTTGACTGATTTTATAATATTGAAGGTGAGTTCCCATTTTTTGAATGGCCTAAAACACAAGTTGTGAAGACAGTAATTAAGGCCACAGCAGTCTTAGAATCAAATATTAAAGAAAAAGTTTTTCTTACTAAGTTGCTCCGTAAGCCTACATTCTAGAATCCCAACATTGCTCTGGAACCTGTGGGGCTGTGGGCTGGAGCCACCTGTGGGAGCGGAGCCTCGGGAGGCACCAGGCATTTAAATGCAGACCCCTCAAGAGCAGTCTGTACCCACCTGCATCTCAAGGGATGACCTTGTTTACAAGTAGTTTACAGTGGAAAGTTGGGAAGTGGAGATTTGGTAAACGTAAACTGCCTTTACATCTTATTAACCTTGTCCTTAGTACACGTCCTTTACAGCTTTTGCTTGAGGGATGAGGTCTCTTAGCTGGATTAGAACTATTTTGAGGGCTTTCTGTGTTCTGTCCTGGTTGGTCTGCAAGGTATTCTTAGCCACTCTTTATGCTGCAAAAAGGAAAACTAACAGTGGTTTCCAGAGGAATATAAGGTACTTTAACAAATGTCATTTCTTGAGCCATTCTTTCTGAGCTCAAGAGGGTGTTCTCAAAGCCAGGCCCACCTGCTTGCCAAGAGGGCAGAGATGAACTGCTTTAAGATGCAAAATGGTTCCTTCATTTTTCTCAGCTTTCCTCACTGGACACCACATAGAGGCCTAGAGGCTGAGCTGCTTTGGTGCCTTTGACTGCCATGTGGACAAAGACCAAACTCTGGGCAGCCCACTCTCAGCCAGGACGAGGCCGCTTTTCCAAGGTGGGGCAGCATCGTGCTGGCTCATGTCAGCTCATGTGCCTGGGTCTCCCTGTAAGCCAGGAGTTGTAAAAAAATATAAAGTAGAAAAGGATGGTGTGTCCTAGAAAAAAGTGTCTTTAAATCAGGTAAATGTCTCTATTCTTTGTTGAGTATGACATCATATAAAAAGGCTTTGCAGCAGAATAATTCTGAGAGCTGTAAAGTAAAAACCACCCAGGTGTGGTCCGGGAGTGCTGCCCAGCAGGACTGCCTGTGCCAACGGGAGTGTGCTGTACACCTACCACTCTGCACGGCAGCCGCTCAACCTGTGATTGCCGAATGCTGGAAAGGTGACAAAGGAGAATTTGTAATTTTATTTAACTTTCAGTGGCTACTGTGGTTAGTTGCCTAGAACTGAGAATACATCTCTGTGTACTTTGTTGGTGTTTATTCATTTTACATATAGGTTTTTAAATAAAATTTGTATATAAAATTACTTTAGATTACCATCGACTCCATCAAGAACTTCAGTGTCTAAGAAACTATGTCCACTCCCTGCCTATACTGTGTTCTGAGCCTTGGGAATTCTTGTCCTCAGAGGAGAGTTCTGTGATTGATGTTGGTGCTATCAAATATGCACTCTTCTCTTCAGGGGCATTCTACCACTTATTCTGATTTCGTGATTCCAGCTTGATGTCTTTGGGGCGGGGGGTGGGGGCGTGCAGTTGATTTTTAGTATAGCCTATTGCCATTTTAAGTGCTTTACTTTCAAAACATCAATCTCATGGGTGAGTTTTCCCCTGTATAACCCACTCAACCTGCATTTTGTCAGCAGCCTTTCCCTCGGGGTGCTCCTTCCGTCCTTCGCCAGGGCCAGCTTTATGGGTGTCACACCCATCACCATTTTGGAGTTCTTGATTAAATCTTTGAATTTGTGTTTTTTAAGTGAAGTCTGATGAGGCAAGGGAGCACACCTGAGCAGGAGAGAGGTGCAATATGTACGTCCACTGTTCTTAACGTCCATTCACGTACAGCCTTCACAATGCCCATGCACAGAATTCCCGTGGGTCCGCCATCTCAGCGTGTTCAGAAAGATTTAAAATATGAGCATGTTAGAAATACAATTAAGTGGAGGCACTGAGAGCCCCAAAAGACCTTGCTTTCCATTTGAACCAGAACTGATTGGAACACAAAAAGGTAATGACATTTTAAGAAGCATGAATGGCCACGGAACCCTAACATATTCTTTCTTACTCTTGTTACTTTCCTGTATTAGCCAACCACTTATGCTGAAAATGACAAAGAAAAGAAAAATGTACAGGAGCTCATCTCCCCACCCACCCCCCGCCGCCACCTTCCTTATTCATCAGTAAGTTGAAAGTGTTGATAGAATGTGTACAGATCAAGAAGTGAAGTAATAACATTTGAGCTAGGTGTATGCAGTGTTTCCACGGTTCTGGTAAGTATATGCATACAATATGTACACATAAGCTGTGAAATGCAAATTATGTACTTTTGGTGATTCTGCATGAGTTAAGTGCTTTATATTTGCAGCTAAAACTGGAATTAGACAATATAAGGATGAATGATAAAATTAATGCCAATAGTTCAAAATTTAATTTTACTTAGAACAGCACTAAGGATCAAAAACTGCTATAACAAGCTGTTAGAGAGACCATGGAAGTAAGCAGAAACATTTTAGCACCTTTAAGGACAGTTTGCTGACTTTGGAACCAGGGGCCTCACACCTGCACTTTGCACTGGGTCCTCCTACATACCAGGCAGCCGGCTCTGCTCCTCCCAAGCAGGTCGTGAGCTTTTCCTTAGCAGAACCCCTTTCTGTCTGCGGCCCTTTGAGGAACCCCACTGACTGCCGCCAATTTGAAGGGTACCATTGCTGTTGTGGCCCCTCTGCTACTTTACTTTTAAGACCTAGGACTAAGTCAGAACTAAGAAGTAATTCTGCACAAGTACTAAAGGAAGGATGTCTGCCACCCTATAAGGTGACATGGCTTCTCAAGGCCCCTCCAGCCTGGATTTGTCTTGGAGGAGCAGCCAAAGGCTGGAGTCTCTTATCTGGTGCTGCTGGTTCTCCCTTTGATTTGATCAGTTCCGGCAGGGAAAAGAAGAAACAAACACACACGTCGGGAAGACTGAACTCCAGCTACTGCCCTTCTCAGCCACTCCATGGATGGCTGAGCAGCGGAGAGCAGGCAGAGCGGGTGGAACGCTCCTGCCCACGGTGCTGGCTTCATCAAAGCTCTTCATGGAGAGTCCTGCAAAACGACTCTCAGGAGTTTGTTTTGAAATGGCTGGAGTACAGCAGAGTCACCTCTCCTCAAAAACCCCAAACAACTGAGAAAAATAATTTTGGCAAAAGTGCAAATATCGCAACACAAAACTGGAAGCAACAAACTTTATACGAAACTGATGGAGAAACTTTATAGGAAACTGAAAAAGAAATGAGCAGAGGGAGATTTGTTTTTGGTGGAGGATATAAAGCACATACAATTTCAAGAGTTTATACGGAACATTATGACCCATGGAATTAAGGTATCAACATTCTGTAACAAATTAACTGATCTGAGGAAGAGCGGTGTGAAAATACTCTAATACTGTGCTGTCCAACAGAATTTTCTGTGATGAGAGAAATGTCCCATTATCTCTGTGCTGTCTGTATGGAACCCATTAGCCACATGAATATCCAAAATGTGGCTGTAATACAATATATGTAAGGAAATGAATTTTTAGTATAATTTAAATAGTCTCATGTGACTAGTGGCTACCAATTGAACACTGCCGTACTATTGCCTCATGGGTCAAAACCAGCAGTTTCTTCCTCTAATCACTGCTGAATGGTAGGGGGTTGCAGCTGGGAAGAGAGGAAGCTCCTAACAGATCTATTTGGCCCCTTCAACAAGATCTAAAATTCTCCACAGCTTCTGGAGGCAGGGCGGGCACAACCTGCTGTGAGGGGTGTGAGAGGAGGACTCTTGGGGAGACCTGAGTATGCCCTTCCCACTCCTGGCTAATGCTAACAGGAGTAAAAGGCCTGGGGTTTCGGTCACTCAGACGGGAGAAGGCGCTCAGGTTTGGGCCACCCCTGGGGCATCTGTGCATGTAAAGCATCGCTGTGGGCTGGCAGGGAGCCGGAGGCAGGGACGCTCATTTCCGGACAGGGTTTCCAGAGCCAGAGGAGGACTTAGGTGTGGAGGGAGGAGCTGAGGGCCCTTTCTGGCCACCTGCTGGTTGAACAGGCCCTTTCTTTTTGGGGATTAAGATCTTGTTCTTGCTCTTGAACACTTTGCTCGGATCCAGCTTGTTCACAAAGGAGTCAGTCTCTTCAGAGGGCAGGTCTGTGTTGCAGGTGATGGGTTTATACATGTTGAACCACTGCTGTAAGGCAGAAAGGGGAGAGAGGGTCACAATTCAAAGGAGAAATGTCCTTGTTTATGCTCTGTAGGGGGGATACAGGGTCGAGAGCTGGAGAGATGAGGCAAGGAGAGTAAGTTTTAATGAAAAGCTTTTTGAAAATCCATTAGCTCTTCAAGTGAAAGTGATGACACACACATTGCTTTATGAGGTCTCATAACCTTCAGTGTAACTGCAGCATGAACAGTGAGAATCTCAGTAAATTTCCTTACTTCTAATCTAGTGAGCTCTGAGCCTGGGATGCTAGGTCCCAAGTCACCAGGGGACAGTGTCCTTCTAATTGTTCTGCCCTCAAACCAGCCATTGCCCATCAGGTAGGTCTGACAGGATCTGTAACGTAAATGAGGCACATCCATACTTTGGAATACTCTGTATCATTAAAAAGGACAGCTCTCCATGTATGACAGGGAATGAGCTCCGAGACGGAGTGGTAAGTGAAAAGAAGGTACACAACAGTATGAACAGTACTACTGCACTTGTGATTTAGAAAAAAGGAACCAAAACCCATATGCAACAGAGTATCTTGGCAAGGGCACATGAGAAACCCTTAGCAGTGGCTGCCTAGGGGGAAGTGCACCGGGGGGCTGGAGATCGGGGAAATGAGATGCTGATTTTTCACTGTTCTGTGAGCATGTGCTGTCTGCCCAAAACCCACAATCCGATGAGGGCCCTGACAACATTTCATTAGGGAAAACTCCCCAGGTATTTCCGAGGCACAGCCAAGTTTGGGAATGATCACATAAAGTGAGGTTGGAATCACCTGTCTTGCTCATTGAAAATGCAAGTCTCCGGGCTCCATCCCAGAGCTCCTGAATCACAGGAAAGCTGGGAATCTGCATCTCCTCAGAAGAGTCTGATACATTCCACGGTTTGAGATGACAGGAGGTCCTTACCTTGGCCTGCGGGCTGACGCCATAGTTGGTGAAGGCATACTGCCACTGGGGCAGGCCCAGGTGTGTGATGAGCAGGCGGTAGTAGGCGGTGAAGGTGTCCGTGAGAAAGTGCCAGTACAACGCTCTGTCCAGGAACCAGATCTCAGTGTCTTTCGCTAGTGCTGAAATTGCAAAGGAAATAAATGAAGGGATGGCTTACATTTTTTCCTTTTATCTATAAAGTCAATATACACTCATGGTTTTAAAAATTCAAATAGTAGAGGGGATGGTAAAATATAAGTACAAGTTTCCTTTTTTTCTCTTCCAGCCTCCCACTCCCATTCTCCGTGGCAGCCGTTAGCTTCTTTGGTGTTCTTTGACAGGTTCTTTCAATCCACTGAGGCACCTGCAGGGCTTCTGCCCTCGGTGCGTCAGGCTACCTAGGCAGCACTTTTCAGCGCGGAAGCAGCAGTGCCCCCCCCCTCCCCCACGGGTACCTGTGGTCTCAGCTTTCCTGATGGAGGGAAACTCTGAATGGCTCTGGCTTTCTGAAGAGGTCAGGAATGAGAAGTGCTGTGAGGAGCCAACCTTGAAGGAGCCCAGACCAGCTCCCTCTCCTGGGAATCCAGCCGGTGCTGAGGTGTAATGTGCTGGCTGGGCTGCAGCAGGCATGACTGTTCCAGGCCCTGCCTCACACTTGCTTCTGGCTTTCCACTTACTCCTGGTGGGCCTCACCTAGTTTATCGCCTGTCTAATGGCTGTAACATTTCTCCAGGTGGCCTCCATCCTCCAGTCTCTTCCTCTTCCCAAACTGCTTGTGGTCCCATACATTTGCATTTGAATCCTGCCATTCTCCTGAGTCCCCACTCTCCTCTAAGTTATGTCCACACTCCCTCACCTGGCTTTCAAAACTTAACCTAGAGGGGAAAAACTGGCCTTCTAGCTTCATCACCTCTTCATCCACAACATGAACTGTGCAGGTCCAGTGAACTGGAATTATTTGTCGTTCCTCCCCAAATCAGTTGGTCTTTCCTACAGCATGGCTTTTACTTGAGTCTCTTAGCTCGGATGCCCCTTTCATTCCACCAAATCCTTTAGTCCCACCTCGTATGTCATTCCTACCCATAATTCAAGTGCAGCTCAAAGGCTATTTCACAAAGATTCCTCCAGCTGAAGACCATCTCTCTTCCCCCAGGGGTAAGGTATATCCTGGTGTATCCTCTCACCCCTACCAGACAGAGCGCTACTGGAAGGAGGCTGGACACTGACCAGCTCTGTAGTTTCACTGTCCCTAGGCCAGGGCCCGATTTGCTGATAGGGGGCCAGGTGGTGGCCCCTGCTTAAGGGGCCAGAGCCTTTAGTAATAACAGTTTTTACTGCTGTTAATTGGCCTACATAAAGAAGTACTGAAGAAAGATAATGTTTTTCCTGGACACTTTCCTAATGCATGAGCCTGCTGGAGGAGTCATGAACAGAATGACAATTTCTTTTAGTTTTTATTCACTTATTATTCTAATCCCATTATTTTGCAATAACTCACATGACAGCTTAAAAAGACTCTAGTTGTTGGCTTAGAGGGGGATGCTCAGAGAGGTCCTGGCACCTCTAAGACGCCCGGGGGCGTCTCAGGAGGCCAGGGAGGAACGGGCCTTTTGTGTGACGGCTGGGGAGCAAGGCCAGCCAAGGCCACGCCGAGCTGTAGGACCATGCTTGCCCATGACTCCTACCTGGTTTCCCTTTTTTGTAGACAAGGCAAACCTTCCCGTTCCCATTGCAAGGATCCAGCTCAAATATCACGCTGCGAGAGTCAAAGTGAGGCTTCTCTGGCTGGTTCTCACTGGCTGCAAACCCAGAAGGCAATGGTAATGTTCAAAGACGCGCAACTCAGACACATGCTTATTCATCCACTCAGCGAGGATTGAAAGAAAAGACAAACAAACAAAAAACAGGCAAAAAGCCTTATCCCATACGTATTCTTAAGTATTCTTTTCAAATGTCGGCCAAATGAATTCTATACTCTAAATGCCCCGGACCTTATCCATGGTCTAGGCCTTTTGTCTGGGCTCCCCATCACCGACAGACAGTGTCACAAATCTGGGTGAAGGTGGCATGAGGAAAACAAACAATGTCTTGGGAGTGGGACTACATAAAGGCAGAGTAATCTGAATGACCCGATATTCATATACTTTTTTTCTTTTTCTCAGATAACTACTTTCCTCTTATTTATAGCATTTTATGATCTTTTCATTATAATCCCCTTTCCTCAGTGTAAAATAAATAAAATATTTAATTATAATGTTATCATTAACTTGTTACTAAGTTTGGCTCAAGTTAGAAATACCCACCTAGAAATAAAATTTTATGGAGTAACAGAAAAAAAGGTAAATTCTTAGAAATGCACGCATCAGAAACCCACTCTCCTGCTTCTTGCATTACAGCTAATACACAACAAAGATTAGTATTAGTAACTGGGGTGGAGAGTTTACAAACCTAGGAGAAATTGAAGAAAACAAAGAATATAAACATAGTAGTTTTGATTTATATACATATACCCACATACACATAAATTCTATATAAATGCATAAATATTTACATTTCTAATTAAAAACGTGTTTCCTTTTAATTTGGCTTTTCTCTTCCTTAGAGGCTATACCTTTATATTTTTCTTGATCTCACGTAGTCCTAGACAGACATATAGACATACAGGATCCGGCAGAAGGAAGGCCTGCTCGAGTGTGGTTCGTAGGGTAATAATATGGGTGTAATAATTTATAGTTTTAATTTGAACACTTCACCTAAAATGTCATATGGTGTACTTGAGTGTGATATTGTTATGTTATAGAATCACATGCTTAGGATTTTGTAATAAAAGTTTTTGTAGTTAAAAAAGGGGTGCTATTTGTGCCGGACCCTGTATATTTAAATTTTGTCAAGATTATTTATTGTATAAAAACGGGATATCACACACATTATATCTGAATCTTGCAACAATGCCATGTGGAAAGCCCTCGAGACATCTGATGTAACTAAAATGCATTCTTCTTAATGGCTGCTTAGATAGTCTACGGGAGCGGATGTGCCCTAATTTGCCCCATCACACGCTACTGATAGGCACTCACCTATCATTATTCTGCTGTGGATGCTACAGTAATCATCTCTGGACATGTCTTTATGTTCTGGTGTTTTCATTACAGGAATAACTCATTTTATTGAGCTTCACTTTATTGTACTTCACAGATACTTGGATTTTTTACAAATTGAAGGTAAAACCCTCCACCAGCAAAAAGATTATGATTCACTGAAAGTCCAGATGATGGTTAGCATTTTTTATCAAGAACATATTTTGTAATTAAGGTATGTACATTTTTTATATATAAAGCTATGGTACACTTAATAGGCTACAGTATACTAAAACATAAACTTTATATGCACTGGGAAACCAAAAATTTCTTCTCTGTTACTCAGTCCTGTGAATGCGAGTTGTCTTCCTCTAGTTAGGCTCTTAGCTTTCGCTTCTCAGTTCATGGAGTGCGGTAGGTTCTGCGCAGGTCCCCCTCACTATGCTGCAGACGGGAAACTCAGATAATAAGCTGACGTTCACCTCATTTGTTTCTCATCTCTCGGCTCACTGTCCTTTGCTGCCTGATGGTCAGTGTCTTGAAATCCATTGTTTTATACATTTTGTCTGTTTCTATTGTTGTTCCAGGTTGGAGGATACATCTAGTCTTTGCTATTCCATCGTGGATGAAATCAAAAGTCCACACTGTAGGGCCCCACTGGGTTTTAGCAGGACTGACTGATGTCTGCCCTCAGCTGTAAAGTTTAAAATAGGAAACTCATTCAGTGTGGTTCCCTTCTGCCATTTACAGATGCCACTTCAGTTTCGGCTTGTTTTTGGTTACTCTCCAGACCTTTTAGCTAATTATTACAAATTTTTTTTCTAGAGTTTAGAGTATTACTGGCGTAAGTCTTGTCTGATAAAAAGTAGACTGCCAATGACCAAAAGCAGGTCAATATCTTATTTTTTAAAAACTCTGCAATGTCACTGTTATTAGTTCTTCAATAAAATTTGTTTGGTTTTATCTTTATTAGTGTATTATTTTACAGTCTGTACCTAGTAATTTCACCCTTGGAAGTACCAGTGGATCTGTTATCTGTTATTTGTGCTGGTTCTTAATCATGGTGTGTTTTTTCATGTGCCTGGTTCGTTAGTAGAAATTTTTTGAAAAACCATTTATAAAACCAATTTGAAGTCTAGAATAACACTCTCTTCCTCTAAGATAGATTTTTCTTTCAATAGAAGATCTTTATTATTGAGATATAATTCACCTACCATATACTCGCTTAAAGTGTGTGATTCAATTAGTATATTTACAGAGTTGTACAACCATTAACACTATCAGTTTTGGAACATTTCTCTATAATGAGTGTCTGTCCCTTTCTGCCAGGCTCCTGAGGAGATTAGTAATCTGGGATCAATTTAGTCCAATTTGGGGATTTAGCATATTCTAGGACACACAGATGACTTACACCTACCTGAGCTTCAGCCCACATAAAGAGTGGTCACTTCTAGTTCATTCTATCATCTAGGGTAGATGCCAACCCAAAGATAGTGGTTTTATGGGTGCCATCTTTTGTAGTTCTAGGAATCCATGTCACTCCCCTTACATATGGGTCAAATTCTCAGCTTTTCAGCAGCCTCACTGTCTCCTGTGAAAAGGACAATGTACCCCAAGCAAAAGCAAACCCAAATGTTGAGCTTCTTCCCTGGATTTCTATTTTCTTCTGGATGTCGATTTGCCACTACCTCATCACCTTGTTAGCTCTTTGATGGTTTTAAAAAGATGATCTTTATATTTTGTCCTGACAGCTCAGTTGTCTTCAGCAGGAGGGCCACGTTGAATCACCTATCTGTCATTACCAGAAGAGGAAGTCTCTTTATCACTTTAAGTTATGGTCCTGAAAATGACATAGATAAGCTGGGCTCTTTATATCAATCTGAGAGTCTTTGTTTTTCAAAATAGAAAGTCAATCTCAGCATATTTAATATAACGACTGCACTGTTTTATTTCTCTGAATGCTTTGTTATTATATAGTGTTTTCTTCCTTTCCCCTTTTTATTTTCACTCATGTGATTTAACATTCCCCTTATTAGATTAGCAATTTCAATGTAGTATTTAAAATTCCTTTAGTGGTTATCTTCCTTTTTGTTTGTTTGCATGATTGGATACACATGACTCTACCCTCACTTGAAAACAACATACCATTATTTCCCTAACCAAGTGTGATATGCAGAACTCTAAGGTACCTGCTCCCTGCTTATACACCTTGCATAACCTCCACCTGTGCCAAGCTTGTGGTTGCTTAGTTGCAGCTATGTTCCAAGCCAACAGCAGCTGCCACTTAGGTCAGGTTTGGGACACCTGATGGGAGTTACAATGCAGGTTGAGACGGGTTGCCATTCATGCTGGGCTTGGGGTTTGTGGAGTTGAGCCATTTTAGGAAGGTCTGAAGTGTCAGCTCATTCAGGTGGTGCCTGTGGAAAAGCCACTGGAAGTGGCTTCTGCTGGGCTCGTGAGCTGGGTGGGATGGGGTCGCAGGGAATCACCAGGGCAGGGCAAACAGTGTGAGCCAGGTTAATGCAGAGCACAGACTCAGCGCCCACCTGTGCTACACCAGCTGGGGGGAGGGCTCAACGAAGGAATGATGGTGCCCGGCAGCACTTCCACCCCAGGAGAGTGCTGCCCCAAGCCCTGCCTTTCTGGTTCTTGCCCTGAAGCTAGTTTAGTTCCCCTATGCCTCTGGTATTTTTTGGAGCTGCTGCCCCTGCGCCGGTGCTTCGAGTGAGTGAGTTTGTGAGCAAGAAAGCCCACCTGTGGGCCCCTCAAGAGAAGCTCCCAGGTCTCCGGCAGGCCTGTCTTTCTCATAGACAATGCACCTGGTTTTCACAGCCAGACGTTATGGGGACTCTTTTTCCTCACACTGGTTCCCAGGAGCTGGGGAGCTTAGGGTGGAGCCATGACCACTTGCTCCTTGGGGGGGACTGTCGGCAGCCGAGATATCCCTCCCGATTCTTAACCACCACGCTGTGGGTGTGGGCCATCCTTGTTTCACACCTCTGTCGCAGCCTTGCCATGGCTGCTTCTTTATATCCTTAGTTATAGGACTTCTGTTCCGCCAGTATTTAGGTGGTTCTCAGTGATGGTTGTTCCATACTTTAGTTGCAGTTTTGATGTGGCTGTTGGAGGAGACGGACACAACATTTGCCTACTC
Organism: Mormoops blainvillei; assembly: GCA_004026545.1. NCBI lineage: Eukaryota > Metazoa > Chordata > Mammalia > Chiroptera > Mormoopidae > Mormoops > Mormoops blainvillei. The sequence goes on along the minus strand of PVJD01000998.1, from coordinate 270,358 downwards.
TGTCATCTTGACCAGAATTCAACTGAATTTCAAATACAAAGATATATACATACTTTCTCTTTCCAGAGTCACTAATCCCTTGTTTCCTTTCCTCTGTCTGTATCCACATTTTGAGATGTCCATTCAAGTTTCTTTTGTCTTTTGGTTAAAATATTCATGTTCCTAAAGTTTAACACATTCTTTAATAAGCCTTATAACCTGAGAGGTGTGTTTGATCTGTATATTTAGAACTCTTGATTTTCACTTCTTCTCTATCAGTCACCTGTGTATGCTTTCCTAGTTTCCACTGTTGCAGATGAGAAGTCTGATTATTATTCTTCCACAAGTAATTTGTTATTTTTACTTAGAAGCGTGTCATTTCCCCCCCATTTCATGTAATGCCTATATATCTGTTTTCTCATGAATTCAATTTGGGTCTAGGAGAACTATTCCAATCTTCAGAGAAATTTTCTCTTATTAGTGTTCATTTATTGCCTTTCCATCTATTCTTTTTCTTTTTCTCAAACACTTACAATTACAATAGAAGGTCTCCTGAATCTATTTTCTATTTCTCTTACCTTATTACTTTTTTGCTCATAATTTCCCCTTTTAAATTTATTCATCTGTGCTTTTAAATATTTCTTGCACTTTATTTTTCAGACAACTCAGGTCTCAATGTTCATAGTCTTCAATTCATCTCTACAGTTGGTTAACTGAAAAAATCTCTACATTTTTTTCTATAGGAACTCTTTGTTCTGTCTTAAATGTTCTTAAGTGTTCTTATTCTTTTTATTTAAGTTTTTATCTGTGTCCTTTAGCAGTTTTATTACCCTGGTTGTGTACTGACACTTCTCCCTTAGTGTTGTCTGACTGCTGAATGCCCTGAGAAGTCACTATTTTTCTCCTTGGGTTTAATGAGATTTAGATCTAGCTCTTGGGCTATCCTAAAAGGCATAAACCCAGTGCCAAAAGGCCAAGTGTCTTTTATCTCCACGGATATGCAGAGCAATGTCATCTTTATTGCAGCTCGGTCCCTTTGCTGAGGCCCCTTGAAATCCTCTCTGGTTCTAGTCTGCCTCTACTCCTCCAGCCTCAAGGGCTGGAAGACCCGGTCCACTTATTAAACAACTTCGTCTTTGAGAGGTTAGCGGGCCCTAGCACACACATATGAAGTCTATGTGACTTTTTCCCCACCTCTGAGAATTCTACACATCTCTGAGAGACAGGCTCTTCCCAGGGTCCATCACTTTCCAGTCTTAGCTGCTGGACTTCTCCTATCTCAACACTATTGTCCAAGAGCCTGTCCAGTAGAAGGAAAAAACCTTGCACAGTTCTGTCCGCCAAGACTTCAGTGCACTCAAAGGCCTTAGTACTAGTTGCCTGCTCAACACTCACTCTCTCTCTTTCTTATTTAAATATCAATTCTGCCTGAGGAGGCAATCAACACTGCACAGCTTAACTACGCCTCACATTCCCTTGCAGTGATGGGTGGTAACCTTTTGACTGTTCTGACCAATGGCCATTGGGAGTGGCTTGGGAGAGAACTATTGCTTTCCTGATTAAAAAGGAAAGGATTCTGACAAGGGACAGGTTTTTTTTTTGTTTTTTTTCCCTTTACTCTTTTTCCTGCCTGGAACATAGTGTTGAAGCTTGGAGGTCGGGACCACATTCCTCGTTCATGAGGAGGAAAACCATACCCGAAGGCTGGTGCACCAGGAAGCCAGAGGGAGGCTTTATCATTGACTTCCTCACGCAGCTGCACTATCCTAGTTCCAGAGTTCTTTAAAAAAAAAACCATTTAGTTTAGACATTATATGCAGCCAAACACAATTCTGACTGACGAAGTCTGCACTTCTCATACTTGCTCAAAGCTTTTAGTAGCCATTTGAATTATGAGCCATTTCAGTCAGAAATGGCAAAGAGTTTGGAGGGAGGAAGGGAGCTGCATTTAGACTGCCACGTTCCCAGAAACCTCTTAAGAGTGAAATGCTGAGTGAAGTTTAATCTGTAACATTTATTCATTTACCAAGTGTTCATTAAGTATCTAGAATGTACCAGACATTGAAGTGTGTGCTAGAAACAAAACAAAGATCCCAACCCTGGCATTTCTTCATGAAAATTTCCTTTGATACAGGCTGTTTTTATCATATTCCCATGGTCCTGAAAAGCCATGGCTGGGAAGGGTTTGGGAGAACATATTACAATGCCACAACCTCTTCCCATGGTTTCCAACATTATACAAGGAAACAAGCAGGCTAATTTGTAATTCAGAGCGGAAGTTCCCCAGGTACCTTCTTGTGTATCATCCTCCAGATCAGCCAGAGTTGGTGCATTAGGAAGTGAGTACATGGAAGACTGGTTGAGTTGAGTCAGTTTTGTGATACTGTTAATTTCCATGCTGCCCAATGGAATGGTGTGCTCTATGGGAACATTAAAAAGAATTACATGGAGTAACAGCCTAGTTACCATGGTTATCAGTAGGACTTCTGCTTAAGTAACCTAAGCCCACCTATTGTTTGATCCTAGGGCTGAGGAATCTAATAGAAAGTGGAAAGAGGAGAGTCAATGAAGTACCTGCCCTAAAACACCTGCCTTTCAAGCCAAAAAGCAACTGGGGCCACAGGTGAAGAGTCCCCGCAGCATGTGTTAGGGCAGAGTATTGAAAAAATTTGAAAAGGGGATACGCAAAAGGAACTGGGAAATATAGGGTAGGAGTCTTGTTTGAAGAGCAAAGGACTTAAAAATGTTTTTGCTCCTTCTCTCCCTTGCATTAAGAGTTATATGTATTTTTCAAAGGAGAAACAGTTTTGATGATATACCTGGCCCTTTTCCTACTCTTCTTGTTATAAGTTTTTACAATGGAAAATACCCTCTACTTCATTTTTCCTTATTCAATGCAGAAAACTTAGCAGGCTTCTTTCTTGGTTCCAGTCTTCTGCGATTAGGGTCTGAATAAGAAATACACAGACTGTATATTTTCCTTATCTATTATATAGAATCCTTGTACTAAAGGATGCTGGACATGAGATGGCACACAAAGACGTAGACATGTGACTGCTAGAAAACTGGAATGGCTGAGGCAATAAAGCAGCTGGTGTACAGACCATGGAACATCCAAAAAGAAAATGCCACTAAAGGGGTAAACATCAACAGCTGCTCTGCTGGCTTTTCTACTTTTCTACTTTTCTACCTTTTCTACTCCCTGACTTTAGCTATCCAGTAAAAAAAAAAAAAATGGGGATAATAAGGATAGGAAGATGACTTGGGAGAATAAGAAAAGGTATAGTAATAATGAAGAGGGACTGATTCATAAAAGCTTCATGAACCGTTTCTTTTCTGAAGCAGGCGGGTGAAGAGGCTAACCTGTCTCCATGATGTGGGCAAGGGAGATTCTGACACGCAGTCTAGATTCTGTCCCCTCTCTCTGTTGCTCCAAACTCCAAAGCCCATGGCTGTGCTACAAAGGAGGGCTCTCATCTGGTGATAAGAATGGTTTCTAGGATATCCGAGAAAAGTATTTTAAGTTGAAAGTTCATGTTAAATGCTCAGTACTAAGCTATAAAAAGTGTCCCTGTTCATCTCTGAAAGAGAAATAGGAAGGCTTTGAAAATCACCAAAAACAGGAAACTCAAAAGGCAGAGGCAATGAAGGAGAGAAGTCAGTTCTGCAGGTCTATTGTACTATGCAACAGAAGTTACTGCGTGGAGAGTATAGGGTGCTTCCCAAGGACCAAAGTAGATCTGGGGATGTGCTTGGAGTCTGGAGGTGATAAAGGCCTCCTGGGGACAGCGAAGACTGTGCCAAGAATAGGCTGGGCTCCAGTGGCGAGATCAGGATTTCCTAGCCTATGAAATTTTACTGGGGTCTTCACCTAAGTGTGCAGCACTGCCTTTCATGTTTACATAGAACCTAAATCTCTGATGTGCTGCATGAGTTCCCACATCTGCATCACAAAAGTCCGTTCTAGACACATTTAATACTGCAGTGGTTGGTGACTTAAGCTGAAGAGATGTAAGAGAGAGTAGAAAAGGCTCGAGGGCCAGAGCCCTGAGGTCTTCACTATGTGGGGAATGATGGGAGGAGCCCCTCTTATGACCACCATGTCACTGCAGTCATCCTGAGGAGACTGCTCTGAGGTGGGGTCCTCTCAGGCTTTAAATGTGCGGTGGCTCAGGATTTTTATGTAGTGATTATTTTTCCCTCCACCCCGTATCAACAGGAAACCTCTACAATAACCTTCCAGTTAAGTACTGGCTAGACTCTGGCATGGGGGTTGAGGGTGAAGAAGTGATGGCATATTTTAGCTGTGGTCACAGCTTCTAGATGCAGCACTTTAGAAGAACCCATGAAAACCATCCAGATTCAAAGATGCAAAAGTCATAAAGGCCCCAGAACTGTTTCATCTAACCTCTCAGGCAGGGAGATGTTCCCCTACAGCAAAGGGGCTGACTCACCATCCAGCTTCACACTCCATGTCATCTGGAAGCCATTGGTCATCAGGTAAAAATTCTTCACGTCCTCAGGCAGCACACAGTTATTTTTCTAGAATCACAAAGCAGCTGTCAGGTCAGGGATGGGAAAGAGAGCACAGGACTATGCCTCAAAGCAGCTGGAGACACTACTTACCATGTTTCAAATACCCTAAATAGGAAGAGTGATAATTATCCACAAAACTTTATCAGAGAGTTCAGGGTCAAAATGGCAACATAGGAGGCTTCTCCAACTCACTTCCTCCCACACACACCCAAATCTACAACTATACATTGAACAATTCCCTTTGAAAGAAATCCAGAAACTAGCTGAAATGACCCCTACATTTCAGGCAATGAGAAAAAACTCACTTTGAAATAGGTAGGAAAAGCTGAACACAAACTCCCCATAAAACCCACCCTTGGTGGGGTGAGACAACTGGAGGGGAACTCACAATGCCCAGATTATCCCTGAGAAGCAAGGAGTTTGGATCCCACAACTGACACCCCAACTTTTAAGACTTCTACCTGAGAAAGGGATCCCCCGAAACACCTAGCTCTGAAAGTCAATGGGGCTCAGATCCAAGGGACTCACACGGCTACGGCGTACTAACAGGCAGTTTGTAAGGGGCTCACACTGATTCACAAGGCTGTTCTCCCAGGGCCCTGTGCAGAGCAGACCGAAATCAGAAGTCTTATGGAGAAAGAAGTCTATCTTAAATGATCTGCCCGAGGACCAGGCTTCTTATTTAGATGCCACTGCCGTACTATCCAGAGACCAGGGAGTCCGGCAGGCGGTACACCTTCGTGTTGTCCTCTGCTTCACTCTAGGTTGCAGGTATCTCTGGGAAAAGAGCATGTGCATGTCTGATACCCTGGCTTCTGCAGCTGCTACTTGGGGAGCACACCCCTTGATTGACTGGTGCTGGTGGCCAGCCGGGCTTGTACTTCTGGGTCCCCACAGGGCTGTAACAGAGTAACAATTCTTAACTAGCTATATCCCGAAGGCATAGCTCGAAAGCAGCAGAATGAAATGCTCAGTCTTTTCTTGAAAGAGGCCTATTTACAGATCTCAAAGGACACAGAGGTAAGGCTTATAATTTAAAAACATGGAGGGACCAACTGTGATCATCTCCAGAGATGGGGGGAATAGCAAATGCCATACTCACACTCTTCCTCTGCCCCACTCCAGGTTGCTGGTGGCTGTGAATGGACCTTGCACACACACTGGGTGCCCCAGCTTTTGTGGCTGCTGCCCAAAGGACACATCTGTGATAGCCTGGTTCTGGCGGCCAGCCAGGCTGGTGTTTCCACGGTCAATGGGATCACAGCAGACCAGGAAACAGTTCTTAACTGGTTATCCCCTTGGGGTTTGGGGCAGAGGAAACAGACAGAAAAGCCTACCTCCCATTCTTTCCCTCGAAGAGTATTTACAAAGTATCTGTCTACTTTACAAGCAGCTTTCAGTCAGCTGTATCTAGGTGCTCACTGAAATCCTCCCCTTGGGGACACTGACAGGTCTTGGCCCACCCTCAACTACTGGGACTCACTAAGCACAAAGTAGGCTGGATAATCACAAACATCTGAGAGAAAACCAAGAGCTAGGAAAGTGTTGAAAATAAGGTTCATCTCTTACGTGAGGCCACTCCTTCAAGACTGGAAGAGGTGGCTATTTTATTTAATGCACAGAAAACCAACACAGAGAGTCAAGAAAAATGAAGAATTGGAGGAATATGTTCTAAGTGAAAGAACAAGGTAACACCCCAGGAAAGGACCATGATGAAACAGAAATTAGTGATTTACCTAACAACTGAAAATAATGGTCATAAAGATGCCAACCGAGTTTGGGAGAACAACACATGAAGAAAATAAAGACTTCAACAAACAGAAAATATTAGTACCAAACCGAAATCACAGAGGTGCAGAATACAGTAAATGAAATTGGGGAAGAAAAAAAAAAAAAAATCAATAGAGGGTTTCAACAGCAGGCTAGATGAAGTGGAAGAAAGGATCAGCAAACTAGAAGACATGGTAATGAAACTCATCCAAACAGATCACCCAAAATAAAAAAGAATGAAAACAGTAAAGATAGCTTAAGAAACTTATGGGACATCCCTCAGACCCTTTTGCATCATAGGGGTCCCAGAAGAGATAGAGAAAGGGGCAGAAAGCTTATTTGAAGAGATAATGACTGGAAACTTCCCTAACCAGGGTAAGAAAACAGACATCTGAATGCAGAAAGCTCAGAATATTAAAAAAAGATGAATCAGAAAAGACTTTGTGGCCCAAAGTGAAACTTAATATGATTTCAGTCTTAATTATATAATTAACTTGTCAAAAGCTAAAGTATAATTAAAAAGTTAAAGTACAATTAACTTGTCAAAAGTTAAAGACAAGGAGAAAATCCTAAAAGCAGCAAAAGAAAAAACAACTTGTTATAGACCAGGGAACCCCCGTATGACCATCAGGAGATTTTTAGACAGAAACTTGACAGGCCACAAGAGAATGGCACAATATATTCTAAGTGCTGAAAGAAGAAAAAAGCCAACCAAGAATACTCTACCTGGCAAAGTTGTCCTTCAGAACTGAAGGAGAAATAAAAGCTTTCCAAAGAAGCAAAAGCTGAAGGTATTCATCACCACTAGACCGGCTTTATGAGAAATGTTAAAGAGACTTCTTTAAGCTGAAATAAAAGGGCACTAATTAGTAACAGGAAAACATATGAAAGTATAAATCTCACAGGCAAAGGTAAATTTATAGTTAAATTAAGAACATCATGGTGGTGGGCTGATCACTTACAAATCTAGTATAAATGTTGAAAGACAAAAGTAGTAAAAATAACTATAACCCACAATAATTTGTTAATGGATACACTTTCTGCTTTCATCTGCTAACAGATATTAACAGAACATGCCATCCAAAGTCAGCAGAATATACATTCTCCTAAAGTGTACATGAAACATGATAAAGAAATACAAATTGTGAGGTTTTTTTTTTTTTAATGCATGGTAGGGAAGGAGAGTAAAGATAAAAATGTAGAGCTTTACAATGCATTCAAACTTAAATTATTATCAACTTAAAATAGACTGTTATAAATATATGCTGTTTTATGTAAACCTCAATGGTTCCCAGAAAACAAAAACCTATAGTGATACATAAAAAATAAAGAGACAGCAATCTATGCATACCACTATAGAAAATAATCAAATCACAAAGAGAGCAAGAGAACAAGAAATGAACAAAGGAATTACAAAACAGCCAGAGATTAATGAACAAAATGGCAGTAAGTCCATATATATCAATAATTTCTTTAAACATAAATGGACTAAATTCTCCAATCAAAAGACAAAAAGTGGCTGAAAGGGTTAAAAAGCACAAGACCTAACTATGTTGCCTACAAGAGATTCGCTTCAGATGTAAGGACACACACACCTGAAAATGAAGGAATAGAAAAAGGCATTCTATTCAAATGGAAATCAAAGAAAGGTGAGACACCTTATATAAGACAAAATAAAATAGACTTTAAGACAAAGACTATAATAAAAAACAAAGAAGGTCATTATGTAATGATAAAGGGGTCAATCCAACAACAGGTTATAACAATTTATAAATAATTATGCATCTAACATAGGAACACCTAAATATATAAAGCAAATATTAACAGACTTAAAGGGAGAAATAGACAGCTATACGATTATAGCAGGGAACTTCAGTTTTCTGCTTTCATCAATGATAGATCATCCAGACAGAAAATCAGTATGGAAATGCTGTATTAAATGACATTAGATTACATGGACTTAACAGATATTAACAGAACATGCCATCCAAAGTCAGCAGAATATACATTCTCCTAAAGTGTACATGGAACATTCTTCAGGGTAGATCATATATTAGGCTACAACACAAGTATCCATAAACTTAAGACTGAAATCATATTAAGTTTCACTTTGGGCCACAATGGTATAAAACTAGAAACCAATTACTAAAAGAAAATGGAAAATTCACAAGTATGTGATTGAACAACACGCTACTGAACAACTATTGGATCAAAGAAATAAAAAGAGAAATAAAATAAGTTTTACAACAAATGAAAAATGTAAATACAACATATCAAAACTTACGGGATGCTGCAAAAGCAGTCCTAAGTGGAGATTCATAGTGATAAATGCCTACATCAAGACATAAAAAAATTCTCAAACAACCTAAATTTATACCTCAAGGAACTAGAAAAAGAACAAACTAGGCCCAAAATTAGTAGAAGGAAGAAAATACCGAGATCTGAGTGGAAATAAATGAAATAGAGACTAAAGAGATAACAGAAAAGATTAGTGAAACTAAAATCTGGTGTTCTGGAAAGATAAACTAAAGAGACAAATCTTTAGCTAGGCTCACCAAGAAAAAAAAAGTACTGAAATAAAATCAGAAATTAAACAGGAGACATTACAACTGATACTAGAGAAATACAAAAGATAATAAGAGACCACTATAAACAATTACACACCAACATATTGGATAACCTAGAACAGATATATCCCTAGAAATAAAACCTGCCACGACTGAATCGTGAAGAAACAGAAAAGTCTGAACAAGTGAGGAAACTGAATGAGTAGTCAAAACCTCCCGACTCGTATTGGATTAAAGCCTTGAACGTAAGACCTGAAACCATAAAATTCCTAGCAGAAAACAAGGGGGTTAATAAGCTCCTTGACATTGGTCTTAGCGATAATTTTCTGGATTTCACACCAAAACCAAAGGCAATCAATAAAACAAACAAACACAGACAAACTAAAAAGCTTCTGTATAGCAATGGAAGTCATCAACAAAATGAAAAGACAACCTATAGGAGAAAATATTCACAAATCATACATCTGATAAAAGGATTAATATCCAACACATACAGAATACAATATTCTTCCCAACATATCCCAACATATAATAACCAACATATAAAGAATTCATACAAATCAATAGAAAATAATCATTAAAAAATGGGCAGAGAAACTAGATGTTTTCCTAAAGAAGCCATACAAATGGCCAACAGGTACATAAAAAGGTGCTCAACATCACTAGCCATCAGGGAAATGCAAATCAAACCACAGTGAGATATCACCTCACTTCTATCGAAATATCTATTATCAGAAAGATAAGAAAATAACAAGCATTGGTGAAGATGTGGAAAACAGTAAGAAAGTCTCTCAAAAATTATTAAAAGAGTTCAACAGGATATATACAAATACTTCATATGTACAGTATATCATCCAAACTGGTTATGGAGAGAGAGCTTACTATCCTTTCAGTCTAGGAACATGCCTAAATTCTAAGTAACTTGTATCTATGCACATGCCTGACCAGTTGTCTCTAGCCAATCACACCCCTGGAGAGTACAAGATGATGAGTTCTCTAATTCTCTCCCTGGGCATCTTAGATTGACTTGTTATGTTTATACAGGCAGAGGGACAATATATAAGTAGCTCCATCGACATTTTTGGCTTATTGGACACTTTTGTTATGTGATACTGAACACTGCTATGTCAAGTTTGCTTTAGGTCATATTGTCAGTTTGTTCCACGTACGCAATGTGTGGGAAAATTAGAGTGTAGCAGGATAATCTGAATTTACTCCCCAATTCTGCCATAGCTTGGTGACCTTAAGTGCCACTTAAATTCTGTGAATGCAGTTTCAAGAATAATCTCTAAGACTCAGTCTATAAAACACTGGAGGTGGGAAGGAGTGTGAGCTTAGCAGAAAGAAGACTAGGCAATTACGATTTTAGAGCATAGTGCCTTCAAGAACTACAAGTGAGAAGCAAATTTCAAGCTTGCAGATGATTTGAGGCAGTGTTTTTGTATAATGAAATGGAAAACAGCTATTGCTTTAATGAAAGAGATTTTCATTTTCTTGAAAGAAGTAAAATATGCATTCTGATCAGTTTGTTTTACCTTCCCTCATTATCTAGCTGTCAATATCACAGAACCTAAATGAGTCTCTGACTCCTTAGGCTAACATACAGGGTGGAGCAAAAGCAGGTTTCTAGTTGTGAGTATGTGAAACACAGAGTTTATTCTTGTATAATTTTATTAACTATTGTATTATTTTCCATAGGAAACACTGTAATCCTATTTTTGCCCCACCCTATATTTTCCTACTTAATATATTGTTTGGACTTGCTCCTAGTGTTGCTGTATGGCACACCCTCTGTGCTTTCAGAGAAGAAAAGGGTGCACACAGAATGTTCCCCCACCCCAAGACCCTGGAACAGGAAGCCGACAGTCATCTGTGTTCTGACAAAGTTCTTGGTCCTGTCACCTCAGAAGGCCCGCATCAGCTGAGTTTGATCACCAGTGCCATCTAGTGGTAGACACAAGGAAACTCCTGTGTGTGAAATTTTCCTAAGTTGGATTTCATGAGAGCAGTGGTTATAACATTTATTTATGGCACTGATTTCACTGAAGAAGACGAACAATTGGCATTATTTTATGCCAGTATTTTAAAGAATTATTTGTGTTATAAATAAAGAAAACAAATCAGAAAAATTAATATTTAATACATTTCAAATACTAATATAAAACACAAAGTGTCAAGTAAACCAAGTTTATAAAAAACATTAAGCCTGCACTGTTTCCATATAAATCACTGGCATTCTGGCTCTGCTGCCTCCTTGCCACAGACCTTATGGTCCGGCAGTGGGACTGACTGGTCCCGCAGTGCACTTCAGGCCCTGGCTTCTGAGTGTGGCTTTCAGGGGACACTTTCAGGTCGCTCCTCTGCCCTGGCCAGTGACTCAGTTATTGACGTTTTCTCTCCTGTCCAATCTGGGAGGAAGCCACGCTTCTCCGGGAAGCAATCCGCCCACTTCACAGGATGTCTCCCTGTCAGGTTCGGGCTCAGTTTATTTTTCGTGGGTGTGAAAAAGGAAAGGAAGATGGCAACTTGCAGAAAGCGAGTGGACGAGAGGGGATATAAGAGAAGGGAGAATAGTGCTCACCAGTATTTGAAATAACAGCGTGGAACTGACATGATATTGCACTCTGTGTACCCAGATGATGATTCCATCATATAATTCCCAATTTTCTCCTCTTTTCTCCTCAAGAATAGGCTATCTATAATAGTTTCTTTCAACTGCACTAGAAAGAGTCCACCACAAACTGTGACTGCTTGATCGGTTGAGGAGCCTGAGCCACTCTGATGTTTTGGAAGCTGTCAGCTTGATTCCCAGAAAGGCCTTCTGAGCACTGCCTGAACCTCGAGCAGAGGGCTCAGGCCATCTGCCGCCTCCTGATCACCTTCTCCACTCCTACAGGGACGGCGGCTGGGCAGTAGGTACAGGATCAGGCCTGCAAGAGGCCCATCACACAGAAATTAATGGCTCTCATGGAGAGCCCGCCCAGCCAGAGGAAGAGTTGCCCAGGATGCCCATTGAGGAGCAGCACAAAACTCTAACTGGAAACATGAGGCAATGAGGATAAGAGCATCTATCAAAATCCTGGGACGATGGCCCATGCAGTGGAAGGGAAAGCTGGATGGGCTGTGGAGAGATGGGATGTGATACCCAGGAGAATTCTGAAATATATTCTTAAACTTCCTGGTTAACTGGAGGAAGGCCTGGTTAACTGGAACCTTTTTCCTTGGTGAGTGGGGTATGAAAGTTTGGGGACAGGGTAGCATTGCTTAAGGCTCAAAGGAGAGGCAGCACACTCTTCCTCAAACCCTCAGGCTCCCTCTACAAATGCGTGAGGGAAAAAACATCAATATTACTCTGCCTGGGGTACCAGGCGTCTGTCAGGAAGGAACAGAGAAGAAGAGAAGAATCCAAGAGGATGGTGCGACAGAATCTAAGTGAGGAAAGAGGTACGTGCAGAAGGGTTCACAGTGAGATATGCACCAGAGATGGTAACAGATATGGGTTTAGCAATGACGAGGTCATTTAGCAATGATTGTTGACTGAGTGATGTCTACAGATGGGTGGTGGGAAAAGAGAGGCTATAGAAGGATGATGGGTAACTGTGAAGTGAAGGAAGGGGACAGTAATTTAGACCAGGGTTAGCGAACTAGGGCCCACTGGACATCTGTGCCTTGCCATGTGCCTCTGTAAATAATATTTACTGGAACCCAGCCATGCCCATGCATTTCGAGATTGTCCATGGCTACTTTCAGTGCTGCAGTGGCACAGAGGAGATGAAAATCATTTGCTGTCTCCCGACTAAGACCTTTTTTCTACATGCGAGGCTGTGAAAGGAACAAATGGCCAAGGAGTTTGAAGAAGACATATGGCTGAAGTTTTTGCTTTTATTATAAAAAGATAGGAAAGGCCCTTTGGAGGAGCTGCCAGGGTAGAGGGAAGAAGTGAGGCACTAGAGAGAGAGGGCTGATCTGTGAAGAACACAGATGAGCACTAGGGCAGAGCGAGAGCACAAGCTGAGGGGCTTCCTAGGGACAAGGTGTTGCAGGCTGTCTCCCACCAGGGATGCTGCTCAGGATAAATTCACAGCAGGGGCATGTGATGGGCAGATCTGTACGAAGGTTCAGAACCCATTCTGTGCAGACTAGAAAAAGAGGCTAAACGGAGCAGGGATATTTTGCCAAATCATTTGGTCTCTGTGGGCCACAGTTTCACCATCAGTAAATTGAATTTTTACCTGGGAGTTGGAAAGTCTAACCAATCAAGAATTGTACAGCACTCTGCAGCTATAAAATGTCGCTGAAATGCTTAATAATAATAGAACTCTCCTGGCACCAGAGTGCTGTGAGAATTAAGAGGCAGATGCTTTCATGGTGCCCAAAAGATGAAAAGCTTAGTGCAGACATTATGTCTTACTAACCACCATCATTACAAAAGGCAGGTAGGAGGCACAGTGAACATGAATTACAACTGCACAAAACCATGCAGACTGAAATGGCTGTTTAAAGAACAAAGAAGGGTGAAATATATTAAAGGAGAAAGAGGTCTTTCACTTTTTCCTCTAACCTTAGGAGACTACAGCAGGTATACGGTCATTTAGGTTTTAGTTTTAGCCTTTTCTTCCTGCATTTGCACCAAAGAATCATAAAATATTAGAACTGGATGAGTCCTTCAACAAAACTGATTTCAAACCTCTTGTTTTGTAGACGATGAACACGAGACACAGATAAGTTACATTATTCAGCCAAGGGCCTGGAACAGGCACCAGGCTCCAGCTCTGGTTTCCTCCCGTCAGTGCCTCCATGACAGCTGATCTCAACGGCAGTGCCAGAGGGACAGAACAGCGGCCTGGGGGGCCTCTTCCTGGAGGGCCATGGGATTTGGCTGCATTTATGCAGCTGTGGACAGCAAGTGCACCACCCCGTGGCTGTGTGTTGGGTCAGTCCCCTGGAGAAGTGGAACTTGGCGGCCCCTGGGGACCCCCTGCTCCTCTGGTACAGATACCTTCAGGAGCAGGCACTAGTCGAGAGCCCCACCACACTTTCTCCTGTGAACATGTGCTCCTCAGTAACCCTCTGGGTGAGGAAGGGAAGCAGGGGTATTTCAGACCAGCTCAAAACTTCTGCCCTCCATTGCTTAAGTGACAAAAGTAGGTACTCAAATAGCACATAGAGGATGATATCTGTTCTGAATGAAAAAAATCATACGAGAACCTGTTGTTAAGCTTTTGGGGGTTATGAACCCCTTTCAGAATCCGAAGGAAGCTTTCCATGGAAAAATGTATATATTTTGTAAATGTGACACACAGTTCAAGGAGTCTGTGGATCGTTTCCCATTCGTGGGCTCTTAGGGTGTCCTTGGACCACGACCCATTGCCCAGCCTCTGGCCACAACTAAAATGATATGAACAGTGGTACTCTCTAAGTGGTAAAATCCCAGGGGAATTTTCATTTTTTTAAATCCCTTTTTGTAGTTCCCAAATTGTCTATGGTGACCATGTTTTGTTTAGCATAACCAGAAAAAAAAGTGTTATTAAAAACAGAGCCTTTAAAGTACACATCCCAAACTCCTATCACCTGCATTCATACATTAGCTTTGCAGCACCCCGCAGGCCTTTGAAAAGTTTGAACACACCAACTACTCAAGAGAATTTTTGTGTTACTGATCCTAATACTGTTTATACTTTAACATGGCTTATTTGACTACAGTCAAATTTAGGTCTGAGATATCACAAGTAAAAGACCTGACGGAAAATTCCAAATCAATGTATCTCATTACTCAAGGTGCTTTCACAGAAATTCCCCCAACTGAGTACATCTGAAGAAAATGTTTGTTGGCCATCTCCGTAAGTTAAAAATCTTTTTCTCTCATGCTTACCCTTTAATTCTTTCATATCTCTGATGGTTGTTTATCCAGCTTGAGAACTGTATTCTCTTAAATGTCAGTTGTAAGCTAAATGTCAGTCCCAATGAAGTTGCTTTGTCCAGGAGTCAGATTAGATCCCAATGAGATCAGACTCAGACTCTAGCCCTGAAAAGCAGCCATGGGAGGCAGGCTCCAGATGAATACACTACAGGATAATAAGAAATATTGGAGCAGATGGGTAAAGTCATCCCAGAGAGTTCTGGGGAATATCTGGTATAAGACACAGGAAGAAATACGCCTCAGAAATTACTTCAATACAACGTGACAATGATATAGCCTTAATAGTGTTCCGTCCCAGACAAAGCATTCCTGTCCGCTCATCCTCCCGTCCAGGCCTGTGAACCTGAGTTTCTAAGCCAGGAGTCTCCTCCTTAGCACACAGAAGCACTAGGCAGTCTTCTCTAAAGGGTCAAGGATCTGGAGGGATGTCATAAACCATGTCAACAAGGCCACCAGGTTGGCACAGCCACAGCCTCACCAGGAGCAGGCTGACTGACCAGCCAGTAAGAGTTCAACAGATAGACTCTGTTCTGGAATTCCCTTTTCTATTATGGGCTGTGAGTAGAAATGGGTGTAGGGGCTGAGTAGGCCCATGAGAAAAGCTGGGGAGCTACTGAGCTGAGGTCGTGCAGAGAAACATCAACTACCACTTACTGAGCTGCCGGAGAAGCGGCTGCTGGCTCAAGCCCAGGAGGGTGAGCCCTGCTTGCAAGGATGGAACATGCGCATGTGCAGTAAACCCACCTACACATCACCTTCAGGGCTTGAGGACAAGATTGCCACAGCGCCATCCACTGGCAGAGCAGAACAGATAGGTAACAAAGAGAGCCCAGGACAAACTCCTTAACCTCTCTGAACCTCAGCTTTTTCATCTATAACACGGAGTTATCAATACCTATCTTGCAGGGTTATTATGAAGATTAAATGAAATAACTCATGTGATATGTGTTAGCAGGCTCTCATTATATAACTGGGTGATTTCTAGCTCCTCAGTCAAATCCACTTGCTGCTATTTAGCCACAATGATTTTTCCAAAGCAGAAATCTGACTTCCCAGTTCCCCATTTAAAACATTTCAATGACTCCCCTTCACGCCCACGATAAAAAGCAAACTCCTAATGATCTAAGGAGATTTACACGCCCGCGTCCTTGTCAACCTCTTGCCCTCGCTCTACTGTGCTCTGGCCACGTGGACCTTCTTTATGTTCTTGGACAATGTAACCCTTCCCATCTCAAAGCCTTCACACAAGTTGAAAGCCCCTTCCTCTAGATCTCATCTGCCTGGATAACAACTTCTCACAACTTAACTTAACTGAGGAAAACTTTTCTCACCCTCCGGACTAAGTCAAGCCTCCTGCCCATGGTCCCTTCACCTCTCTTTCACAGTACTCAGGCTGCTGGGTAATTATGCTTGCAGTGATTTATACTATGTCTTCCAGGGGTGTCCAACCTTTTGGTGTCTCTGGGCTACACTGGAAGAAGAGCTGTCTTGGGCCACACATTAAATACATTGCGACATGTAATAAAAAAAAAAATCTCATAATGTTTTAAGTAAATTTATGATTCCATGTTGGGCTTCATTCATAGCCATCCTGGGCTGCATGCGGGCCACAGGCGGTAGACTGGACATCCCTGACTGGGGACAGTAATGTTAAAGAGGTAAGAAACCGTGCCCTTATTTGATTATCACTGCTCCCCGGGACTCAACATCAAGGGCAATGCCTGGCCCATTTAAAAAGCTTAAATCTTGTGTTGAATAAATGAGTGAAAGTTCAGAGGAGGGTTGGGAAACACTGGCTATTAGTTTGGTTAGTACTTCTCTGTAACATTTAAACCACTTTCTGCCTAACATGCTTATTAACATTCAATTTTTCCTTTCCTTGCTTGATTTTTAGTTATGTTGTATACAACTTTGAAATGTTCCACTGCTTCCATACGACAGGCTCACAGGAGATGATTCATACTGGGGAAATGGCATGGAATGGGAAAGAGTGTTAAGTGTCCTAACAGGAACAGAGAGAAGGGTGAACTCTACCTTGAAGGCAGCTGTGG
This sequence comes from Mormoops blainvillei, assembly GCA_004026545.1. Classification (NCBI taxonomy): domain Eukaryota; kingdom Metazoa; phylum Chordata; class Mammalia; order Chiroptera; family Mormoopidae; genus Mormoops; species Mormoops blainvillei. Next base: position 253,535 of record PVJD01000998.1, on the reverse strand, counting down.
ACTGAAATAAGAATATGTTTCCTGCTCTAATCTTTCCTTCTCAGGGGCATTTACATTGACCTCTCTTTGTTGGACGGTGAGAATTGAACAGGGTGACTCTTACTTGTTCCCATGAAGAAATCATATGACGTTCGGCAGGTGGCTTTTCTGTGATGGTCACCTCTGTCACACCTGGGGATGATTCTGAAAGAGGAAAAGCAGAGTCTATAGAACTGCAATTGGCCTGCTCTCACACACTGCTACAATAGGCCTGTGAGTGTGCTCAGATCAGAGAAAGTGGACATTTACCGGACTAAATTGTAGCCACAGAGCCAGAGAAATTTACAGTTAACAGGGAGGGGTTTTTTGTTTGTTTTTGTGGATTTCCTAGGATTTTTAAAAATATACAAGATATCATCTTGATATCATCTGCAAATAATGATACTTTACTTCCTTCTTTCCAATTTGTATGTCTTTATTTTCTTGGCTAATTGCCCCAACTAGATTGTCCAATACAATGCTGAATAGAAGGGGTAAGAGGGGAGTTCTCATTGTAAAGAAGCAAGTAAAGATGGCAGGCCTCACATTATAATCTTTAGAAAGGTCTGCTTGCAAGGTTGGCCCTGGGCTGCCCTCTGGGAACTTGGATTTTGGGAGGTTCCCACCATTCCCTGGTAAGTATGGCTCACTGTGCCTAAATGTTAGTGCAAACTATCAGTTATGCTGAACATCTGCTTTCTTTCTGGGAGTCTGGAATGTGGTACATACTAAGTAGAAGGTGTCTAAGTGACTGATTTACAATAAAAGGTCTGGACTCCTAAGCGCAGGTGAGCTTCCCTAGTAGACAATGTGGACATGTTGTCATGTTGCTGGAAAAATTGTGTCCCAAGTGATTCCACTAAGAGGACTCTTGAAAACTTGCACCTACTTTCCCTGACTTCCCCACATGAACCTTTCCCTTTGTGTTTGCTATAATAAATCACAGCATGACTATCTCCCACATCTTGTAGTCCTCCTAGTAAACCATCAAACCTGCAGTGGTCTTGTTCTTGATCTTTAATGGGAAAGCATCCAATTTTTCACCATTTAAGTATGGTGATAGCTGAGGGTTTTTCACAGATGCCTATTATAAGGTTGAGGAAATTCCATTTCTATTCTGCATCCTAGTTCTCGTTTGTTGTTTTGTTTTTTGTTGTTGTTTTTTTTTAATCCCGAAACAGTGTTGGATTTTGCGAAGTGCTTTCTCTACAACTATTGACATGATTATGTGGTTTTTGTCCTTTATTCTATTAACAAGGTGCATTACATTAACTGATTTTTATACATTCAACAAACTGCAAATTCCTGGGCTAAATCACACTTGATAATCTTTTTCATGTTGGTGAATTTGGTTGCATAGTATTTTGTTGAGGGTTTTTAAATGTTTGGTTTTGGAATATTGCAGTTGTGAAGTTATTTCATATCTTATAGGAAGATTTTGGGAGTTTGCTTACCACGTGCCTACCACTGGCTTTAGCTACCTCATTTTAAAAAATCCTCTTAACATATTATCCTTTCAAAACAAAATGCAAATGTAAAAAAATAATATAATTGATTTTCAATTTGTGACTATTAACTTGAAATTATAAGGTTTTGATTTTATAAAGAGAATGGTTAATGGGAAACTAGATTCACTGTATGTTTAATGACCCGAGTTGTTTAATTCCTTAGGTAGGTTTTGCCTTGAAGTGTTACCAGTTTGCCAAACATCTGAAATGCGTAATAGAATATATCAAAAGCATAAATTTAAAATCTTTACAGTCATTTAATTATTGAGGTTTTTAAATTGAATTGACAATGTATCAGAAATTTAGTTGGCTTAAGTAGTTTAAACATTAATGATAAGAAAACAACTTATTTACAGAAAAATTCCTAGATTTATAAAGAGAATAATGAAGCAAGCCTGTAAAATACCAAGACGTACCTGAAACCCAGGAGTATAAGAAGTAACAGAGAAAAGTTTGGATAAGAATTAAAGATAGGATATAGGTGGTCTTGAGAGATCTCTTCTTGCCACACTCTGTAACTTCATTTCTAAAATCTATTACTTGTCCCAACCACATCACAGTGTGTCATGTCTCATTTACTGTTTTAGGCACTGGGAAATACAGGGGAGAGCAAGATAAAGTTGCTATCCTCATGGACTTCTATCATAGAAGAGAGAGACAAATTTAAAAAGCAACCATATAAATACGTAATTTCAAGTAGTGATAAAGCCGTAAGGATTTAAAAAAAAAAAGTAGGTTAAGATAAGAGTGAGTGATAAAGAAGGGTGTTATATACAATCAGGGAAGGCTTCTCTGAGGTGGTGATATTTAATCAGATCTGAATGAAATGAGGGAGGCTGATTTAGAGGAAAGTAATTTCAGCGAAGGGTCTAGCAAATTGCAAAGCTTAATGTTTTTATGGTACAACAAGGAGGCGACTGTGACAAAAGCACAGTGAAAATACGGTCAGAAAGACAGATAAGGCCAGACCATAAGGGACTGAGTCATGGTACAGTATTTGGATTTTATTATAAATGTGACGGTAGGGCATCCAAGCGTGCTATTCAGGCGGCTTAGTCCGCCTTTCTCCTTGGTTATCTGGCTAATTCTTGTCTTTCAAAATCTAGCATCATGTGTGGGATATATTCCTTACCTCCGCAGATTAGGTCAATCAATCTGGTGCTCCTGCGTGCTGCTTCAGAACAATAGATTACTCACCTTCTCTCACACTTCTGGGGACCGAGTCTTTTGATTTTTTCACGTGTTAATTCCCTGCCCCCCATCTTCGTAGTCCCAGAGTCTAACACAGCGGTGGGTGCTAAGTAAAGGTGCGATACAGGGAAAATACCCATTCAGTCGTGCAAGGCTAAACTCCTTTGGTCTGTAACACGGAGGTGCGTGGGCGTTGTTGCCCAGGGAGGTTGGCAGCAGCCTTCTCCCAGTTCATTCCGTCACCAGAGGAAAGACTTCAAGGACGCTCCCTTGGCCAATAATGCATCTCGGAAGACCCAGATTCCCAACTGTCAGGTGTCTGCTGTCTGTCCTTTCCACGTTTTTGCCCACCCTTAACGGGGCCTGCGGTGGGACCTCGGGTGCGGAGAACCTTCGGGCTTCCCAGCTCTTGAGTCCCAACACTCCCGGCAAAGCTCCCCCTTTCTTAACAATGGAAGCCGCAGCAGCGATGCCCAATGGCATACAAGGTCCACCGTCGCACCGCCACTCTGTGCTTCTAGTACACGCCGCCTCGCCCCGCAGGCTTCCCTCCCCACTCACCTAGGATGCGGGTGATCCCCAGGGTGAGCTTCTCCAGGTGCGGCTTGCTGGATCCCACAGGAGGGGGCGGCGACTCCTCCATGACTCGCGTCCCCGCTCCGCGCGACGCCGGGGCAGCGGAGGGGAGGGGATGGGAGAGTTGGGAGGGCCGCAGCACTGGACACCGCCCCCGAGTCTCGGCCATCAAGTTCACGGCATGCCGGGAGTTGTAGTGCTCAGCGCCTGAAACCGAGGCAGGAATGCGATGAGGGACCCGGGCTGGTCGGGCAGTAATTATGCGGTGAGCTCGTTGCCGCGGCCTCAGCCCCAGCGGACGCGACACAGCTACGCCCCAACCCCGACCCTCCCGCCCCGCCGAGGACGGCCGCACAGGCGGGGGCGGGCCTCTGAGCCTAGCGGCCAATTGGGACGGGGCCTGGAGTCCGGGGCGGGGCGGCCCCGGCACGGCATCCCGAGTGGCGGTTGTTTCAAGATGGCGGACGTGGTGGGCCCCTCCCGCCCCGGCGCCGCGGCGTTCTGGACCCGGGACTGTATCCTTTGCCCGCCTGGCAGGGGGCGCCGGCGCCCTCCCCGGTGCGGCGAGCGGCGAGCGGCGAGCGGCTAGCGGTCGCGTGCGACTCAGCCGAGGGGAGAAGCTTGGTACTAACCTGGTGGGCGGGGCCGTCCTGTCCCGCCGCGGTCCAGGTGCCGGGCTTTTCTCCTTGCTTGGGGTTTAGGTGGCAGAGCGCCTGTTACGGTCTCCAGGCTGGGGTTCCAGGTGTGAGACTGAATAGAGATGTTTCCCAGCCCTCCTTGGCGGTGAGCTCTGGGAAGATGACCTACAGTCGTGGCCCTGCCTGGGGCTGGGAGCATACCCCAGCCCGTGGTGACCTCCGGCCGGCTGTGCATAGTGAGCTTGCGGAGGAGGGAAGGGTGCTGGATGACCAGGGAGCCTTTTTGTGTTGGCTTAGCAGTGCGCTTGGTCTGCGCTGTTTAGGAGGATGTCAGGATCTTGCTGGACTTGGAAGGCTTGACAGTGAGGATTTTTTTTTTCATACTCAGATTTTCTGAGAAGTGTGGGGCCGACTTTCACGGGGACTTGGTCTTGTGGCGCTGGCTATTGAATAAGCTGCAAATCATCGTGCCTGGATATAGTGTAGATTTACATGTAGTTTGCAGGTCACCACTGGCAGGGTTAAAGTGCTTGGATTGTTTCGGGTTGGAGAAACTGTAGAGCCTTTACTCTAGTGGTGGTCTTCCCAGTTCAGTATCAATGATGAGATGTGTGACGTAAGTGGTTCTTTCCCTGGGTTAGGTAGACTGTGCCAGCCTGAGCGTTTGTCCTGGTAATTGACTCTGTGCTCGTTAGAGGACTGTTACATGAAGGCAGGGCAATAGTGTATTGGGTGCCTGCAGCGGCGAGTCGTTTTGTCTGTTTGCTCGGACTGGTGATGGCATTGTTTCAGGCGTTCTGTCAACTTTGTGTATTCTTCGCACACTTCTACTTAGCTCCAATGAAACTTAAAAAAATTATGTGATCAGCTTCCCTTATTTGAGTTACTAGGATTAAAGTGTCATGCCATGGAGAGAAGGGTATTTTTGCTCTGATAGGTTGGTGAGAATGAAAGTGAAATAATGAACTTACGCTGTGAATAAAAGCAAACTAGTGTACTCTGCAAATGAACTATTTTTTTCCGTTGCTTATCAGTAAGGATGCAAAGAGAGTATGTGCATTGGGAACAACTTAGGTAAATTAAGAAGTCGGGAAATTGTGATCAGTCTTTTCTCTTGAAACACTGCCTCTGCAATGACTATTTTGTGATAGAGGTGGTATTTGAAGGTTATTAACTTACAATGTTCTTCTTCATTTTAATCATTTTCATAACCACATAGGACCAATGGTATAGTTCCGATATAGAATAAATGGGTTGGGAGAAGGGGCGGCAATCTGTTACAGTGGTACCGATTAAGTTAATAGGTATGTAAACCGAATCCGTGTTCTTGGACTCAGCAGCCTTGTACTCTCACTTAATTCAGGTAGTCCTGTTACTCCCTATTTCATATAGAAGTTACATACCTTTCCTTTTCTCTTAAATTCTCCCTTACTCTAAAAATTTATATGAAATACCTATCGAAAGTGAGCAATTGAGATTGTATGAGGAAAATGGTGGTGATTACCTTCTATAGAAATTCAGATACTTGAAAGGAATTGCAAGTTTACTAGTATCACCTGTTTCCCTAGGCTCTTCCAATATTTAGCTTCAGGTATCTTCATTTTATATCTTTGTAGGACTTAAAAGCAACGTCAAAGGTGAACTTGTTGCTGGTTTTCACTGAAGGTGGATAATGATAGTTATGAACCATTTGGTTTAGTCATGTGTCTTTGGATCTTGATCTCGTCTTGCCACATTGATGACTTCCCAGACCACCCCAAAGACTTTATAGTAGAACTTTCTCTAGAAAAAGAATGAAAAGTGTATACCTATAATCCGGCATTCTTTTCATATTATTGAAAGATTAGTCAGTGTTTCCCCCAAACAATTAGAGAAATGTGATGGAGAGATTTCCCATCCTAGGTATTTCCATCATGTGAGGACAGATCATCTGTGACTAAATGTCTTTTTTTTTTTTTAACTGTTGAGCTAATGCATCTCCTGCACAGTATGATTCAGCAGTGCTGCTTTGTACAAGTTATGTCTTTGTACCTAAAGTATAAACAACGGATATGACATGTTACCATTTTATGTGTTAAATCTGCAAGTAAAATTACGACCCTTCAGCCATGAATTGCTTTCCTTCTTTGTTCCAGTTCCTGGTAATATCAGAAATTAGTGCTTCTGCAGTATTTAAATTTGATTATTTAAATGCTCTTGTGTATTATCATTAACAGTATTATCAACTTGATAATAACAAATATGGATTTTGAGGGACCTGATCAAAACATTGCAGTAGCTATAATGTCTGCCTTTGATTTTTCAATTAAAAATAGACAAAGACTTAATGATTATTGCTAAAATAATATACAGGCATACCTTGAAGATATTGTGAGTTCGGTTCTAGACCACTAAATATTACAATAAAGCCAGTTGTAACCTTTCTGGTGGAGGGTCTTCCCTTCAATTTGTTAAAAAAAGAAAAGTGACATCAGTGAAGCACAATAAAGTGAAATGCAGTACAGTGAGGTATGCCGGTGCTAACCAAGAAAGTCATTACGGTCAATAATGATTACATATGTACACATGTGTTGCTGATTAGTGATTAAAGCTCGAGTGGTTAGAGCAGAGTGGGCAGTACTAAGTTTATTTTCTTCAGGTCCCAGTGATCTGGGACAGGCATGCTTTTTCTTCTCTACTATTTCTGACTTCGGTTTCTAATTACTGCGTTAATCCGGGGTTTGGATAGATTAGTATTAGCATTAAGGATGCTTTCTAACTTGTACTTATTGAGGTGCTTCCAAAGAAACCAAAATAGAACTAGGGTGGCACATAGAACCAATAAGAGGTCCAATATGAGTTTGGTATATATTGTGTCTCTTTGACTTTCTCATAAAATATACGCTTGTTGGACACCTCTGCTTTTGAAGAAGGTAAATATTTAGGTTCTTAAGATAACCAAATTAAGATAGATTAGAAATGATTAGAAAGGATAGGCTGGATGGAGGCAATTTCAGATATGTTTATTTAGTTTTTATTGATCTCAGAGAGAGGAAGGGGAGAGGGGAGAGACAGACAGAAAGAGACAGAGACACATTTGTTCCACATATTTATGCATTCATTGATTGCCTCTTGTATGTGCCCTGACGGGGGATAGAACCTGCAACCCTGGCGTATTGGGACGATGTTCCAACCAACTGAGTTATCTGCTGGGGCCTATTTAGTCTCACTTTTAAAAACTTCTGTTAAGGTCAGTTTATTTAATGTTTTTATGTTGAAAGGAAATTTAACGTGGATGTAGCTAATAGATTTTACCTGCACATTTTGAACTAGCTAAAGAAAGAAAGATAACACTGAAGTTTGTTGGACAATGCCTTGTAAAATTAAATATCAGTTTTATTCTTTACTGTGAGCCAGGTGTTCTTTGACATTTGGAGATACAGCGTTGAACAAAACAAGACGAAAATCTTTACCCACTTGGTGCTTCCATTTTAGTGATATGAGATGAGGCGGTGAATAAGTAAATATATGTCTAATGATTATAGGTGCTATGGAAAAGGGTAGCTGTCTCTGTTGTTATGCCAATACCATACTGTTTTGATTATTATAGCTTTTATAATATAGTTTAAAGTCAAAGTGCAGTGCCTCTAGCTTTGTTCTTTTTTTCTCAGGGTTATTGTGGCTATTTGGGGTCTTTTGAAGTTTCATGTAAATTTTAGGATCATTTATGCTATGTCTGTGAAAATGCCATTGGAATTTTGACAGGGATTGCATTAAATCTATAGATGGCTTTAGGTAGTATGGACATCTTAACAACATTCTTCCAATCCATGAGCAGGAAATATCTTCCCATTTATTTGTGTCATCTTTAATTTATTTTAACAATGCCTTATACTTTTCATTGTACACGTCTTTCACCTCCTTGGTTAAATTTATTTCTCAGCATTTTATTTTTTTTGAGGCAATTGTAAATGGGATTGTTTCCTTAATTTCTGTGGTATTTCATTTTTAGTGTGTAGAAATATAACAGCTTTTTGTATATTGATTTTGTATCCTGCAACTTTACTGATTTTGTTTATTTTAACAGCTTTTAAGGTGGAGTCTTTAGGGTTTTCTGTTATGTCATCTGCAAACAGAAGCTTGTGGAAGGTCTCTACAGTTTATTTTTTAAGAAATGGGAAACAGAGTTATTAGCTGACAGTAACAATGAGGAAGTGGTGTCAAGTTTGAGAAAAGAGGAGAAACTATAATATACTTGGTGGGCTTTCAGATCAAGGTGTGGCTGAATACCCAGTAGCTGGTTTTTCCAGTTGTGAGCAAGCTTACATGTGAATGGTCCAAGGAAGTGTAGTATCTTTTCCAGGACTCTGTTTTGTTAGTCCATAGGTCATCCTTGGAGACTATTCTACAAATTCATCTTTATTGTATCTTCTAATTGAAGACAGTGCCATATGGAGCATATCCTGAATCATCTCGGATTCCCCTTCCCCCCCAGTCCTTTATTCCTATGTACATTTCCAACAGCAAATAATTAAACATGTATTGAGCACTCCTGTATAGTGTGTGCTAGTCCCAAGAAATATAAAAAATAAGTTTTTGCTGTTAAATGGAAACTGCACAATTTCATTTTGTAAGAGGTTTTTTTTTTTGTTTGTTTTTAATAGCTTGATTATCAGTGAATTGATAAATTGTTTGCTCCTGTGTTAGTTGCTCTCAGTTTCCTTGGAGTAGTGAGGTCTGATTTTTTTGTATGCTTATGTGCCTCTTAAAATATCAGTTCCATTACTGATACTTGAGGGAATTTAAAGTTTAGGGGCACTAGTTACCAGCCAAAAGCTTGAAGCTGTGATAATGTGCTGCTCTAGAAAGCTGTTAGAAACCAGCTTGCAGCTGAAACAGTATGCATAATCTTTGTATTCCTAAATTCCTGTAGGAATTCTATGCATATCTAATCAGCATTTCCTGAAAAGACTCCATTACTAAGGTTAATAATGAGCTGAAATACATGGACTTCTTGAACATGTTATTAAATCCACTGTTTTACTCCATCCCTTTTCTGGAAGGAAATAGCTCATAATTGATGTGTCTGGAAATCTTGGAAAAGAAAATATTTTATCAAAAACCAGATAATTTTGGAATGTCCTAGATCATTGGAATAACTTGTTCAGAGGCTCTCTTCTTGCAAGTTTTATCAAACTGTGGAAATATCTGGATTTAGATATGTTTCCAATAAAATTTTGCTTCTGGAAAGAATGCTTTCTTACTGTATTGGTTCTCTTTCTAAAGCAGTGTTATGATCTTAGTAGCCTTTCTAAATTTCTCCTTTTGAAATTCAAAATATAGCTCTTTTTGTCTTAAATTTTTTCCATTTGTTGAATAGTAGGGCTTCTAGGGACATTTCATGAAGGCACTACAATGAATATAAAATTGCCTTTGTGCTTGCATGATTGACTTGCCCTCGAACAGTGTTTATTTTTCAAGGATAAAGCTCGTTTTGGAATTATTTATATTCATGCCTAAAATAACTTGTCAGTTTTCCAGTAATGAGCAAACTGGAGCACTGAACTCTTGGTTTACAGCCGGAAAAGAAATGAAAGGAACCTAACAGCAGAATTTATAGTGTAGGATATTTCACTTGGGAATAAGTGTGGATAAAAGTTTTATGGAACTAGACCTTCCAAAATTTTTACAAAATATATAGTTGAGACTATATGAAAATAAACTTTAAAAGAATATTAACTTTACCACATTTAAGTCAGTTACTTTACTTTCTAGTTTTGTTTTTAAAAGCTAGTTATATATTCCAACACCAATAGAAATTATGAATTATAACAAAAGTACAGAAGAGAAGCAGCATTTGGATATTGGATAATTTTTACTAGTATTTTCCTTCATGTCTTTCTGCATAGTTTCTGATGAAGAACAATCAGTAGTGTATGTTCCAGGTATGATTTTCTATTTTAATTTGGTAAGCTTCCTTTGCTTAGGAGAAAGATAAAACATTAGGACAACTTTGCAGGCATAACTGGATGTAGAACAGTTCATTAGAACCTAAAATTTAAAAAAAAATAGTATGACCCTATGAAGGTTCAAAATACTGCCTTATACTTTATATATTAAGGAGTAAGAGATTTTCTTATTTTTTATATTACAAATAATAACCTGAGTTTAATATTTCAAAGTGTGAAAACTTCTCAATATAGAGTTTATGCAGTAACCTCTTTAAAGTTTACTGAACTGTTGAAAGCACCCCAATTATGTTACAAATCAGACCTCTAATTTCCCCTGAGTTAGGGTATGTATAATTTATTGGTTTTAATATGACTTATGAATGTGCCTGCACCTTTTAAAAGTATTTCAATTGAATCTTTAATGTATTCAAAACAATCTTCTCGTGATTGATTATTTATTAAGAGAGCTTTAAAATGAAGTAAGAGTTTTCCCTGTCAGGTCCTATAAATTAGAGGATATCAATAGAGAGGTTGATGAGAGGAGGGCTTAAGAGGATGAGAAGGTATAACTTTGAAATCTGATTTGATGCAATTCCTTAGGAATTTCTGTGGAAGGAAATATCAGATCAAGACACAAATTGATGAGTCCGAAAGGTAATGTTAAACTAAAGACTTCCAGGGTGACTGCTGATTCAATCTCCATGGAGTCTTTGAAAGGTGCAGGAGATTCCGTAAATGAACAGGTCAGTAATTTCTTTGTTTTTTTTCTTATTCTCCAGTTTTTTATGAACGCTGACCAGTAACTGATTTTTCTGTGCTGACTGTCAATTGATGGCCATTAGTGCCAATTCAGTGCCAACAGATTTGGGCTGCAGTGAAGAAGGAAACTTTATTCAGTGCAAAACGGCTCAACTGTGATGTAGCACGGCTGTGAAAACAGCGAGGCTGTGGAACAGCTCAGTAGTATTATAGCTCAATTAGAAGCATCATAGCTGTGAAGAGGCCCTGAGCAAGGCGGCCTTGCGGTGAAGCCCTCTTCGGCTAGGCAGCTCGGCTCCTGTATTTGCCACCTGTGTAGGTCTCTTTCACTTTGTGCCAGTCTGTCTCTGTGCCAGTCATATCCACTCTGCTCTGCTCTAGTCAGACATCTTCAGGGTTTCACTTTCAGCTGGGGAAATGCAGTCTCACTCTTCCATGGAAAAGGAAAGTGTGTTCCTGGACCCAAAGGGGAGCCTACTTGAAAAGATAGAAGTCCCCACCCGAGGTCCCTGATTGTTTGGTCCTCATGCAAATGAGGACTCCAAATCCTCACAGTTTTGTTGGCCCAAGAAGCACTATCCTGATTGATCAGAATGCAGCTGCTCTGATTGGTTGGTGAAGATGTTCCTGGTGAAGCCTCAGTCCTATTGGTTGAAACAGAATTCTTGGAACTCGTCTTTATGTAAGGGGAGGCTCAGACGGCAGAAACACAGTGCAGGGAAGCAATTCAGTGCAGGAGACTGGCACTGAAGGCTTCTCCCTGAAGTGTGGTTTGTATGACAGGCCTCTATTCAGAAACTCATCCTAGGCCCTGTTTCTGTTTGTTTAGTTGGTTGGTTGGTTTTTGTTTTTTGCTTTTTAATTTAAGCCTAGTTAAGCCACTGTGATCCCTTCTTAGTAGGATATCCTTTCTCAAGGTCCACATTACCAATAACTGATATTATGTATATGAGTAGGCAAGTCTTTGAAAGAACATTAGATCTATAAACATTCTGAAAAGATATAGATACAGAGGATTCTACGATGTTTTGATGATGCTTGGTATGAATATAAAGTGTTTAGCTCCAAAATATCTGGGCTTGCTTTAAGCCTTGGTTAAGAAAATTTATTTTCTTGGCATGTCTCAAAGACCGACATTCTGGCTCTCACTGTTGTAGCTCAGTTGGTTGGGTGTTGTACTGCAAAGTAAAAGGTTCTTGATTCAGGGCACATGCATGGGTTGCAGGTTCAGTCCCCAGTCAGGGTGGGGCTCGTACAAGAGGCAATTGATCAATATTTCTCTCTTATCTCACATCGATCTTTCTCTCCCTTTCTTTCTCCCTTCTCCTCTCTCTAAAAATAAATAAATAAATAAAAATTTTTAAAAAAAACCCTACATTTTGATCTGTGTGGAGCTAGTAAATCAGATTCACAACTTTTCTATATTAGGTGTCCTGTGTGATTCTTGTTCATTTGAATTTATTGGTTGATGTTGGTGAATAAACCCTTAAATATAAGAAAGATGTTTTTATTAAAAGAAAATCAGCTCGCATCATCATCATCGTTATTATTGTTATCATTTTCTTCACTTGGAAAATAATACCCTAAAGACTCTTCCTTTTTATAACCCAGCCACTGATCTCTCCATCTTTGCCTCAGTAACAGTACCTATACATTTCTTTGACATGTGTCCTGAGTGGCTTATTTTACCATTTGTTATGCTTTGTTTTCCCAAGCAAAGTATAAGTCATGATTTGGCAACCTGTGACCTGTAGGCTAAATCTGCTTTCTACTTTTTATAAATAAAGTTTTATTGGAACATAACCACACTTATACTTTTAATATTTATGCCTCTTTTGTGTCCAGTGGTAGATTTGCTACAGAGACTGTATGTCCATAAAACCAAAAACATTTACTGGTGAACCCTTTATAGAAAAGGTTTTCAATCCCTGATTTACGTACTTCAGGACATTTCCAGTGTCTAGTTTGTTATTAATTATTCCATTGAGTAGTCTGCAGGATTTAAATGTAGGCTTACTTGCGTTACATGTATCTTCGATGCACTCACTTCACACTAGGATGTGAAGAGTTGAATTTGCAAGTTCTAATGAAAAATTGATGTTTTTATATTTAAAAAAAAATTTATTGATTGATTTTTTAAATGGGGGGGATGGGGGAAGAGAGAGAGAGAGAGAGAGAGAGAAAGAAAGAGAGAAACATCTATTCTTCCACTTACTGATGCATTCATTTGTTGCTTCTTGTATGTGCCCTGACTGGGGACTGAATCCACAACTTTGAGTATTTGTGCAACACTGTCACAAACTGAGCTACCTAGCCAGGGCTAAAGTTTTTAAACAAAATTGTTTGTTTTATATTCAACTTTAATGTTTTGGATTAAGTCCACACTTTTTTAATGATTCTATTGGTGTATTAGCTGTAAATCTTTGTTGGGCTAATTCACTGGCTTTGGGGATTACGTTATACATTTTTAATTTATCACAGCCTATTTTCAAAGGATATTTTCTCACTTTACACATAATTTAAAGACCATGTAACAGTGTAAGTCCTCAAGGACAGGAGACAGGATAGTACAGTGGTTAAAGCACAGACTCTGGAACCCAGGCTTGATCCTGCTACCTACCTGTTACAATCCCAGACAAGATATGTGTCCTTGCTTTAAAATAAGAATAATACCTACCTAATAGCATTGTTGGGAAAATGAGATGGATTAGCAAGTGTAAAGTACTTAGAATATTCCTGGCATGTGGTAAGCCATAGATATGTGTTAGCTATTATTACTACTCTTTGGTCTAGCACCCTTTGGAATGAATCTCACATTATGGGGAGGTTAGAATGGGTGCATCTGCTGCCAGCCTTAGTATACTTTTAAGCAGGGCTATGGTATAAGAAAGGCTCTCACTATCTTTCATTAGGTGTTTCTGTGACATTCACCAAGGTAAAGATTTATTTTTTTTTAATATTCCCTAGCATTTAAGCATGGTCATTTCTGCCTTTGAGTTCTTTCTGTCTATGTTTCTGTGTAAATTTCATGATGTCCCCTGGTAGGCGGTCAGTTCCTTACCCTGTTTTGAGTTTACAGTAAGTTTTAAATGAAAGAGGATAGTTGTGTTTCCACAAGAAAAAAGGTATTTAAGAAATTTCGCCTCCCATGCTTATTTTAAGAAATTTCTTGAAGAGTCTTAAAAATTGTTTTTAGCAAAAGTTAACCAAATGTTTTTTTCTGTTTTAGAATTTCTGCAAGGGAGGAATAAGAAGTGCATCATTGAAGGATTTATGTCTCGAAGACAAAAGACGCATTGCAAATTTAATTAAAGAACTAGCCAGGTGAGATAAACCTTATATGAAATGCATTATGATGATATAAGAGTGAAAATTCAAGAACTTGAAAACACATGAATTTCATTTTCCTCTCTTGGTTATATGTCATATAGTGTGTCAAAACTTACATGTTTAATTTAATGTAATATAATTATTACTTTTTGTATTTTGAAATAATTTTAGACTTACAGAAAAATGGCAAAAATATTGGGAGAATGAGGAATTGGTAGTGACTGCTAATGAGTATAAGGTTTCTTTTTGGGAGGATGAAAATGTACTAAAATTATATTATGATCCTGTTTGCAGGACTCTAAACATACTAAAAGGCATTGAATTGTATCCTCTAATGGTTGAACTTTATTATATGTAAACATATCTCAATAAAACTTTTAAAAAATGGTACGGAGTGTTCTTATACCTTTCACATAACTTTCTCTGAATTCATCACCCTGAATAACCATAGTGCAATTGTCAAAAATTAACATTGGTACAATAGCATTAATTAACTACAGAGTGTTCAGATTTCACCAGATTTTTCACCGATATATTTTTTTCTGTTCCAATATCATATTTTGTATTCACTTTATAAGTTTTCTTAGTCTCCTCCCATGTGCGGCAGTTTCTTAGTCTTAACTTGCCTTCCACGACTTTGACACTTTTGAAGAATATGGGTTAGCTCTTTTGCAGTATTTCTTTCAATTTGGGTTTTTCAGGGTGTGTGTGTGATAATTATATTGCATTATGACTTGTTATATGGGGGGTGTGTGATGTTGATACGTCATTACTGGTGGTTTTAAGTATGATAACTTGGTTAATGTCGACAGTACTAGGTTTATCCCATGAAAAGATATATTTTTCTGTATAATGTAAGAATATCTTAAGAAGGTTCATGGAGTCAATTCAAATACACTTTTTTTCCCCTGAACTTTTACCCACTATTATAAGAATTGTATCCATCAAAGGAACTTGTCTGCGACAACTGTATTACTGTGATGTTCTAATGGTTACTTTATTGATTCCTTTTTATTTTGCATTTATTAATTGGAATTAGTGTTTAAAGATGAGCTGTCCTTTCTGCCCTATTTATTTTTGTTTCTTAAGTATTTCCATATGTACTTATTTTTTATCAGACTCAGGGACATTTTAATTTCTTTTTTTGAGGAAACTATAGATTTACTTGTAAGAAATAATACACACAGTGTGAGAGCCCATGTCCCTTTACCCAGTTTTCACAACTGGGAGTATTTTGATTAACTATATAGTGGACTATCACAGTCAGGAAATTGACATTTGATGGAATTCATCAACCTCGTATAGATTTCTCATGTACTCCTTTGTGTATATTCTTAGTTCCATGCAGCTTTGTCATAGGTGTAGATTTGTGTGCCATCACCTAGTCAAGACACAAAACAGTTCTGTTGTAAGGATCACTCGTCCTGTCCTTTTATGGATTTAACTACTTTCCTTCCTATCCCCTTCCCTAATCCCTGGCAACCACTACTCTGCTCTTCATCTCTATAATTTTGTCATCCCAAGAATGCTCTATAAATGGAATCATATGTTGCACAACCTTTTGAAGTTGACTCTGCTCCTCTCCCCTCTCAACATAATTCTTTTTAGATCCCCCAAAGTTGTTGTGTGTATCAATAGTTTGTTCCTTTTATTGCTGAATAGGGTTCCATGTTAAGAGTGTACTACACTTTACTTAACCATTCACCCTTTGAAGGCTATTTTGATTGTTTCCAGTTTTTGACTGTTATAAATGAAACTACTATATGTATATATGTGGGTTTTTGTGTGAACATAACATTTTCATTTCCTTGAGATATGGTGTCATAAATGCATATTTAGTTTCATTAAAAAACTGCTGAACTATTTTTGAAAGTGGTTTATCACTTTGCATTCTTACCAGTAATGCAAGAGCAATCTAGGTCCTCTGCATTTTTGCTAGCATTTGTTTTAATTATTTTTTATTTTAGCCATTCTGATAGATATTTATGTTACTTCATTGTGATTTTAATTGGCATTTCTACCATGACCAGTGATGTTGGACATTGTTTCATATACTTGTTTGCCATCAGTACCTTCCTCAGTGAAATGCCTGTTCATCCTTTTTTCCCATTTCCTGTTGAAATGTTTGATTGTATTAATTGCTGAGTTTTGAGAGTTCATTATGTTTTATAAACAAATACTTTGTTGGATACATATATAGTTTGCAAATACTTTTTTCTAATCTGTAACTTGCCTCCTATTCGGGGAGTTTTACTGTTGATTCTGTGGGACCATGACAGTCATGTCATTTGCAAGTAGGGGCAGTTTTATACTTTCTTCCAAAGTATGTGTTTTTTATTTTATTTTTTCTTGCCTTATGGTACTGGCTAGGACTTCCAGTGCTATGTGAATAGGAGTGGTGAGAGAGGATATTTTTTATGTTCTTGATTTTGTGTGGAAAGCATTCAGTCTGTCATCATTTAGTATGATACTAGGTTTAGATTTTTTTATAGGTGCTCTATTTATAAAGTTGAGGAAGCTTCCTTATATTCCTGCTTTTATAAGAGTTTTCGTTATGATTGTATGCTAGATTTTGTCAAACACTTTTTGTGCCTTAATATGATTATTTGAATTTTCTTCTTTAGCTGTCGATATGGTGGATTATATTAATTGAATTTTGAATGTCGAACCTACCTTTCCTACCTGCAATAAATCTTAGTTCTTATAATTGTTTTTATACATTCCTAATTTTGATTTTCTTATTATGTTGTTTGGAATTTTGCATCACAGTTCATGAGAGGTATTGGACTGTAGTTTTCTTCCTTCCTTTCTTTTTCCTCCTTCCCTCCCTCCCTCCTTCCCTCCCTTCCTTCCTTCCTTCCTTCCTTCCTTCCTTCCTTCCTTCCTTCCTTCCTTTCTTCCTTAAACACTAACCTTGTAAAATGAGTTAGGAAGTGTTCTTTTTCCTGTTTTCTAGAAGAAATTGTATAGAATTGGTTCATTCTTTTCTAAATATTTAATAGATTTCTCCAGTGAAATCATCTGGGCCTGGAGAGTTCTTTTTAAAGAGCTTTCTAATTATGAATTCATTTTTTAAAATGGTTACAAGGTTATTCAAGTTGTCTATTTTGTCTTGATTGAGTTCTGGTAGTTTGTAGCTTTTGAGAATTTTCCATTTTTCTGAGTTGTCAAATTTATGAACATAAAGTTGTCCATGGTATTCTTTTATTATCTTTTTAATGACTGCAGAATCTATAGTGCTTCATTATGATATTATTGATTCGTACCTTATTTCTTTTTTATTTTTGTAAGTCTTGTTAGGTTTATCAATTGTATTGATTTTTTTTTCAAAGAACCAGCTTTTTTATTGATTTTTCTTTATTTTTTCTGTTTCCAATTTTTTTGATTTTTGTTCTTATCTCTGTTAAAGTAGGAACTTAGAGAGTGTCCCTCTTTTCATGTGAGCATTTAGTACTTTAAATTTCTTCATTACTGTTTTCAGTACTTCCCACATATTTGAATTGTTGTATTTTAATTTTCATCCAGTTCTATGTATTTTTAAAAATTTGCTTTGAGACTTTCTCTATGACCCATGTATTATTTATTTAGAACTTTCTTGTATAATTTCCAAGGAGATATACCTCCTGTCTTTCTATTATTGATTTCTAGTTTGGTTCCATAATGGTCAGAGATCAGCTTTTAAATTTTTTTGGAGGTTTGTTTTATGGCCTAAAATATGGTTGATCTTGGTGAGTGTTCATGACTGCTTAAAAAAAAATGTTTACAATTGTAACTCTCCTGGCTGACACTGAAAAAGTTGGTTTATATTATCTTTAATATATTTACATTTTTATGTAATCATCCTGTATGTAACTAATCCTCCCTCCTTACTGCTGCCCCCTCTGCTGCATGAAAGCCTTCCTTATCCTGCTGGAACTCTGACTCCCCAGTTCAGCCCACCAGCCTCCAGCACACCAGTCCAGGCCATCCTCTGCCTGAATGCTTTTCTCACTGCATTCTGCTCCTGACTCTTCATGTCAGGTGGTCCTCTTTCCTCTGCTTAGGCTTTGACACCCACACCAGGATACCCCTTTACTGTTGTGGCCTCCTTACCTTTTTCTGGCTCTGGCCTCTACTTATTGGTCCTCACCCTTGTGTTGATTCCCTCCTCACTCACCTTAGGTTCTAACATCCCACCAGCCTGCCGCTTCTTGAGAATAACCCTTCTCACTTTGTCTGGGCTCTGATACTGCTACACTGGGTTGCCTCTTGAGCTTATGTCCTCTTCATCCTTCTTGGGCTCTGATAACCAGCTTCAGGTTAGCCCTTTGTGTGGATGCTCTCTTCACTCTTTGTGGGCTCCTCTATACCAGCACCTGCTCCCAACGTTTGCATAGACCCCTCCTCACCATATTGGGCTCTGAATCCCCATGCCGGGTCACTCTCTCACCTTTCCAAGGATACCCACACCAAATGCTCAAGGAACTGATACCCATAACTCTCCCACGTGGGTACTCTTCTCGTTCTGACACCTGTGCTGGATATATGCACGTGTTGATGCCCTTCTCAGCCTGCTTGGTCACTACTTTCCCACTGGACAAACCTGGTCACATGCCCTCTTGTTCTCACTCTGATGCTGACTCTGCTCCTGTCATGGTTTTGGGACTTAACTTGTTCAGGGAGAAAAAAATAAAGTGGAGAATGAAGAAGACAAAGAGGAAATGACAGTTAACTCTCATTTTAAAAGAGAAAAAAGCTTCCTCTTTGAGTAAAGGACATTTAGATGTATTTCCTTTTCATGAACACATTGTTTTATATTTAAATACTTTGCTTTCCAAATCATGTTATGTAAAATAGGACAAAAACTCTGTTGTGTTTTTTTTTGGGTATTCTGCTTACTTTGCCTGGTACATGACATTTTAAACTAACAGACTTTGAATAAATAGAGAATAATGAAAAAGTATTAATAGAGGATTATTAGGAAGCCGAAGTTTTAAAAGTTGTTTTCATTCATGTCTTTTCAGCAAAAATTAGGTATGAAAATTGAAGGTTGCTTCAATTGTGATAAAGGTTAAACCCAATGTGGAAAGTGTCAGAAAATTGAAAAAACCTTATGTATTCCTATGATATATTCAAGTATAACATACTTAAAGAATTTCAGCTGTTAATGAAGATTCACGAACATTATTTTAGGGGAGAAGTCACAGAGAGTGCTTAGCACCCAACAGTGACATGCACTATAAAAGCAAAGTGAAAACTGTAACTTCTTTTTAATGATACCTTTGAGGTGGAAAAGCATTCTTACAAAAAAGCATTAGCCTTTATTATTATTATTATTTTATTTTTATTTTTTTAAGTGAGAGCATGGCCTTAACTTTAACAGTGTCAGCGGGAAAACTGGACATGTCTAAATCCCAAGACTGGCTTACATTGAAAGCAGTAGTGAGAAAGTTTATAGAAATAACTGCTTACATTAAAGAATCTCACTTAACAAACAAACAAACAAAAAAGAAACCCCAAAATAAATCCAAAGCAACAAAAGGAAAGAAATAAGAGAGATAAGAGCAAAAAATCAGTAAAACTGAAAACAGAAAAAATAGGGGAAATGTGATAAAATTAAGCCAGCCTTGGAGGGATCCACTGAGAATCTAGCTGTGAGGTCCTTTTCAGTCAGTATCTTTATTGATACTATATAGGAAAGTATCAGAAAGATGCATATAGGAATTATTGATGTTTCTAAATAAAAATAAATATTAGAAGATATAAATAAGATTCAGAATTGGCATAAATGAATTCATTTAAACAGGAAGCAAGATAGTAGTGACAAGTGCAGGTTATTATATGCCTAAGAATAAAAATAAATTAGAAATTCATTTTAGAGAAAGACTTACTGGTAGACATAGTACATTAAAAATAATGTGTGGTTCATAGTTAAATTTAACCTGAACATGAGCTATTTGACAAGAAACTAAATATATATATTTAATTTTAAAAAAACAAACCTAGTATGAGTTTTTAATAATGTGTAGATGCCTCCTTAATAAACTGTATATCATCAGGAAACTTTTTTAGTTGTGAAAACTGTACTAATAAAATAATAGAATACACATACAAATTAATAGGATAATGGAGAATAGATATCAGTGACTTTATGAATTATTTAGTAAGTAGGAGAGAGTGAAAGAGATGACTTGATATATAGGTTTTAAGTAAATGAGGGCATTTTCCCGAGGTTTATCTAGCATTTGATTTACATTTGCAGAAGGATAAGTGAAATATTGATTGATCTTTTTCAGAGGTATAAGGCTGGAGAGATTTCTTTTTGTTCAAGATTGCTGAATTAAGTGACCTCAGAAAGTCTTTTACAGTAAAATTAATGCATTGTTTGCATAGGTGGGAAAAGCAGTGTCATTTATGGGGACTTGAAAAATGAATGGCCTTGCAAAATATTGTAGTTTGTGCTGAAAGATGGTACTTTCCTTATGTATGCATTTGCTTTTTTTTTTTTTAACTGAGACTTTTTATGATGAGGAGTGTGCCCTAGAGCAGTGATTTTCAATACCTGACTCTTTGATCAGCTGCACTGACCTTTTTTCACTTAGATTATCAAATTAAAAAATTGGCAACAGCCAACACAACACAACAATAGCTGTCTGGTGTGAATGAATCAAAATTATATGTATTTTTTTCTCAGATTGGAAAAAAATACATATATTTCTGATGTGCCATAGAATTTTAGTAATTAGTTTATGTGTGCCATGAGATGAAAAAGGTTGAAAATTGCTGCCATAGACTAATGCACAAATTGTACTATAGCTTATTTTTTAAAAGAGTTTTAAAATAAGCTTGGCCACATTGCATTTCTTTTTTTATGTATTGAGCCATATTCAGAGACTCCTAAAACATTCTCTACTTTTTCTTGTCCCGTGCCCACGCTGTCAAAGAATGCATGGTTCCCCAGTGAAGGCTTGTGCTCTAACTCATTTGGGGACAGTGTTCTTTTTTAGGCTTAGATACTGATTTTTCCCAAAGGACAGTTTGCTGTTACTATTTGACATTTCTGAAAAATAGAAAGTGTAGTCTCCCATAGTAAAATGAGTAGATCATTATTATATGTTTATTCTGGTCTTTTAGTTTTTAAATTAATCATAACTTTTTTTTTGTCATAATTAAATGTGCATTTTAGTCCAATAAAAAATTAAGACTTTACTTTTTCAGTGACTTAGTTTTTCGTCTTCCCATTTGAAGCCTTGTGGAGTTTTTTATGTGAATAGTATTTATAATGGGCTATATGGTAAATTTTAAGAAAAAATAGGGAATTTGTCATCTATTTTAGCTGCAAAGCATTCTTTGAACTTTAGTTTATCTTGACACTGTAGAACAGATAGTATGCCAAAATTTATTTTCAGATTGTCTGTTCTAAGCTCTGTAATTCAAAGAGTATTTTTTGTGTGACTAGTATGCACTCAATAATCTTTTTCTTTGTTCTGACCAGATATTACTTCCTAAAAGCGGTTAGTTTCTGTATAGCATTTTCTTCCCCTTCTGCATGGCTTCTAGAAATATGTACAGTGCTCTGTGACTGTGAACAGTCTTCTTTGACCTTGCTAGATCTACTCAGAGTTAATTCCTTCTGGATCTACTTAGAGAGGGTTATGCATGGGCCATATTTTGATTCTGAAAAGTTGAAAGACCACAGCTGTGGGTACATGTGATACACAAGTACAAGGTCTGTCCAGAAGGTATCCAGCCATGTAATAAGGAAAATAGACACTTAATGAAGATACAAGATATAAGAAACATTGTACATAGGATAATGATGCCCCAGTCCCCTTCAAACTTGTCACCTTGACACCTCAAACAGTCCTCTCAGTTACCATCAGCTGCCCCATCGTATTTTCTTGAATCTCATCGACAGTCTGAAATCTCTTCCCTTTCAAAGATGATTTTAGTTTTGGGAAGAGCAAAAAGTTGTAGGGTGCCGAATCTGGGCTGTAGGGGGGCTGAGTCACCTGGATGATTTGATGTTTTGCCAAAAAACTCTGCATGAGACATGATGTGTTGAGTGGGCACGTTGTGATGATGAAGCTGCCAATCAGCAGTTGCTCATAGCTGTGGCCCTCTGAATCATCTGAATAGTTTCCATGAAGGAATGTTCAAGTTTAATGCAAAATGTGATGCAGATTCATGGCTCTACTTGCTCATTTTGAATGCAACAGCCTTCAGTACACATGCTCACTTAACAGAGTCTTCTGCCCCCACTGACTGACTAGTACAGTGAAGTTGTTATTGTTCACACATGTGCATTCCAGTCCACTGTCCTCAGCTGCCAGGTTACATGATGTCAAGCAAACTGTTCTCGTTATATTAACAATGGCTGGACTTTTTCCAGACAGACCTCGTATATGCTATAGCTTCTCCTTTATTTCTCAGGCTCCTTTTTTTCTTTCTTTCTCCTTTCTTTCTTTTCTTTTCTTTTCTTTTCTTTTTTCTTTTCTTTTCTTTTC
>PVJD01000998.1:0-230999 GCA_004026545.1 Mormoops blainvillei | reverse complement strand
AAGAGTGAAGAGTAGAGGTTACCAGAAGTTTTTTATAAAACTGCTTATTTAGGTTGCTGTCTCAATTTGGAACATTTGACATTTGAGCCTTGAATATTCTCAGGTTAGTGTTTTATAACTGGAAGCATTTATTCTTATCATATTAATTATCAGGTTTTATTTGAAAAAAATAATTGATCGTTTGCTACATGATAATCTACTTTTGCAAAGTATTTGTGGAAGACATACTAACTTTTTGTCACTTTATGTTATGCCAAATTTTTTTTCTGGTAGTTTTTAAAGTAATTGGTTAATTCAAGGAGTAGCAAAAGGAGCTGGATAATAGTGAATAACATTTTATACTATCTCTGTCAATGGCCAGAAAAATTACATCTTTATTCACTCTATAACATACTTCCCCACATAATTTTAGCTACTTGTAATTATACAGATATTTAAACTATCATCTTATTAAAAAAATAGTCTCAGATAAAAGTAAAATCACTATGACATTCCCCTTCTCTCTACCCCTACCTTCTTATACACATACTGTTTAAGTTTTGGTGGAATTTGTTTCTTTTTAGCTTTTTATTTTGAAATAATCTTAGAATCAGAAAATTTATAAAGATAGAATTTTCATGTATACTTCATTCAGCTTTCCATACTGTTTACATTTTGCATAACCATAGTCCAATTATCAAAACTAAGAATTTAACAGTGGTGCAATACTATCACCTAACTGTAGACTTTATTCACATTTCACCAATGTCATTTCACTAATACCATTTTTTCTGATCCAAAATCCAATTCAGTACCTCACATTGTGTTTAGTTGTCACTTCTCCTCAATCTTTTCTAATCTGTGATAGTTCTTCATTCTTTTATAAGCTTGACACTAGTCAGATTTTTTGTAGAATGTTCCTTAATATGGATTTGTCTGATGTTTTCTCTTGATTAGATTCAGATTGTGCATTTTTGACAAATTTTTGTGTGAATGTGTTACATTTTGGTCTTTGATTCATTTGGAGTTAATTTTTGTATATGCTGTAAAGTAGGGGACTGAGTTTAGTTTTTTGCATGTGCATAGCAAGTTTTCTCAACACTATTAGTTGAAAAGACTGTTCTTTCCATTTGATTTTCTTGGTACCCTGGTTGTAAAATAAATTTACTATGAATGTGAGTGTTGATTTTTATTCCATTGATCTGTATGTCTGTCCTTAGGCCTGTACCACACTGTCTTGATAACTGTCATTTTTTAGTAAGCTTTGAAATGGGAAAATATGAGTCCTTCATCTTTTTCAGGGTATGTTCCGTCCCTTTCATTTTTATATGAATTTTAGAATTAGATCACTCATCAATTTCTGCAAATAAACCAGCGGAGATTTTGATAGTAATTGAGCTGGATCTGAAGATGAATGATGTGGGTAGAACTGTCATCTTAACAATACTGTCTTCCAACCATGAACATGGAATGTCTTTCCGTCTATTTAGATCTTTAATTTCTTTCAACAGTATTTCGTAATTTTCAGTATACAAGTCTTGCTTCTTCTGTTAAATTTATTCCTTTGTATTTTATTTCTCTTTGTGCAAATGTAAATGTAATTGCATTTAAATGCAAATGTTTCCTTAATTTGGATTGGAGGGGTTTGTTCATGGGTAGTGTATAAACATACAATTGATTTTTGTACATGGATCTTGTATCCCGAAACGTTAATGAACTCTTTTATTAATTGTAATAGATTTTTAGTGGATTTTGTAGATTTTCTGTGTACAAAAATCATATCCTGAAATAGAATTTACTTCTTCCTACAGAATTTAGATGCCTTTCATTTCTTTTTGCCTACCTTATTACCCTGAATGTAATCTCCAGTTCAATGCTGAATTGAAGTGGTGAAAGCAGATAATCCTTGTCTTATTCATGATCACAGGAGGAAAGAATTCAGACCTTTAACATTAAATATGGTATTAGATGTAGATTTTTCATAGACGGCCTTTTTCAAAAATGTTGAGGAGCATTTTTTTCCCCTTCCTATTTATTTATTCATTTATTTATTTTTTTGAAAACCCTTCCCTGACTGGTGTGGCTCAGTGGATTGAATGCCAGACTGTTAAGCAAAGGGTCACTGATTTGATTCCCTGTCAGGTCACATGCCTGGGTTGCAGGCCAGGTCCCCAATAGGAGGCATGTGAGAGGCAACCACACATTGATGTTTCTCTCCCTCTCCTTCTCCCTCCCTCCCCCCCTCTAAATATAAATAAATAAAATCTTTACAAAATAAAAAAGAAAATTCTGAATTGTTGGGGTTTTTTCAAACTCTCTTCTGCATTCAATTAGTTGATCATATGTTTTTTGTCCTTTATTTTCTTGATATAGTGTATTATCAACACATTACTTGATATTTGAGTATTAAGTCAGCTTTTCATTCCTGGAATAAATCCCAATTGGTCATGATGTTTCATCCTTTTTTATATTGCTGAATTTTATTTGCTAGTATCTTATTGAGGATTTTTATATCTGCATTCATTCGGTATTACTCCATAGTTCTTAGAGCCCTTTTGACATTGATTGCTGCCTGTGGTTGCTTAAAACACCCATGTTTCTTTAGACAGTACATTTGAAACAATAGCCAAATGTTAAAATTTGAAAAGAGGACATTAAGATGATTTCACTGAAATATTCTTAATGATGAAAGCCATTCTTTTTACCACATATTTACTTTTTAAAAAAATCCTCGCCTGAGGATATGTTTATTGATTTTTAGAAAGAGAGGAAGGGAAGAGGGAGAGACATTCAGAGAGACAGACATCAATGTGAGGGAGAAACATCAGTTGGTTGCCTCCCATATGGGCCCCAACTGAGGACTGAACCCGAATCCTAGGTATGTGCCCTGACCAGAAATTGAACCCTCAACCTTATGTCTTATGGGACAGCACTCCAACCAACGGAGCCACCCAGCCAGGGCCACTTGCTTTTGCTTGCAAACAATATGTACCTTTCTGTTTGCTAGATGTCCTATGAAATATGCTCTTTCTCCAAATCTTACCCACTAAGCTGATATTCAGAATTTATAAAATATAGCCAAGAATACACAGCCCTCAAATGCAGGATGTTAAATAGGGAAAGAAATTTATTGGGTCGACCCTTTGGTGAGCTGTAATTCTCTTTGGGATAGAAGTTTTGCTGACTTGACCTTGTCTTTCACATTAGTGTGTAAGTACCCTCTCCTAGAGTATCTAGAAGAACATCAGGGGTATGCAAAGCCACATAATACATCTCTTTCTAGAACATTAGTTTTACTAAAAAATTTAGAATAGATGGATGTGGGAAAACTTTTAAAAACAGAAAAAATGGTTGTATGGAGAAAAATATAAAATATTCAGGGATGTTTAAGATAAACCATAACACTTTAAAGAAATTCAGTATTTTCAGCACAATCTTCAGCCCAACCACACAACTCTAAGGGTATGGATTCTCTTTTCTTGTTAGATAACAGTACATTTTGTGGAAGTTTTTGAGAAATACTCTGAGGCATTAAATAAAAACCAACAGTCTTACTTTATGAATAGGCTATCGTCCTCTTTGTAAATAATTAACAAACCAACTCTGGAAATATCCTTTTGTCAGTTTTAACTGTTTTGTCCTATTAGTTAAATATTTCCCTGTTCTGTATTTAGTTTCTCATTTTGTTAATTAACTTGTTGCTGTACTTTAAATGAGATACAGAGGATTAAGTCTTTTTTATGTTACTTTGTGGTCTGAGAATGCTTTGATGAAAAATGTAGATCATGATGACAGATATTTTCTCTTACATTTACCTCCTGGGAAATATTATTAAACATAAATTAAACAAGAAGACAGATTTCACAGTGACTATCAAATCTTGAGATTGTTTTATTGGCAAGCTCTCTGCATTCAAAAGCTGTATTAATATACTTGTTTATATTAACTATGTTAATGGGCCACAAAGAAGCCCTGTAAATGTTGCACTGTGTCCTTACCACAGCTTGTTAATTTTAGAGCCTCCCAGAGCATAATAATTGCTAAAGGGTAGTCTAATCATAGCATAACAGAAAAGACAAAAAAAAAAAAAAAGAAAGAAAAAAAGCCCTGTTTACATAGTATAGTGATAAATTTTTCTGGATAGAGCAATGTAAGTTTTGGGAAAAGCTCCTCATAGACTTGGCATTACAGGATGTGTGTAACAAGCAGTTCTGCCCCCAGTAATCCCTAGAATTCTCATGGATCTCTTTCAGGTCGAACAAAAGTACTAAGTAAACATTGGGGTGTACCCGTGTGCTCTGACCTGGCAGGCTCTAGAGATAATCTCTGTGTTTAGTGTAATGTTAAGGTAAATTTGGCAATCTACAAGGCAGGAGTATAAATCCTCTTCATATAGGTATATTTGTTCTTTGTTTATTTGTCTGGATTCCTTGTAATTATATCAGTTTTAGAGATTACCTTCTTAGAAAGAAGGGCCTGAGTACCATTCATTGGTCTAATAATTGTGCTAACCATAAACAGTAGGGTTGAGGAAATGATTTGAATGTCAAGATGAGCAAGAAGAAATAAACCTATTTTTTGAACACTGCTGTGTACCGTGCATTTCACACAAATTATTTCGAAGAAAATGCATTCAAGTCTTGAGCTCTCTAAAATTCTGATTTTCTTTCTGTTATGTTAACATCGTCGATTTCAACATTTCCACCGGAAGGCTAGCAAGAAAGAAAAAGCTATGGAGTTCATGTTATTCAGAAATTGTTCTGGTAGAAGAGGATTCTGGGAGAAAGTAAATTTAGGAGCTCAAAGGAAAGGTTTGGATTCCCTGTGGATTTCACTTACACACGTCCCTGTGTGATCCTGCAGCATAATGTGTCCTTCTCTCTCTGGAGAAACAAGCACAAATAACAGAAATTCAGGGCTGACATCTCTGCACAGAGTAACATGAATATTAGGGTTCTCATTTTAAAATAAGTTTAAATGTTATTTAGTTGTTTCTGTGGGGTTTTGTAAAGATTTCTTTTCCGTCTTCATTCTTGTTAAGAACCGCCCCTTTTTGGTAGGATTGAATTGGAATACTTTTCAGAATTAGACATTAAAGAATAAAAAATTGTGGGTTGGCGTTTTTAACTTTGAAATTTTTTGGACTAAGAATAAATGATGCAAAATTTTTTAAGCTAATGCTGTGTTTTTACTCTAGCCTAGTTATTTATATGTTACTGAGGAATGCAGGGTATCAGTACTGGAAAAAAGAGTAAAATTCCTATGTATATTTAGTGAAATGTTTTAAGTGATTTATATGTTGCTTATGTCATTGACAGTATTTAAATAAATAAATAAAAATACTAAAAATATCTAAACAAACTGTAACCAGAGGGGAGGAGCGTGGGGGATAACGGGGAGAAGAAGGGGAAGGGTCATCAAGGAACATCCATAAAGGACCCATCGACAAAGCCAAATGGGGGAAGGATTGAAGGTGGGAGGTGGGGATGGGTGGGGCTGGGGAAAGTGATGGTGGGAAAATGTTGACAAAACAAAACAAATAGGGGGAGGCTAAGACAGGGGGAGGCTAAGAATAGTATAGGAAATTGAGAAGCCAAATAACTGATATGTACAACCCATAGACATGAACTAAGAAGTGGGGGGATGATGGGATGGGGTGCAGGGCAGAGAGGATTAAGGAGAGAAAAAAATGTGACAACTATAATAGCATAATCAATAAAATATGCCAAAAAATATAAAAAAGAAAGATAAATCTCATATCTATGAGTAAAATTGTCTTACACATATGTCAATCTTTGTCTTGTATATCTGCTAGTCTGAATAAAAATATCAGTCACTGTAAAAAAAAAATCAAAATAAATTGTGCCTATTTTGATAATGAAGAAATAAAACCTAATGTTTTAAAAATCAGATATTTTTCTATCCTAGATTATAATTGGAGACCTATGACTTATGCTGGACTTTCCATATTGAAGATACTTCTGATAACATTCTTTATTTTTAAACCCACATACGTATTTTATTGCAAAGGTGTGAAAGATTGCCTTATAAAAGGTGGACATGAACTAAGAGGGCGATTGCTGGAGGGAAGGAGGGTACTGGATGGAGGGGGGCAAAGAGGGGAAATTGGGAAATTGTAATGGCATAATCAATAAAATATACCTAAGAAATTACATAGAGTACCCCTGAAGGAACCCCTGAAAGAGGTAAGCATACTTCTGAAAGAAATCTAGTTTTGGTAAACTGCAGCCGTAGACACATCTTCTATTTTATTGTCATAGGCATTTTTGTTTCCTTTTTTTATTACAGAGTCAGCGAGGAGAAGGAGGTGACAGAAGAACGACTCAAAGCCGAGCAGGAATCATTTGAGAAGAAGATCAGGCAGTTAGAAGAACAGAATGAACTGATCATCAAAGAAAGGGAAGATATCCTTTTTGAAAATTCTCTTTTTTAACATGCAGGAAGTTTGACCCTTTCATGAAGAAAATGCAAACTCCAGAGAAATAATTGTTCTAACTTATAACAGGGATAAATCTGCATGGGCTGCCATTTCTAGGCAAGCAGAATGGCACTGAGCAGCATGTGCTGTTGCTTCCTTTTGCTTGGTGCGCCACCCAGCTGCTCTGTTGCTGCTGTTATAGTCAGGAGCACATATCTGTCAACTAAAAAAGACAGTAAGAAATTTGGGCATTAAAATGTGGTGTTGGAACTTTATTAAATTCTGTTCTACTACTGACTGCAGTAGAGCCTGAAACCTCTTTGTATTTGGTATTCTTTCTAGCTAAACCTTTGACAGTCGTAAGTAATTCTACTCTGAAATCATAAACATTAAAAAAAATCCATTGTAATTTATAGATGTTGTAATTGATAAGTGTCTTACACTGCAGCATGATGCCACCAAACTACTCTCATGGGGAAGAAAACTATTGTCATTAGAGCTAGGAAGGGGTGTGTGTGTGAGAGAGAGAGTCCGTGTGAGTGTGTGTTCATACAGTCATGTTCCACGTAGCATTTTGGTCAGCGATGTGCCTAATGTACGAACATGGCCCCGTGAGACTATCATGGGGCTGAAAACTTCCTGTCATCTAGTGATGTCACAGCCACCTTAATGTCAGCGTGGAATGCATTGCCCCCAGGTCTGTGGTGATGCTGGTGTAGACAAACCTGCTGCGCTGCCAGCTGTATAAAAGTACAGCACATACAATTATGTAGAGTGTGTTTACTTGAAAATGATAATACATGACTGCTATTGGTTTATGTATTTGCTGTACTATTTATTATTTTAGAGTGTATTCTTTCTACTGAAAAAAAAAGTTTTGCTGTCAAACAGTATGCCTTGTCATACAAGCAGCAGCCTCATACAGGTCATGCTTACCGTGTCCCTTGATCACATCATTTCCTTGTGTGCTTGATTTAATCTCATGTTGTTTTGTGCAGTGATGTACTGTACAGGCTTGTTGTCTAGGAGCAATAGGCTGTACCACATAGTCTAGGTGTGTACTAGGCTGTACCATCTGGGTTTGTGTAAGTTCTGTGATGTTCACACACAACACGATCACCTACTGAAGTATGTTTTTGAATATATCCCCAAGTTAAGTGGTACATGATTATATAGCTAGAATTCACGACACTGTGCTCAGCCAGTTTGGTCTTTTCACTTCTCACAAGGAGTAAGTAGTGTCTCAGGACCGTAGCACTTTCATAAAAGGTAGATTAAGAATGCTTTTATCTGTAACAAAATTTTGCTTTACAGGGGCCTGTTTTTTTCTCATGTGACAAGTCTGGAGATAAGTGGCTTCTACATCGGTTCACTGGACTTAAAAGTTTTCAGTGCTGGACCTCTACAGTTCTATTAGCTTCATGTAATGGGGCAGAATTATGGGTTGCAAAATGGTCGCCCTGATTCCAGGTATCACGTTTGCATTAAGGTAGAAAGAAAGGGGGAGGAAGAGATTCTGGCAGTTTTAACTCCCTCTACTTATTTTAAAAAACAAAATCTTTCTAAGAATACTGCTCCCCCCACCCCCTCCCCAGCAGTTTTTCTGAGATATTTATTGTC
Organism: Mormoops blainvillei; assembly: GCA_004026545.1. Lineage (NCBI taxonomy): Eukaryota > Metazoa > Chordata > Mammalia > Chiroptera > Mormoopidae > Mormoops > Mormoops blainvillei. The sequence goes on along the minus strand of PVJD01000998.1, from coordinate 222,961 downwards.
CTGAACTTTATTACTTGGCCATGCTAAGCTGCAAGAGAGGCTGAGACGAGTGAGCATTTAGCTTGTCCAATTGATGTAATAGAAAGCAACACGGGAAGAGTTGGTTAAGAATGAAGTCAGCCTCCAACACTTTTTTCTGGTATATTTTATTGATTATGCTATTACAGTTGTCTCATTTTTTTCTCCCCTTTATCCCCTCTGCCCTGAACCCCATCCCATCATCCCCAGACCTCTTAGTTCATGTTTATGGGTTGTGCATATCAGTTCTTTGACTTCTTAATTTCCTATACTATTCTTAACCTCCCCTTGTCTTTTATGTGTGTGTGTGTGGGTCAACGTTTTCCCACCACCACTTCCCCTGCCTGACCTCTCCCCACCTCCCACCCTCAGTCCTTCCTCCATTTGGCTTTGTCAGTGGGTCCTTTATGCATGTTCCTTGATGACCCTTCTCCTCCTTTTCCCGTTATCACCATCCCTCCTCCTCTCCGGCTACTGTCAGTTTGGTTTTTATTTTAATGTGGCAGGTTATATTTTACTTGCTTGTTTATTTTGTTGATTAGGTTCCAGTTATAGGTGAGATCACATAGTATCTGTCTTTCACTGCCTGGCTTATTTCACTTAGTATGATATCTCCAGTTCCATCCATGCTGTCACGAATGGTAGGAGCTCTGTCTTTCTTTCTGCTGCCTAGTATTCTGTTGTTTAAATGTACCACAGTTTTTTGATCCACTCATTTACTGTTGGGCACTTAGGTTGCTCCCAGCACTTGGCTATTGTAAATTGTGCTGCTATGAACATTGGGGTGCATAGGTTCTTTTGGATCGGTGTTTCAGGGTTCTTAGGGTATAATCCCAGCAGTGGAATTGCCAGGTCAAAAGGCATTTCCATTTTTAGTTTTTTGAGGAAATTCCAAACTTTTCCACAGTGGCTACACCAGTCTGCATTTCCACCAACAGTGTACTACAGTTCCCTTTTCTCCACATTCTCACCAGCACTTGTCCTTTGTTGATTTGTTTATGATGGCCATTCTGGCTGGTATGAAGCATATCTCATTGTGGTTTTAATTTGCATCTCTCTGATGGCTGCTGATGCTGAGCATCCTTTCATATGTCTCTGGGCCCTGTGTATGTCTTCTTGGAGAAGTGACCATGTCCTTTGCCCATTTCTTAATTGGATTGTTTGTCTTTCTGGAGTGCAGTCGTGTCAGTTCTTTATTTTGGAATCAAACCCTTGTCTGAGGTATCATTATCAAATGTATTTTCCCATGTGGTTGGTTCCCTTTTCATGTTGCTGATGTTTTCCTTAGCTGCGCAGAAGCTTCTTATTTTGATGAAGTCCTACTTGTTTATTCTTTCCTTGATGGCCCTTTTTCTAGGGGACATATCAGTGAAAATATTGCTGTGTGGCTTATCTGAGATTTTCCTGCCTATGTTCTCCTGTAGGACTTTTATGGTGTTGCGACTCATATTTAAACCTTTTATCCATCTTGAGTTTATTTTTGTGTGTGGTGTAAGCTGGTGGTTGAATTTCTTTTTTTTTGCAAGTAGCTGTCCAGATGTCCCAACACCGTTTGTTGAAAAGGCCATTTTATGCTTCTGCCCCCTTTGTTGAATATTAATTGACCATAGAGACATGGGTTTATTTCTGGGCTCTGTTTTCTGTTCCTTTGATCTGTGTGTCTGGTCTTATGCTAGTACCAGACTCTCTTGATTACAGTGGCCTTATAGTTTGATATCAGGTATTGTGATCCCTCTTACTTGCTGTGGCTATTTGGGGTCGTCGATGGGTCCGTATAAATTCTTGAATTGTTTGTGCTATATCTGTGAAATTTATCATTAATACTTTAATAGGGATTGTGTTGAATCTATAAATTGCTTTGGGTAGTATGGACATTTGGATGATGTTAATTCTTCCCATCCATGAACATGGTATATGCTTCCATTTGTGTCTTCCTTAATTTCTTTCTTCAGGGTTGTGTAGTTTTCTGAAGACAGGTCTTTAACCTCCTTGGTTAAGTTTATTCCTAGGTACTTTATTTTTCTTGTTGCTATAGCAAATGGGATTTTTCCCCTGATTTCTGCTTCTGATATTTCATTGTCGGTGTATTAAAAATGCCTTCGATTTCTGAGTATTGACTTTGTATCCTGCTGTTTTGCTAAATTCACTTAGGCTGAGTAGTTTTTTGGTGGAGTCTATAGGGTTTTCTATGTACACTATCATGTCATCTGCAAACAATGACAGTTTTATTTCCTCCTTTCCAATTTGGATGCCTTTTATTTCTTTTTCTAGTCTGATGGCTGTGGCTAGGACTTCTAATACTATATTGAATAGAAGTGGTGAAAGTGGACATCCTAGTCTTGTTCCCAGTCTTAGTGGGAAAGCTTTTAGTTTTTGCCCGTTCAGTATAATGTCGGATATTGGTTTCTCATATATAGCCTTTATTATCTTGCGGTATGCCCCCTTTATTCCCACTTTGCTGAGTGTTTGTATCATAAGTGGGTGCTGTACCTTATCAAATGTTTTTTCCGCACCTTCTGATATGATCATGTGATTTTTGTCTTTTGTTTATGTGATGTATTACGTTTATTGATTTGAGAATATTGTACTATCCTTACATCCCTGGGATGAATGCCACTTGATCACGGTTATGATCTTTTTAATGTATTGCTGGATATGGTTTGCCAATATTTTGTTGAGGATTTTAGTGTCTGTGTTCATGAGCAATATTGGTCTGTAGTTTTCTTTCTTTCTTGTGTCTTTATCTGGTTTTGGAATTAGGATGATGCTGGCTTCATAAAAAGAGTTTGGGAGTCTTCCCTCTACTTGGATTTTTTGGAATAGTCTGAGAAGGACAGGGGTTAGCTGTTCCTTAAATATTTGGTAAAATTCTCCTGTGAAACCGTCTGGCCTGGGGCTTTTGTGTGCCTGGAGTTTTTTGATTATTACTTCAATTTCACCAGCTGTTATTGGTCTGTTCAGGCCTTCTGCTTCTTCTTCATTCAGTTTTGGAAGATTATATTTTTCTAGAAATTTGTCCATTTCACCAAGGTTTTCAAATTTCTTGGCATATAGTAGTTTGTAGTAATTTTTTAACAATCCTTTGTATTTCTATAGTATCAGTTGTAATTTCTCCTCTTAAATTTCCGGTTTTATTTATTTTGATCCTCTCTGTTTTTTCTTGATGAGTATCCTTAAAGGCTTGTCTGTTTTGTTTATCTTTTCAAATAACCAGCTCCTGGATTTATTGATCCTTTGAATTGTTCTTTTAGTCTCTATGTCATTCAGTTCTGCTCTGATCTTGATTATTTCTTTCCTTCTGCTCGCTCTGAGCTATGTTTGTTGTTGTTTCTTCAGATCTTGTAGACGTAGAGTTAGGTTGTTTATTTGAAATGTTTCTATATTTTTAGATAGGCCTGTATCTCTATGAACTTCCTCAGAACTGCCTTTGTGTGTCCCATAAGTTTTGGACAGTTGTGCGTTCATTTTCATTTGTTTCTAGAGAGTTTTCTATTTCTTCCTTGATCTGATTATTAACCCATTCATTGTTTAATAGCATGCTATTCAGTCTCCATGAGTTTGAATGTTTTTGAGTTTTTTCCTTGAGGTTAGTTTCTAGTTTTAAGCCCTTGTGGTCTGAGAAAATGCTTGATATTATTTCAATTTTCTTAAATTTGTTGAGGCTTGTTTTGTGTCCTTTCATGTGGTCTGTCTTTGAAACTGTTCCATGTGCATTTGAAAAGAAGGTGTAGTTTCCTTCTTTGCGATGAAAGGTTCTATATATGTCAGTAAAGTCCATTTGACCTAATGCATTGTTCAGTTCCACAATATCCTTGTTGATATTTTGATTGGAAGATCTATCCATTGTTGACAGTGGGGTATTAAAATCCCATACTATAAGTGTTTTGCTGTCTATATCTTTCGTGAAGCCCTCCAGGATTTTCCTTATATATTTGGGAGCTCCTGCGTTGAGTGCATATAGGTTTATAATGTTTATGACTTCTTGATGGATTCTTCCTTTGAGTATTATGAAGTGTCCTCCTGTGTCTCTTTTTATGACCTTTATTTTGAAGTCTATTTTGTCTGATATAAGTATTGCTACCCTGGCTTTTTTTTCCTGTCCATTTGCTTGGAATATTTTTTCCCAACCCTTTACTTTCAGTCTGTGTAGGTCTTTTGTTCTGATGTGGGTCTCTTGTAGGCAGCATGTGTGTGGGTCCTGTTTTCTTATCCATTCAACTACTCTATGTCTTTCAATTGGAGTGTTTAATCCATTTACATTTAAAGTTATTATTGATATGTACTTACTCATTTTTTCCCTTTGTACTTCTGTTCCTTTCTCTCTCTCACTCTTTTTCTTCATCTTAAAGCAGTTCCTTTAGCATATCTTACAATGCTGGTTTGGTAGAGGTGTATTCTTTTAACCTTGTTTTTGTCTGAGAAACTCCTTATTTCATCTTCCATGTTAGTTGACAGCCTTGCTGGGTAGAGTAGTGATCATTGCAGGCCTTTACCTTTCATTACTCGGAATATATCTTGCCATTCCCTTCTGGCGTATAGTGTTTCTGTGGAGAAGTCAACCGCTAGCCTTATTGGGGCTCCCTTGTATGTTACTTCCTGTTTCTCCCTTGCTGCTTTTAAGAGTTTCTCTTTGTCTGCCATTTTAAGTATGACGTGTCCTGGAGTGGGTCTCTTTGGGTTCCTCTTAATTGGGACTGTCTGTGCTTCCTGGACTTGTGTGACTTTTTATCCTAAAATTAGGGAAGTTTTCCATCATTACTTTTTCAAACAGGTGTTCTATCCCTTGCTCCTCTTCTTCTCCTTCTGGTATTCCTCTTATACAGATATTGTTACATTTCATGTTGTCCTGCATTTCCCTTAACCCCTCTCTTCATTCTTTTTGAGACTTTTTTCATTTTCCTGCTCTTTCTGGGAGCTTTTTTCTACCATGTCCTCCAGCTCGCTGATTTGAACCTCTGCTTCATCTAGCCTGCTTTTGTTTTTTTTCTGCTGTGTTCTTCAATTCAGAAATTGTATTCTTCATTTTCTCTTGGTTCTCGATAGTTTCTGTGTCCTTTTTCATGCTGATATAGTTTGCAGTAAGTTCCTCGTAGTTTCCTGTAGTTTTTGGTAATTCTCACTGAGCTCACTGAGTTCATTGAACTTCCTTATAACCATTGTTTTGAACTCAATATCTAATAGTTTACTTGCCTCTATTTCATTTAGTAGTCTTTCTGGGAATTCCTCCTTTCCTTTCAATTGGGGGTTGTTTCTTTGTCTTCCCATTATTTGGCTGCTAGAGCAAAACCACAAAGCTCAGGAAACAAACCCATGACCAGAGAAATAACTATCCCCCGCAATCCCACTATCAATAGCAAATGAACCAGTATTAATAAGGCTGTAAAGAGATTAAGACTGTTATAGGAGAGAAATAAACTATAGTATAAAACCTAGTGACTTAATAGTCACCAACTTGATGGACAAGAGATGAATGTTAAAAAGCTATGTAGTAAAGAAAATATCGCAAATCATGGAGAAGACCACAGTGAATTTCGTCCCAGTAGCCTCTAGTATTTACTGCTTTTTTTTCTTTCTGGATCTGCCTCTGGTGATGTCAGATGTTGACCCAGTCTGACCTTAGGCAGCCTGTTTGAGACTTCCTGGGATCTACTGTTTGTGGCTGTCTCCTTCACCTATTAATCTAGTCACTCTGAGCTTAGCAGTCAGGTTTAAGCACCATAAGGCAGGGCAGAATCCCTGCTGTGGTTGGGGCTAATGTTTCCCCTCAGGCTGCTGGTGCTTGGAGGGGAGCTGTCTGTGTGAGTTCGATGGCTGTTGCCTTATGGGGGATGAGTCAGCACCAGGATCCCTGAGGCTGCTCTCTCAGTTCTTGCCCCAAAGCCTCCGTCCCCATTCTCTCAAGCGTCTCTAGTCCACTCTGCCCTCCACCCCTCTTTGCAGGGATCTACTGTCTGTGGCTGCCACTCAGCAGTCAGGCTTAAGCACCACAGGGGCAGGACAGAGTGCCTCCTGGGGATGGGGCTGCTGTTTCCTCTCAGGCTGCTGCAGCTCAGAGAGGAGTGATCTGCCTGAGCAAGATGGCTACTGCTGCATGGGGGATGACTGAGCACTGGGATCCTGGTGGCTACTTTCTCAGTTCTCTCACCAAAGCCTCCATCCCCAGTCTCTCCTCAGGCATCTCTAACCCACTCTGCCCCCGCATTTGCCAGAGCCCAGGGTAAGTGACTGCGAATGGATATTTATGCATTGGCCCTTTAAATGGCTCTTCTGTCTCCATCCACTGGTCTCTGGCAGAGAGCAGCCCTGCCGCTTTTTGTAGCTGGCTGTTATCTGTGTACTTTTTGGGCTCTGGTGCTGTAGGCTGGGGATCCCCACTAATGGTTTAGACCCCACTCTTCTCAGGGGGATCCAACTGGCCGATGAAATATCCCTCTGGTGCTTCCACTCGAGGGTGCCCAGCCAGCCTGCTCATGTCTCTGCTGCACTCCTTACCAGTCAGGTTGTGCTGAGGCTGATTCTTCTGTCCGAGGTTATAAGGCTTCTCTCTCGCTATTGTTCAGTTGTTTGTTCCAGGTGATTTCTCCACAATTTATTTGTAACTCCAGATTGGTCCTGGGAGGAGGTCAGTGTGACTTCCATTCACTCCTCTGCCACCTTGATCATCCGGAAACCACTTTTTATATAGGGATGAGGTGGTGATACCTTGACCTTCCTTGGCAAGCAAGTAAGCAAGAAATTAATTAATTAATTAATTAATTTAAAAATATAAAATTCATGTCCACTGGAATTGGAGTGAGTTGGGGAAATTAGGTGAGAGAGGGAGAGCGCAGACAATTTAGAAAGCTTGTCCATGGAGTGGGGCTTTGTTTATCTGGTGATATACTTGACAAAAATATATGGCTATCTGTAAGAGTAGAATCTAATTTTGGTGGGCTATTGCATTTAATAATCTCTGGGTCAAGGTTAATTGTATTTAGTGCTGAAACAATTTAAAGTCAGTATGGCTATGAATGGTGTCTTCTTGTCCAGCTAAATATTAAGATTCCCCAGGTGATTGTAGTGACTCAATTTTTCCTGTTTTCCCCATGACTTAGCTCAAGGGTCATCAAACTACTGCCGTGGGCCTAATCCAATAGGGTGCCAGCTAAACCCTGCCAGATCTATTCATTTATGTATTGTCTATGTCTGCTTTTGTATTGCAACTGCAAATTGAATAGTTGCAACAGATAGTTGCAACCCTGTGGCCCACATAGCCTACAATATTTACTATCCAGCCATCTACAGAAAAGGTTGCTGACCCCTGATCTATCATATCAGCAAAAAGGGAAACAAAAAGGCATGTACATAAAACCAAAGACTTAGACATGTGGTGTAGACCTATTTTCATATGATTTGAAGGGATTTGACGTCAGCCTTTTTTATTATTGTGTATGAAGATGGAGTAAATGTTAGACCATTATCAATAATTGAAATGGTTTAGTTAACATAATTAGTTTAAGATTTTTTTTTTTTTGATCAACAGAAGATAGGTGGTATTTGTGGAATTTGTCAAAAGGAAAAAGGGAGATATTAAAAACAGTGACAACTGTGGTCTTTATTCCAAGCAGATTGCTCAGGTATAAATCTCCTTTACCAGCATAAACCTGTCAAAGGTTAATTTAGATGATTTTACAGTACATGAAACTCTATAAAACTCAAGAAACATAACATAAGGTTATAATTTAAAACAATATAATTTTAACTACAGATACATTACCTATCACACATGAATGATTCAGACTCTTTAATATACATGAAATCAGATAATTTCAGATCATTTTTTAATGTCTATTTCTGTATGAGGAATTATATGAATTCTAATTTTTGGCATTTTAAAGCTGTGTCATCCTAAATGTACAGGTTTCTGTTTTGAAAGTTCTGATAACTTGATGTATTGATCAACTATACAAACACAGACCAGTCCTTTAGTAAAAATATGAGGAAAGATAATTTACATGCTCGCATTTGGATCAGGCTTTCGAAGGATTTGTTCTTATGGCAAATGGAGAATTATTACCACAAATTAAAAATTCTTGGTAATTTTCAGTCTTTGAACAAAGAAAGACTTATTTTCTGAGAACTTAACTATGCCATTTACAAAGTCAAGCAGTCTGATGAACGTTGTATATTTTTGCATAGCTAAATGAGTTTGAAATGAGAGGTAAATCTGAAACTTCAAAAGAGAAATATGTCCAATGTTCCAGTAGAAATAATTTGGAAATATGTTAACATGTGTAGTGTGAGACAGGATGTAGTCATTAGAAAAGTTGATTAATATTTGAGCTAATTGTATTTCTAGAACATGTCTTAGGTCAGGATGATATCAAAAGCTTACAGAAGGAAAGTAAAGTCTGATGTTTGCTAACTTCGCCATTTGAACTGGCATAGCAAGAACAGCGATAGAGAAGAAAGCACAATGGGCTTTACAGTCTGAATTCTGTTCTAGAGTTGACTACCTATCTGACCTTGGAAAAGCTGTTGAACTTCTCTGAGTCTCTCTTTTCATCTATCATAATGTGGATAGTTGATCATGCCTTTTCTGCAGGCCTGCTAAAATTTGATTTTCTTTTCATTGTGTATGTAAAGAACTTAGCAGTGTCTTATACTTAGTAGGTACCGGAAAAAAGGTAGCAATTCTCATTGTTACTATGACTAATAGGAATGAGGAATGAGATGACCAGCTCCTCTGTTTCTTATTTTTGTGCCTTTCTTCACAGAGGGTTGATTTTCATTAGGTTATGAAAGTGCTTAAACTGACTAGAAAGCCCAGTAATAGAGAAATTGGTATGTTCTCTGCTTTATCTTCTAACTTCTATGAAAGAGGAAACCTCTCTGTATTGCACATGCCTGTTGAATGCTCATTGGGAGGAAACCAGGTCTTCCTGTCCCAGAAAGAAGATCTGACAGACGTGTGTGTGTGTGTGTGTGTGTGTGTGTGTGTGTGTGTGTGTGTGTATGTGTTTTCTCCCTCTGGTCTATTTTCTTACCTTTAAAAAAATTTTTATTTATTTTTATTCTTCATCATTTTTTTATTGCTATTCTATTACAGTTGTCCCAATTTTTCCCTCTTTGCTCTCCTCTGCCCAGCCCATCTCCCACCCCCACAGTCAACCTCCACACTGTTGTCCATGTCCGTGGGTCATTCATATATGTTCTTTGGTCCCTTCCCATTCTTTCCACCATTGTTCCCCTTCTTCTCTGTGGTCACTGTCAGTCTGTTCCATGTTTCCATGCCTGTGGTTCTGTTTTGTTCATTAGTGTATTTTGTTCATTAGATTCCTCTTATAGGTGAGATCATATGGTATTTGTCTTTCACCAACTGGCTTATTTCACTTAGCATACTCCAGCTCCATCCATGCTGTAGCAAAAGGTAGGAGTTCCTTCTTTCTTTCTGCTGCATAGTATTCTATTGTGTAAATGTACCAGTTTTTTGATCCACTCATTTACTGATGGGCACTTAGGCTGTTTCCAGCACTTGGCTATTGTACGCTACTGTGAACATAGATGGGCATGTTATTTCGAAGTGGTGATTTGCGATTCTTAGGGCATAATCCCAGCAGTGGAATCACTGGGTCAAAAGCCAGCTCCATTTTTTTTTTTTTAGGAAATTCCATACCGTTTTCCACAGTGGCTGCACCAATCTTCATTCCCACCGACAGTGCACTAGGATTCCCTTTTTTCTGCATCCTTGCCAGCACTTATTGCTTGTTGATTTATTAATGATGACCATTCTGACAGGTGTGAGGTGATATCTCATTGGGTTTTAATTTGCATCTCTGATAGCCAGTGATGTTGGGCATCTTTTCATATGTCTATGGGTCATCTGTATGCCCACCTTGGAGAAGTGTCTATTCAGGCCCTTTGCCCATTTTTTTAATTGGGTTTTTTGTCTTCCTGGCATTGAGTCATGTGAGTTCTTTATATATTTTGGAGATCAAACCCTTGTCCAATGTATCATTGGCAAATATGTTCTCCCGTATAGTCAGTTCCCTTTTCATTTTGCTGATGGTTTCTTTAGCTGTGCAGAAGCTTTTTGATTTGATGTAGTCCCATTTGTTTATTTTCCTTTATTTCCATTGCCCTAGGAGATGTATCAGCAAAAATGTTATGTGAGATATCTGAAATTTTCCTGCATATGTTTTTATGGTGTCATGACTTACATTTAAGTCTTTTATCCATTTCGAGTTTATTCTGGTGTATGGTGTAAGCTGGTGGTCTAGTTTCATTTGTTTGCATGTACCGTCCAGTTCTCCCAATACCATTTATTGAATAGGCTGTTTTTACCACATTCTCATGTCCCCTTAGTCAAATATTAATTGATCATAGAGACTTGGGTTTATTTCTGGGTTCTCTATTCTGTTCCATTGATCTATGTGTCTGTTCTTATGCCAGTACCAGACTGTTTTGATTACATTGGCCTTGTAGTACAGTTTGATATCAGGTATTTTGATTCTTCCTACCTTTTTCTTCTTTCTCAAGATTGCTGAGGCCTGTTCAGGGTCTGTTTTGATTCCATATAAATTTTTGGTGTATTCTAAACCAGTTAAATATACCATTGATATTTTAATAGGGATTGCATTGAATCTATAGATCGCTTTGGGCAGTATGGTCATTTTGGTGATGTTAATTCTTCCAGTCCATGAACATGGTATATGCTTCCATTTATTTGTATTTTCCTTAATTTCTTTCTTCAGTGTTCAGTATTCTGAGTATATTTCTTTTACCTTGTTGATTAAATTTATTCCTAAGTACTTTATTTTTCTTGTTGCCGTTGTCAATGAGATTTTTTTCCCTAGATTCTCTTTTTGATATTTCATTGTTGGTCTATAAAAATGCCATCGATTTCTGAATATTGACTTTATATCATGCAATTTTGTCAAATTCACTTATTAGGTTGAATAGTTTTTTTGGTGGAGACTATAGGGTTTTCTATGTACATTATCATGTCATCTGTGCATTATGACAGTTTTACTTCCTTCTTTCCAATTTGGATGCCTTGTATTTCTTTTTCTTGTCTGATTGCCATGGCTAGAACTTTCAGTCTTCATAAGGGATTTTAACACTGTCAACAATGCATAGATATTGCAAACGAAGAATCAAAAAGGATACTGTGGCACTGAATGACACTGTAGATCCAATGGACTTAATTGATAAACAGAGCCTTTCACCCCAAAGAGGCAAAATATACATTCTGTTCAAATGCATGTGGAACATTTTCAAAGGTAGTCCACAAGGTAGGACACAAAACAAGCCTCAAAAAATTCAAGAAAATTAAAATCATATCAGCCTGTGCTCAGATCACAATGGATTGAAACTAGAAACCAACATTCATATACGTGGAGACTGAATAGCATGCTATTAAATAATGAATGGGTCAACAGTGAGATCAAGGAAGAAATAAAAAAGTGTCAGGAAACAAATGAAAATGAACACACAGCAGCCCAAAACCTATGTGACACAGTGAAGGTAGTACTGAGAGGGAGGTTCATAGCAATACAGGCCTACCTAAAAAGGATAGAAAAATCTCAAATAAATAACCTAATCCTACATCTACAAGGACTAGAGGAACAACAATGAAGCCCAGGGCATGTAGAAGGAAGGAAATGATCTGTTTTCATTATCTTTCTGATTGCAACTTAGTAAATTGAAGAGGTGTAGAGGTGTTTACCTTGCCCTAGGAAAAAAGAATTTTAAAGGAACTAATTTTAACCTTTTTGAGGAATGTTTTAAAATGAACCAAAGGTCTCAGTATATCTGTGCTGAAATAAGGTCTCAGTATGTCTGTGCAGAAAATAGACTAGAGAAAATCATAAGAATTTTATCTAATTATGTAAAAAGAAATCATTGGTTTGAATAATAGTAATACTTCAGAGGTATTCTAAGCTTTCCATTTAACTACACATCTCTGCTAGGGAGCCAGACTACCGTGATCTGTTAGATTTTTACCAAGGATAGGAACCATGCTCTACAAACTATTGTAGATCTGGGTGGAGTGATGTTGGATGGGTAGGGAGGGTGGGGGAAGGATAGTAGAAGTAAGTTTCATGAGAAAGGAAGTAAATTTCAAAAGAAAGGATAAGTCTCTTCTTCCTAATTTTTTTGGCCCTCTGAAAGAAGAGGCAAGAGATTTTTCTAGTCTTGGGAGAATTAAAAATCTAAACTAGTTAAAATGATGACGACTGTCTGACAGTGTAGCAAGGTGTTACCTTATCGGTTTTAATGAATCTTACCTTTTTAAAAAAATTCTCACCCAAGGCTATGTTTATTGATTTTAGAGAGAGAGGGAGAGAAAGGAACATTGATGTGAGAGAGAGACATTGATTGGTTGTCTCCTGTATGCGCCCTGACCAGGGATCAAAGCCACAACCTAGGTATGTGCCCTGACCAGGAATTGTACCCGTAACCTTTTGGTGCACGGGCTGATGTTCCAACCAACTGAGCCACCCAGCTAGGGCAGTGTTGCCTTTTTGTTTCGAATAAATACTGGGTTTTTGTTTTTTATGTTTGCAAATTGAATTCTATGGTGACAGAATGTATTTCGAGTACTTGGATAAAGTCAATATATTCCATTTAACAAGCCCTGGATAATATTGTTTTACTAATCAAATAATTATCTCTAAAACAGTAGAAGTTATACTGCTTGAGGCCATTTTATTTACTTGGCGATGCTGTATAACTTCAAAAGGTTTTGGGCTATTAGTATTTTATATTGTCCTGGGATGCTATTTTAAATAATAATAACACATTAAATAACTTTCCATGTGTATTAGAGAAATAAGCACGCTTAAGGAAAGAACTGTTTTGTTACTAGTATTGTTACCTAATCCATTCTCAAAGATTATTTTGTTCTCTTAAAAAACTTAGGTATTAATACTAACTACAGGGAGATGATAAATGTTTGCAGAAAGTTAAAAAGTTATACATTTTTATCCATATATTTAATTTCATTTTAAAAAGCCTTTAGGGTTTAAGTTACTCTGTGGTAGTGAGCTATACTTACACTTTACCTTTCTGGAACTCATCTAAGAATAAGAATTTTAAAAATTCTCACCTGCCCTGGTCCCCCATGGATACACTTTTCTTATATGTGAGTTCCTGCGGCTATTTTGTAGATAATAATAAAGTCATTATCAGGTGTCTAGTTCATTAGCCTTTGCAGATTAGAAGCAGATCAAAGTAAAGAATGGAACTATAGTGAGAATATTGAAACTGACAGAGGAATTGACAGGAAAGCTATTAAAAACCACGTAAGAACTGAAAATCTATAGCAGCCCAAACTCTACCCACTTAGATACATCTCAGGTCATCATATGTTAAGTGCAGTGCAGTAGTTAACATTCATAATGATGATTCTGAGGCCTCAAAATATTGCTAAATTTTTTCTACCTCCTGTTACTTTTTAATACTTCTACTAGTAACATAGCCTACCTTGAGTATTGGTTTTCTATTTACAGAGCACTTTTACTTACACTTTTTATCTTCACAATTATCTGGTTAAGTTAGGTGAGGCAGATACTCTTACTCTCCTTCTACAGATAAAGATACAGGTATGGAGAGATAACTGAAATAGCACATTTGCAAAGTTAAGAGTGAAATCTTTCAACGCCAAGTGTCTTTTCATTATACCAAATTATTTCTGCAGCAGTGAGTACTACAAATATCAACCAGCCTTATTTACTAGCCTGCTTTAAAGCACAGTTTTATAAAAATTTGTAATATTTTACAGTGCTTTTTATGCAAAGTTGGTTATTTTTGGTTATCCAGAAATCAAAGTATGTAAAAAGTTTCAGAGATTTTCTTGCATTTTGACTTTTCAGCCACCAAGTTTTTATCACTTTTCCCTCTGAAATGTTATTGAGTCCATTATTTTTTGCTGTTTTCACTGACACTTGACTGCATTCTTGCATCATTTCATTACTGTGTGGGAAGAATCCTTTTGTCCCTGCCTCCATTCTCTCCAAATATCCCTTGATTGGCGTTATTCCGTCAGTGCTGCCACATTAATCCTTCTTGAGGACTGTTTTTATTACATCACTAGGCTTTTTAATACTTTGCTGTGGCTTCTTATGACCTAAAGTATCAAGTGCATATTCTTAATTTTGACATTCAAGCCCTCCATTATGGTATCATGTAACATATTTGACCTTAATTTTATGACTCCCTTTCATGGTCCCTGCATCCTAGGTTGGAATACTCACTGTTTTTTCCTGCTTGTTACATTTTATTTCTTTGTCATTGTTCCTTTTACTAGTTTTCTTCTTCAGGGCTTGTTTAAGGTGTTTTCAATGATAATTTTTTTAAAATGGTACTTGGTTCTTAGAATTCTTCAAGCATTCATATGTGTACTAACTGCCCTAACTTGTGTATCTGATGGTTCTTTGGGCAACGGTGGTTTTCTTGCAGCAGTGCTGGGTTTTGGATAAGAAAGTGGCATACATCAGAGCCTTGGATCAGTTAAGCCACTTGATACCTTTGTGCCTTACATTAAAGTCATGGAATGCATGGAGTATTTCAATGGTATTTTAGAAGAGTAAGCCAAATTTCAGTGGCTTTAGACTTGAGTAGGGGTGAGGAAGTGAGGGCTGTGAAGAAAGGGAGTTATTTTCTCATCAAAGGAGACTCTATATTTGAGGGAATGTGTATTGATTTAAGGCTGGAAGAGAATTTTGAGCATATGTATATGTTGAAACAAATGTGCCAGCAAATGATTAAAATCTGCTTTCTATTTTATATTACCTTTTCTGATTTTCAGCTTTCCTTCTGTGAAAATGGAAAGAGTCTTAAAGAATATCTGATAATTTTATCTGCTAAACTTGCATGCTTTGGAGTATTAAGATAGGAAATAGTGCCTTTCAACCCCTTTGCATTTTATTCTGGGCTTAGCAAGGTTCATTTGTTTATATATATATTTGTTATTTTAGTATTTGCCATGAACTAACCTGTATGTTGAAGCCCTAACCACCCAATGTGACTGTATCTGAAAATAGGGTTTTTGAGAGGTAATTAAGGTTAAATTAGGGCATAACGGTGGGGCCCTAATCCTATAGGACTGTGGCCAAGAGAGATCTCCCTCCCTCTTCTTTTCTCTCCCCATCCCTCCCCATCCCATGTGAGGACACAGTGAGGCCCAGAAGAGAGCTCTCACAGAAACCAAACCCTGTGGGGCCTTGAGGTCGGACTTTCCAACCTCTAGAACTGTGAGAAAGTAAATTTCTGTTGTTTAATCCACCCTGTCTGTGATGACAAAATACTTGTGATGACATCCTCAGCAGGTTTAGACAACATTTAACATGCACTTAGTTCTTTGGTATTTTTATTCTAAGTACAAGGTGAAAAGGCCTTCTAGTGTATCTGTAAGAAGAATTGTGTTTTTAAACATTAGTGAGTTTTCAGATGTTATTCCCTGATCATTTTTCCTTATGTTTATTCTCCTGTTTGGGTATTAATGCACTTCGAACAATAATTTTTAAAATACTATTTTGTACTATATATATATTTTTTATGAGATTTGCTTTAGGGATTTCTCTGCCTGTTGTCTCAGATCTTTTTACTATCTGTTGTGTATCCATTTATAGTAAAACACACAGTTTTATGTTTCAGGTTTGATTTTGGTAGTGTTTTGATTTCTTTGGCTTGCTGAATGCTCTAGATTTGGAGCCTCAGCATCCCCCAGAGAGCCTTGGTACCGGCCTTTGTTGCTTTATAATGAGTGACACTGAGAATCAAATAGGAATGGATTAGGGCTTCTACAGTGGCCCTCCTGGCTAAGGGATTTATTTGTTTTTCATGCACACATGTAAATAAGCTCACCAAACTGAAATTCAAAGAACATTTATTTTTTATATCTCTGTTTAATAATTTAAAACTTCTTTCCAATGAAAGTTTTGTACTAGGTAAGCAGTATTCAATCTGTTTAGCAACATTTAAAATTATTTTGGAAAGTTTCAACAGTTCTTGCACAAAGAAAAAGACTTTCAATAAATCAGTCTTATAATAATTATTGTTCAGGAGAGTCCATTATATCATTTAGCCTTTTATATTACTGATCTTTAAAGGGCTGTTCTGATATAATCTCTTCAGCTAAATTTATTTGCATACCACAGCTTGTAATTGCTGTAGATTTGAAGAATATAATGAAAGACTTTATTATTTATCAGTAATACATTTGTCTTAGTGTTCTTAACCTTAGTATGGCCTTCACTTATGAATAGTTAAATGATTCTGATGTTAATATTCTCACTTCAGTTAGAGACTTTCACAGTAATGTTTCCTTTTTATTTTTATAGTTTTGCCCAAGATTTTGCATTTCTAAGCCCTGTAATTTTTCAGAAGTATTAAATCTAATTATTACATAGTCATTTAATGATCAGAAGTTAACTGAATATCTGAAATGGATCTCCCCATAGATAAGATGGTAAGGATTGTCATTTTCTCCCAATTTTATTCTTTGTAACTACAAAAATCCCAAGCTATTGAACATTTTGTTTCCCTGAATCCTCAGGCTTGTGAAGAGCAGAGCCACATGGAGAAAGAATTCCTCCTATCGAAACAGTTCTAAGCAGTCCTTGAATTTCTAAATAAATGTAACCTAGAAAATTCAAATATTCAAATGTACTACTTGTGTTCCAGTTGGTCAGTTTTTCAAATAGTTGTTATGATGTGTGTGCATTATTTTTGGGCTATACCTGTAAGACCTTTTCCACACAGAAGCTAATGAACACTGGAAAAGTGGCAGGAGGCAAAGGAGAAAATAAAAAAAGAGGTGAAACGAATAGAAAAGGTGTTAAAAATAGTAATTGCCCTAGTGAGAAACTTGCACTAGAAAAAGTCTGACAAGAGAGAACAGAGCCTGTAATACTGTGGCAAAAGGCAATAGTTATAAGTTGGGTGCAGAAAAAAGTTGCCAAATATCCACTTCTGTCTCAGATTAATAACCCCAGTGCATCAGTGTGCTAGGCTAACAGCACAAGGACAAGTTAAGTAGTCTAGAGGCAAAGGGAGAGGAAGTGTTAGTATGATGTAATGATTTAGAGATATCACAGCATTTACTAGTATATTCTTCATATAGCATTACATAGTGATTTGAGATGGCAGAGAAGTACTTTACGTTGCTGTGGCAGCTTTTATCCTTGTCAAATCAAAATACTAATTATATGAAAATATTTTTTGGTATACTTTCTCAAATATAACTTATGTCAATGTGTGATTTAACAAGAATATTGTAGTATTTTGTAAAGAGCACTAGAATTATAAAGCTTGAAATCTTAGTTTTGTGTTTTAACTAGCTATATGACCTTGGGTAAACTAACCTGCAAGTCTTAATCTCATAACATGTTAATATCTGAACTATTTGCCACATAAGGTAATTCAATGAGCTTAAATATGCAAATTTTTCAAAACTATGAAGTTCTATAAAAATTTAAGGTTTACAAAATAGTTTCTTGCCCTGAAAAAAGTATAACGTACAAAATAGATGTGAAGACATATTTAATAAATCTCTCATTATTTTTTATTATAGGTGCTCTCTTTTATTTGAAGTTCTTTTTTCGTTTGGAGCCCTCAGTCAGATTTCTGTTGCCCAAAGAGTAACTAGTTTTTGAGGAGACAGTATAGTTTTTAAGCAAAATATTTTTTGATTTATGAGTGAGGATCTTTTAAAAAAATTTTAAAGCAGTTTAAGAAAGCTTGTTGCTAAAGAAGTCAGTAGGAGTTACTAAGGAATCCTCACCATTATACGCTGCTTTGACAAGGCATAGAATAGATCTCAAGGAAAATAATGTAGAAACAAAGCTGAAAAGGCTAGGATTAGATGGAATCTATTAAAGATGTTTTATGAATCTGTGTCAGGATTAAATAACAAGAAATGCGAAAGTAACAATAATAAAAGTAAGATATATGTTTATTTCCTTTTATTGTAGAAGACATTTGAGTTTTGGCATGAGGCAGGTATGATGAGAGCCACACGTTTTTTGTCTTGGCATTCCAGGCTTCAGCCATCATGTGCATATTTTAGTCAGTAGGAAGGAATCTGTTGATTTTGAGAAGTTTGTTTTAATTTCAATTTTTAATTATTGGATTTAGAAACAGTTGAATTTTTATATTGATTTAGTATTTGACATTGCTAAATTCTCACATGTTAATATTAATAGTTGTTTTACAGATTCCTTAGGATTTTATGTGCAAACAATTATGTCAACTGCAAGTAAAAACAATTTTAGTTCTTACTTTCTATGTTTAAGCCTGTTCCTTCTTTTTCTTGTCCTATTGCAGTACCTCTAGTTAGGTATTGAATAAAAAAGATGAATGAGAACACCCTTGTCTTGTTCCATGTCTTAGGGGTTTCATCCTTAAGATTGATGTTTGCTGTAGGTTTTTGATAGGTGTCTTTTATCACACTGAGGAATTTTAGTTTCATTTCATTTTGCTAAGAGTTTTTTTTTTTTTAATAGCTATGAATGGGCTTTAATTATTGAGAGCACTTGACATTCTATTATACATTTATTGTCTGTTTCCCTCATGGGACATTATTTACTGTCTGTGTACTGTTGTACACTGAGAAACTTATACAGTATCTGGTACTCAGTGTGTACTCAGAAAATACGTGTTACATGAATGAATTGTTAAACATCTGCTTGATCAGAAGACTCTGACTCTTGAGAGAAAACTTGCATTTCACATTTTTGTGAAGAGCTGTACATCATTGCACTCTACCACCACCTGGTGTTAGTATATCTAAATTGCAGGAAAAGCTTCTTGGCAGATGAAAAAACATGTGAGAACCATAACTGCAAATGACTGGACTGATATGACAGTTATAATTTCAAAATAAACATATACTTATTCTATATAACAAGCCTGTGAGGTTTAGCAAATATTTTTCACATTTAGTAGATGCTGAAGTGCTTTCTGTTTTCCTGGGTGCTAGAAAAGGATGAAGAATCAGTTTAATTATTTATATATGTTAAGGAAACAGAATAAATTGTGAAAGTTGACACAGAGTGAGAGCAAAGGTATTTCTATATCTGCATTCCAGCACCATCAGCATTTCTTTACTGTTAGGTGCTAGCGAAACTTGAATTTTAAACAAGGATTTTTCAGTCTCTAAATATCTTGTATTAAATATTTAATACATTGCAAGAAAGTCCATCTTGTGGCCAAAAAGAAAATTTTAAGTTTGCTCTTAAAAACCCAGTTCCTTAGTTGTACAGAATTCACTAAGACTTAAATGTAGAACTGGGTGTGATTTATCTGCTGTATCAGGCAGCATTTCTGAATGAAACCATCTAACCTGTATACTGGTATGATTACCTCTGGGTATTTTTACTTCCTAGCCTCCCTTTTAAAAAATGGACCATCTGCCACATATATGTTAATAAAAGTTTTTTTAAATGCAATTCAAATATTAAAAATGTTTTATTGATTTTAAATGGTCAATCTTGTAAAATGTTGATATTTTTACATAAAGGTTAGCCCTTCTTATGGTCAAAATACCCTAGGGTGATAGTATTGGGAGTACCATTTTTGTAATAAAGATTATAGTGTGGATAAGTTCCCTACAAGGCCCCGTGATGGTAATACCCCTAGATTTTATCTTTAAAGAAAACTGCTGAGAGGCAATAATTTTTTTTGTATGTGTCCCATTTTCATTAATGCAGGGTAATTGATGGAGTTGCAGTGACTTGTAGCAGTAATGAGTTCTAAACATAATAATGCACTCTTTTCTAATAAGTGAGCACTGCTGGGGTTTAAAAGCATACTAAATCAGTTGCTTTAGTATGAATTTATTAGTTTTTTTCAGCATTAGCTTTAATAGTAGTTATTTACATAAGCGTACATCCCATTAACCGCCATCAGGGCTGGAAAACATGCTGAACTGTTCATATTTTCATATAATTATTGAACATAATGGTTTCATTTGCATTTCTAAACAGTGATGTTTCTGTCAGCCTTGGAAATAGTGTCTTTACGCAGTCCCTATTTCACATCCACTATTTGACATCGTTAAATTTTATGCTAATATGCTTCCCTAGAATATCATCAGTAGGACAGATGCTTGTGCTTTAATATACAAATCAGGGATGCGTTTCCATCCCCCAAATGGCAAAGAAAATAAAAAAAAACAAAACTGCACTTTTAGATATAGAGTCTGTCTCCATATAAATAGGTTTATGAAATAAAACTTTCAGGGTTAAATGTTATAATCTGGTTTTCCCTTCAAAATACTTCATTATGAATAGCTATTTATCTGACTAGGATTAGTTTTGTTGTCTTGAATGAGGAGATGAGTCTTAGCAAAGATCTTATTGCTTATGAATATTTAGAATTCTGCTTGTAAAATGTTGATCTTGAGATGCCAAGTTTTTTAGTGCCTTTTAATATATCAGGCCACAGTGTTAGTTCTAAAAGTGTTCTCTATAGTTTTGTTTAGTTTCTTAACCTGGGTTGTAATACTTCATGGCAGAAGATGTTGTTCATGCTCTTGGGCATCTAAACCTTGTATGCATTTAGAAAATGCTCAATGTAAAAAATGAGTCAGTTGGTGGGGAAGGGATGCAGGATGGGAGGCCAAGAGCATGTCAGTGAGGTAGCAGCACTAATGTGGAAGGACAGGTTTTATGGAAAATTCCTTGCCTCTTGGATATCCATGTTTTCTATCAGCTTTTATCCTCTTAACATTTTTGGATGCTTTTGTGAATGCTGTCAATCAGATGGCTGGAAAATTTTAAATGAGCAAGCAAGTAAAGAATTGTTTTGAGAGTTAATTCAGGTATTTTTGACACCTACTACGAAGACACTAGCTCTTCTAGGGCCCTTTCCTTTTGTGTGTGCTGACAGCTCAGGACAGCATTTCTCTGTTGACTCTTAGTGGACCTGCCATGCCAGAGCTGACTCTGCAAATTTAAAACACAGGTTTGGCAGTCTGGCAAGATAGGGTAGAGAAGCAGCTTTAAGAGGAGTTCTTGCCCCAAATTACTTGCTAAAAATATATTAGAACTGATATAGCATAAAACTGATACAGCATAAAATGATTATTTCGATAGAAATGTTATTTGGCTTCACAGGTTAGGAGGCAACTGAAATTTTGCAAGGACTTCTGTTCTTTGGGGAATTGCCAGGGAAGAGATATAAGGGTTGTGAAGAAACTATGACAGAGTTGGAGTTTCATAGCTATTCATTTTTACCCCAACTTTTTCATGAATTTTCTATATCCTCTCTTAAAATAGTCTGAGGTTAGTACTTCTCACAATGATGGGATCTTCTGAACTATCATATTGGAAACGTTGATTGCGTCTTGCTATCTAGGGAAAATGTAGCCTTCCTTGTTGCCAAATAGACATTGTATATGAAAAAAAATTTTTAAGTTCTGAAAATTTAGCCTGACATATAAGCTAGGCAATATTTTCAGCTATTTATAAAGCTATTTGTGGTTACATTCTTCATTGAATATATATATATATTTTTTTTTAAATTTTTATTTTTTGGTGGGGTGCAGTTTGCCACAAAGCTCAGTTTGTTACCAAAAAACACCACTTGTCTTTTTCCTCCCTGTACAGATTTCTTCCTTTTCTGGAAAGAGGTTTAACATTCAAATGAAAATTTCATCACCCTATTCAGTTTTAAAGTGTGATATTTAGTCTTACAACTTGCCCCTGAATATCTCTGTTGCTATAGAACTGTAGTACCTTTAAGGCAGCAAAGGATGTGTGTTTTAAGTGCCATGTGACTGGTTTCCAAGTCCTTGCTTCAGAGGTAAAAGAATTCTATATTGTGTTTTAGGACAGTTTCTTTGTAGATTTCTTGTAAATTCAAAAATTCTAGAGAAACTCAGGTATTATCTATAAAGTGTCAACCAGTTAGGAGGACATTACTTGTTCGGTGATACTTATTTTCTCTTTTATAGCTAGGGGAACACAATTACCACCTACCTCCCTTCTAGAGACGATGAAAGTACTTAGAAATAAACCTGAAGCATTGTGGAATGCCTGAGCGCCACCTGTTCTGCAAAGCTGCAGTAACTCTTAGGCATCCACTGTGTTGCACCTGTTTAAGGAACCTTTCATTTAGGGTATTTGATTTTTCACTGCACATTTCTTTCCCATTGTTAGCCAGGACAGTAAGTACTCATAGACTTCTTTAACCTTTGGCAAAGTTTACAAATATATCTGTTAATCATCCCTCAACTCTATGATGAGTGCTAGTATTTGAAGACATCGGAGGAGCCTAGGGAATACTTAATAATTAATGGCTCATTTAATTTTAAAAAATTTAACCCACTTTTTCCCGATTTTAAAAACAGTAAATACACATTATGGGATATTTTCAAATAATGCAGAATATTGCTTTATTCTTGAAATCATCAGTGTATGGCATATTCATGTTTTCCCAATTCATCATTTAATCTTCTAAGTGGATATACATAAGTAGGTCTAATTTGACACCACAGTGAAAGTTAGAATTTTTCAGATTTCTTGCCTTTAATTTTGTGTCAATTCATTATATTTTATCTAAGGTAAAATATTAAACATCTCTTAAACACAACAGAAAAGTAAACCAAAAGATGTTTATTGGCATATATTAATAGTAATACTTGTTAGTTCACTTGTGTAATGATATTTGCAAAAGTTCTCTGCTCAATTTTGTGGTTATGTTTAGGTCTTTCCAGTGGGGTGGGGGGAGGAAAGACTCAAAAGAAAGAGAAATCTGAAATTAATGAGATTTTAGAGAATATGTTGGGAAAACAAAATTTCAATGGGGCTCATTTAGTGCTGCTCAGAACAGGTAGTTAGGTAGCTCTGTGATGTGTTTAAATAACTGACCTCTCTAAAATTTCAAGTTCTTTCTCTGGAAAATGAGGATAATAATAGTTATTGACTTCAAAGAGTTGTTTTAAAGATTAAATGAAGTAGTGCACATTAAATGCTTTGTGCCATGACTAACCACGAGATCCACTTAAAAATGTTATTTATTTATTTTGTCTGTCATTGACTTTCTAGAAGCAGGCAAAGAAAAAGTGACCCTAGCTTCCTTATTTATATTCCTCTCATCTTCTGGTCCCTTGCTACTCCAAGTGCACCCCTCAGATTTGTAATGCCTGGAACACCAGTAATACCTGGGAGCTTATTAGAAATGCAGAATCTTTGGCCTCGTGTTAGACTAAATTTTTGAGAATCTGCATTTTAACAAGATCCCTGTATATGAAAGCACTGTTTGTGCTAATTTTGTGCAATAGGAATGTTTTGTGTAAGAGATATGAGTAGTGGAGAAATACAAGCTTTCTCTCTCTTTTAAGTCCTCATTTTCCATTTTATACCTTTGGATCATGTTGGGAAGTATATGTAAGAGGAGGGTATTCTTCTAACTTGTATTCTGCTGCTGTTATATGGATTATTCTACAAGTATCGGATGTGTGGTGCAAAGCCCCTTCGTGCATATTGATTTATTGTCCACTTGTCCTGTGAATGATGGAAAGAGGAGAATTGAAATCTCTAAATATAATCATGGATTTATCCATTTCTCCTTGCAGTTCTGTCCGTTTTTGCTTCAGGTGTTTTGAAGATCTGATTTTAGGTGCATAAAAGTTTGAGATTACCTCTTCCTGATGAATTGATCCCTTTATCATTATGAAATGACCTTTATTTCTAGTAATATTCTTTGCTCTAAAATCTACATTACATCACATTTACTGAGCTACTCTAGCTGCCTTTGATGAGTGTTAGTATGGTACATTTTTTTGTATCCTTTAACTTTGAATCTAATTGTGTCTTTATATTTAAAGCACATTTCTTATAGCCAGCAGGTAGGGGAGTTGTGCTTTTTATTTTTAATCCCATCTAATATCTCTGCCTTTTAATAGGGATATTTAGACCCTTTATATTTTATGTGATTCTTGATACAGTTAGACCTGAGTTTATCATTTTGCAATTTATCCCGTTTGATCTTTGTTCCTTCCTCTTTCCCTCGCATCTGCCTTCTTTTAGATTAATGCAGTATTTAAATTTTTTATTTAATTTTTTTGTTGGCTTATTAGCTGTCGCTTTGTTGCTTTTTGATGTTTATTGATTGCTGTAAAGTATACATATACACCTATAATTAATAACAGTCAACCTTCCAGTAATGGGTTATACCACTTTAGCTATATTACAATAGTGTAGTACCATTTCTCACTTCTGATCTTTGTGCAATTGTCAAGATACATTTTAATTTTATACCCACACTTATTGGTAAACAATCAATAATCATTAAGGAGATTTAAATAACAACAAAAAATTTATGTATTTACCCATGAAGTTAGCAGTTCCAGTGCTCTTAATGTAGTCCATGTTTCTGTTATCACTTTCTTCCGCCTGACAAACTTCCATTAACAGTTGTCATGGATATAAAGTCTCTGTTTTTGAATTTACAATAAAACTTTTAAATTTTACCCTCATTTTTTAAGATTTTTTCTTCAATACCTTAAAAATGTTGCTGCATAGTCCTGACACTGTCATTTCTACCAGTGAGCAATTGTTGCTCTTTGTCTTACTGACCACTTTCCTTTTCGTCTCTAGGCACAGCTGATTCACTGACTCCCATACCTGCAAACTATTGGATAATATCTCATCACTGCTGATAAGTAATCATCTATGTTTTTGCTGGGTCCAATACTTTATTATGTTGTATCACTTAATATAATAGTACCCTATTATATGGATGTACCACAGTTTCTTAATCTGTTCATTTAATAAAAGATATTTTGGTTGCTTCTGGTTTTTGGTGAACCTGAAGGAAGCTACTATAAATATTCACATGAAACTTTTTATATGGACATAAGTTTTCAATTCCTATGTCAATACCTAGGAGAATGATTGCTGGGTTTTATGGCAAAACTGTTTAGATTTGTAAAATACTACCAAATTCTCTCCCACAGTGGCTGCACCATTTTTCATTCCCCCCAGCAATGAATTGAGAGCTCCTCTTGCTCTTCATTCTTACTAGCAGATGTTATTTTCAATTTTTTGGACTTTAGCTATTCCATAGGTATATATAGCTCATGGCTGTTTTTCATTTGCCTTTCCCTAATGATATTTGATTTTTATTGTGTTTTCATATGCTAATTTGCCACCTGTCTGATCTCTGGTGAGGTGTTTATTCATATTTTTGCCTATTTTTAAAAATTGGATGTTTTATTTCTTACTTTTGAGTTTTAAGAATTTTACACATACTCTAGATACAATATCTTTTTTTCTTTAATTTTATTTATTATTTTTAGAGAGAAGGGGAGGGAGAGAGAGGAGAGAAACATCAATGCGTGGTTGCCTCTTGCATGCCCCGAACTGGGGACCTGGCCCACAATGGAGGCATGTGCCCTAACTGGGAATTGAACTAGCGACCCTTTGGTTCACACACTGGCACTCAATCCACTCAGCCACACCAGTCAGGACTGTTTTTTATTCCCTTAATAGTGTTCTTCGTGGAGCAAAAGTTTTTAATTTTGATAAAATCTGTTTTATCATTTTTTCATTGTTCATGCTTTCTTTTCATGTTGTATTTAAAAACTTATCATCAAACCCAAGGTTGTGCATATCTTCTCCTATGTTTTCTTTGAAAAGTTTTATCACTTTGTGTAAAGTTAAGTTTATAACCTGTTTTGAGTTTACTTTTGTAAGATATAAAGTCTCAGTCTTGGTTCGATTGTTGTTTTTTTTTTGCGTGTGGACATCGACTTGCTTCAGCACCATTTGTTGAGAAGGCTGTCTTTTTACTAGTGAATTACATTTGCTCCTTTATCAAAAATAAGTTGACTATATTTGTATCAGTCTGTTTCTAGGCTCTCTTTCTGTTTTGTTAATTTATGTCTAGTCTTTCATCAACCACACTGTCTTGAATACTGAGTTTTATAGTAACTATTAGAATCTTATAATGAGTCCTTCCACTTTGTTCTTCCTTTTCAGAATTGTTTTGAATATTCTAGTTCCTTTATTTTCATATTAGTTTAGCATAGCTTTTTGATATCTACAAAAAAGTGTACTGGAATTTTGATTGGGATTGTGTTAAATGAATATATCAGATTGGAAAAAATCAGCATCTTAACAGTATTGAATCTTCCAATTCATTTCGATCTTAAAAATTTTTTTTCTATGAGTGTTTTGTAGTTTTCTGCCTACAGTCTTGTACATATCTTGTTAGATTTTCCCTAAGTGAATTTTTTTTGGGGGGTACTAATTGGTGTTAATTTTTTTAATTTTTCATATTTTAATTTTTCATTGCTGGCATATAGGAATGGAGTTGATTTTAGTAGCTGATCTTGTGTTCTGTGACTATGAAACTTACCTGTTTTATGAAGTTTTTTTTGTAGATTCTTTGGAATATTTTATACAGGCAATCATGTTGTCTGAAAGTAAGACAGTTTTCTTTCTTTGCTATCTACATACTTTTTTTCTTTCCTTATTGCACTAACTAGAACTTCTGATATGATATTGGATAAAAGTGTTGCCAGAGGATGTTGTTGCCTTGTTCCGTATCCTCATGGGGAAGCATTTAGTCTCTCGCTGTAATTATGATTTTAGCTATAGGTTTTATGTAGATACCCTTTATTAGGTTAAATTACTTTCCTTCTGTTCCTCATTTGCTGACAGTTCTTATGACAAATGGATGCTGAATTTTGTTAGAAGTACTTTTCGGTCTTAATCGATATGATTGTACAATGTTGCTTATTTATTCTACTAATGTGGTAAGTTATACTCATTGATTTTTGAATATTGAGCCAGCTGTGCATTTTTGGGCTGAACCCCACTTAGTGGAATGTGTTATACTTTTATGTTGCTGGATTTTATTAGTTAATATTTTGTTAAGGATTTTTGCTTAATGAACGATATTGGTCTGTAGGTTTTTTTTTTCTTCTTGTAATACCTTTATCTGGTTTTGTATCAGGATAATATACTAGCCTCACAGAAGGTGTTGGGAAGCATCTCTCCTCCTAAATTTCACGTAAGAGTATAGAATGGCTTTAAATTCTTCTCCTTAAATTTGTGTTAGAATTCACTAATGAAACCATCTGAGCCTGGAATGGATTTACTTGTTTTGTTTTGTTTTCCCTTTTTTATGGGAACATTTTCCCCACAAATTAAATTCAATTTTAATCAATATCGGATCATTCAGGTTATCTGTTTCTTCTTGAGTGAGCTTTGGTAGTTTTTGTCTTTTAAAGAATTTGTCCATCTCATCTATGTTTTCAAATTTATATGCATAAAGTTGGAATAATACAGTAATTTGGGAAGTAACAAAATCAGTTTCTTAAATTATATTAATTTTAACTAATTTGGAGTAGAAGCCCATTTTTTTCTTCCTTTTGAATACATATATTTAAAAAGAAGTGTAAGGTGGTTATTTCCTCTTTATGGAGGCAATTGCTCAGTTTGTTGTCCTTGGTTCTTAAGCTTAATGGTTAATTGAGGGAGACAGTTCTTACTAAGAATCCGACGTGATTTGTTTTCATTTATTTTATCAGTTTACAGACAATTTGACTTTCTGGATCCCATAAAGATTTTTTAAATATATTTTATTGATTTTGCTATTACAGTTGCCCCAGTGTTTTCCCCCTCTACTCCCCTCCACCTGATACCCCCCTTCCCTCCAGCAGTCTCCCCCTCTAGTTCATGTCTCTGGGTCATACACATAAGTTCTTCAGCTGCTTCATATCCTATACTGTTCTTGACATCCTTCTGTCTATTTTGTATGCACCAATTATGATTCTTAATCCTTGCACCTTTTCCCTCATTCTTCCTCTTCTTCCTCCCAGCTGATAACCCTCCACATGACCTCCATATCTATGATTCTGTTCCTATGTTGGTTGTTTGCTTAGTTGTTTTTTTTAAATTCAGTTATTGATAGTTGTGAATTTATTGCCCTTTTTATGTTCATAGTTTTGATTTTCATTTTTTTTTAAAGATTTTATTTATCTATTTTTAGAGGCGGGGAGGGAGAAAGAGAGGAAGAGAAACATCAATGTGTGGTTGCCTCTCGTGCCCCCTACTGGGGACCTGACCTACAACTCAGACACGTGCCCTGACTGGGAATTGAACCGCAATCCTTTGGTTTGCAGGCTGGCACTCAATCCACTGAGCCACACCAGCCAGGGCCGATCTTTTTCTTAAGTAAGTCCCTTTAACATTTCATGTAACAACGCCTTCATGATGATGAACTCCTTTAGCTTTACCTTCTCTGGGAAGCACTTTATCTGCCCTTGC
Source organism: Mormoops blainvillei (assembly GCA_004026545.1). Taxonomy (NCBI): domain Eukaryota; kingdom Metazoa; phylum Chordata; class Mammalia; order Chiroptera; family Mormoopidae; genus Mormoops; species Mormoops blainvillei. The sequence continues at coordinate 194,678 of PVJD01000998.1, read as the reverse complement.
ATTCTAAATGATAGCTGCTGAATAGAGTAATCTAGGTTGCAGGTCCTTGCTTTTCATCACTTTGAATACTTCTTGCCAGTCTCTTCTAGCCTGCAAAGTTTCATTTTGAGAAATCAGCTGACAGTCTTATGGGAACTCCTTTCTTGGTAACTCTCTACTTTTCTCTTGCTGCTTTTAAGATTCTCTTTATCTTTAACCTTTGGCATTTTAATCAAGATGTGTCTTGGTGTGGTCCTCTTTGTATCCAACTTCTTTGGGACTCTTGGTGCTTCCTGGACTTGTATGTCTACTTCCTTCACCAAATTAGGGAAGTTTTCTTTCATTATGTTTTCAAATAAGTTTTCAATTTCTTGCTTTTCTTCTTCTTCGGGCACCCCTGTGATTTGAATATTGGTACATCTTAAAGTTGTCCCAGGTGTTCCTAAGCCTGTCTTCATTTGTTTTCATTCTTTTTCCTTCCTGCTGTTTTGATTGAATGCTTTCTCCTTGCTTGTGTTCCAAATTATTGATTTGATTCTTGGCTTCATCCTCTCCACTGTTGGTTTCCTGTAGATTTTTCTTTATTTCACTTATTGTAACCTTCATTTCTTCCCTTATATTTTTGCTGTACTCAATGAGTTCTTTTAGCATCCTGATCAACAGTGTTTTGAACTCTGCATCTATCTGGTATATTGGTTTTCTCCATTTCGTTTAGTTTTTTCTCTGGGGTTTTGTTCTGTTCTTTCATTTGGGCCATATTTCTTTGTCTCAATTTGGCAGCCTCCTTGTGTTTGTTTCTCTGTATTACGTAGAGCTGCTTTGAATCTCTGTCTTAGAAAAGGCACCCTTCTGGATGAATGTGGCTTCTTTAAATCCTTGGTTTTCAGACTTCCATACAGCTCAATTTCTGACAGTTCTGGTTGTTACTTGTTTTGAGATATAGTTGTAAGTTTCTTTCTGGTTGTGCAAGGAGGCAGTGTGTTTGCCTATCCTCCATCTTGACCAGAAGCCCCACATAAAGATTTTTTATAGCTAATTCTGATTGTATTTTTGCAAACTAACTTGGGTGACTCTGTCAGATGTGAATATATTAATGTGGGATTGCAAGACATAGAATTTGCAGTCGTATGAATCCAGTCTGTATGTTAATTACTCATTAAAAATAAATGTTGCCGATTTTTTACAGTAATATATCACATTTAAATTGAGTAGCTCCCCCTTTTTATAATATGTAACATTGTGAAATGAACTTTTTTGTTAGCACAAGTTCACAAAAGAATCCCATTCCATAGCCACATTGAAGTAGGCTTTATTTTCCATCTAGGCCTACTTATTAGTGACAGAATTTAACCAGAGTCTTGTGTGGAAGATTTGGCCCCAGTTCTTTTTCCCCTTTCTATATCCACTTTCCATGTGACTTTGCAGTTGCATATGTTTACCTTCCTGTTGACTTTGGGTGTAATCATGTTACTTCAGCCAAATAGAATGAGGTAGGAGTGAAAGAGACAGTATGGTATACCTTTTTCAAACGTGGGCATTAAAAGGACCTTGAGTGCTTCCACTTGCCCTCTTGCATTTCTGTTACTGTCGTGACAAAACATGTTCAGTAGGACCAATCCACTTCTGACAGCCCAGTGTGAATGTGTCATACTTTATGAACATGTCAAAAGCACCTTCTTATATCTTCTTCCAATCACTACCATCCCCCTGGGGTGGCTTTCCTGACTTTTAAACCATAGATTACTTTTAACCATCTTGCCTTGCACATTCCCAGTGTTTGGTAGAAATCTTGGGTGAAAATTAGCCAAATGTTTCAGGCTTCCAAGATCTACTAAGCGCTCTTTTGGTTTTGTACTCTACCTTAAATTCAGAAGATTTTTTATGTAACAGTAAACTAATGCTTTAGTTTAGTTAATAAAAATTATTAGAATCAATTTACAGTGTAATTCCTAAGATCTTGGCATTTTTAGCCTGTTATTCTGCCTCTTCTAAGACAATACTGTAATTAAGAATTAGAATTGTGGCCATGAATCCTTGTAAGCCATCAAGCAGATATGACATTCTCCTTTCAAAATAATTTGCTTACCAAGGCAGGACAGAAGACTTTGACTTTTTATTAAAACTGTTAATGAATGTTTAAACCAAAAAAGACTTTGATCACTTGTCATCCAGAATTCCCATTTTCTCTTTAAATTTTACTTTCTGTGTGACCTTGTACAAAAATGTAAATGTAGAGTACTTTATTTGCTTTTTTAAATTGCTTTATTTTCTTGCAGAGCAAGCCATCTGCTCTCTAAAATATCTAGGCAAGAGACATAGACTCAAAGAAATTACATGAAGGTGGGTACTATAGTGCTTGGAAAAAAAACACAGGACATATTTGGATTCAACACAAGGAGATACTCCATTTTAGCCACATAAATTTGATCAAATTATTTTTAAGCCCCCTTCTCCCTCTCTGTAGTGTGTGGATGTAAAGAGTTCTACCTCATATGGTTACTGAGAAGGTTATATGGAATTAAAAAAAAATACATGTAAAGGCTTAGTACAGTGTCTGGAGCATCGTAAGCACTCAGAAAGAACTCCTTGATGACATTATTTGTATTGTTACTATTATTGTTAATTACTACTATTAAATATTTTACCAGGAGCAGGAAAATTTAAGCAATTTTTGAAGGCCTTATAAAAATATTTCTTTTTCTTTCATCATTCTGTACATTGTAGAATTTAGTATCTTGCAGTAGATTACTTCTAAGACCTTGAAACACTCTTTTTTCCTTCAAACCTCTGTTAACATTTTAGCTAGAGTTTTCTGTTTTTATAAATTCTTCACAGTATTTGTATTCATTTTCTATTATTGCTGCTCCAGAGGTCAAAATTCATAATCGGTCTCAATGTGCTAAAATCAAGGTGTCAGCACAGCTAAGATTCCTTGGGAGACTCCACGGGAGAATCCTTTTTCCTTCGTCTCTTCCATCTTCTGGAGTCTGCCAGTATTCCTTGGCTTCAGGCCCTGCATCATTCCAACCTCTTTTTCTGTCATCAGATCCCATTCTCTGACTGACTCTTCCCTGCTTCTTGTAAGGACCCCTTGTGATTACTTACATTGGACACTGCAAATAATCCAGGAAAATCTCATCTCAAAATCCTTAATTTAATCATGCATGCAAGTCACTTTTTTCAGGTAATATAACTTAGTCATAGATTTATGGGATTAATACATTGAATCCTTTGGGTTTCCATTATCCTGCTGGCCCTCAGAGATTCATGTCTATCCAACATGTAAAATACATTCACCTTGTCCCCACATTCTCAAAAGTTTCAACCCATTACAGCGTTGGCTCAAAGTCCAAATTCTCTTTTAAATCTCATCAGCTCCAAAGTCCAAATCTCATCATCTAAAACATCTAAATTAGGCATGGGTGAGGCTCAGGGTATAATTTGTCCTAAGATACAGTTTCTATCCACCTGCATTAACTTGTGAAACTCAAGAAACAAGCTTTCTGTTCCTCACCCCCCAAAACAGTGGTGGGACAGGCATTAGATAAAAACTATAGAAATTCCTAGAAGGGAGAAAATTGAAGGAAAAATTGATTTACTACTTCAGGCAATTTTGAAATCCAGCCTAACAAGCTCTGTTAGGTTTCAGTGACTGGAAAACATCCTCTTTGATTTGAGGCCCTACCCTCTGGACTCATGGCTCTGCCCTTGGGATCATCCTTCATTTTTCACGAAGGCACATTTGCAGCTGAGTAATTTTAGTTTATGGTATTTTGGAAGTCCAGAACCTTCCTGCATGTCACCCTCTCTCCATTTTTTTTAGCCCAAGTTGGCTGTGTTTCTCCTCATATAACACTCTCAGGAATCTTGTGGATTTTTTATGTATGATTTAGGGATTAATTTTATTGGACAAGAGTCTCCTCCACAGTATCTCCTGAAGGATCCCATCTCTAATATGGGTCCTGCCTCAGTAGGCGAAGGAGTCCAGCAGCCACATGCTTAATCTCTTCTCAGATCCCTCTGTGTGATTGAATACTCAGACTTTTTCACCCACCCCCCAAGGCACTGCCAAAAGGTTGCCTGGACATGTCTTTAGGCAGAATCCCCTTTGGTATTTAATATATTCACAGGTTTCAAGGATTAGGACATGGACCTCTTTGTCGATGACGGGGTCTTATTTATGCCTACCATATTATTGTTATTGTACTTCAGATCATTTTTTAAAAAAAATTTCATGTATGTGTCTAATAGCACAGCTATGTATACATATATTTGCAGTTAAATCATATTGTAGTACCTGTTATTCAGTAGAGCAATTTTGACATATTATCTTGAGCTTCTGGTCAATTACATTTGTTTTTGACACAATGGAGTGACCTCTCTGCCAATCTGTACTTCTAATCCAAAAGGTATATTTCTCATTTCCTATGGTATTTATGCATGGATTTGCATTATCTTACATTAAAATAGTTTTATGTTATTAATATTTAAGATACATGTGATTTATAATATTTAACTGCATTTTAGGGTCTTGAGTTTAAAATGTCATTTTCACATTTCAACTTAACTTTCTTTTTGCTTTACATGGTATTGCAGTCAATCAAATAAATTCTCATTGATACACTCACACTTTTATACCTAGTTTGAAATCTGTTTTAATTTATCTAATCTTCATCTAATGTTATTTTCTAAAATTTTATGAGATAATACAAATACTGCCAAATATTCTAAAGCTTCTCAAGTGGCCCTTTCAAATCTATTTGTTTGTTTGTTTGTTTCCTGATGCATTTTTCGTTTTTAGTACTGATTACCATTCTGGGAAATTTGTAGATTTCTTTCCTTTTGGAACTTTAAAAAAGTTTTTTAACAACAATGAAAGACATTTTTAGCAATTAATACCTTTTCAGCATTTAATACATTTTCAACCCTTATTATTATTTTGAAATAAATTATTTTTAGTAGTAGATGTTCACTGCAATGATTTTGGGGGGAGTTGTGACATTTTATAACGAGTACAATAAAGTTGTGCCTCATTAATTATTTGATTTTCTTTGGGAACATACATTAGTACTACAGACTTTAAGAACGATTTCTTAGCTTTGTATGCACTGAAGATGCAGTTTATTCATCATTTTAATGATCATGAACACTGCATGTGACTCCTCTTAGCCTTTTTCCTCCTCGGTCTGATAATATCTAATATATTTAATTACTCCTATGATGTGACTTTGAGAAATAGAAGAAAATAAGGCACTTTTGATAGCTGTGTATCAAGATTACCTGTAGTGATAAGAATAAATAATCACTGGTTGAAAATAATAGTGACTCCTCACTTTATTCATGTTAACAGCTGAGAAAACTGAAAATAACAGAGTTTATGTAACTCGCCTAATGTCAGTCAATCAGTAAGTATTCCAGCTGGGTTTGGATTCAACTCTTGTCCCTGAAGCTATAGCTCTTTCCAGCTAGCCAGAGACAGTTTTTTTGTACTAAAGAAGCAGCTGGTTTTGAGAAGAAAATTTTAAAAGATTACATATTTTATGTATTACATTGAAATAGGGTGGTCTAATGGATTATAAATATATGTATACATATTTTGTTTTTCATGCCTCAAAAATAGGTTAAGTACAGTTTGCTCTAATTTCCAATATTACTACAAAGATTAATGTTTAAGTGACAGCCTTTGCTATTTGACAGCTACAGATTACTTTACTTCCTTTATATACAAATAGTACTTTTAAGAGCATAAAAGTCAGTTTTACACAGTTTCAAGTACTTTATTGGCTTATTTTTATTTATGCTCAGTCTGGCAATTTGTCTTGGCATTAGTTGACTCCATGTTATATAGCCATCTTATTCTAAAGCAAGTTTTCTCTTTAGTTCGACAATTTCTTTTCCTTTTATTTATTCATGTTGTTTTCTGTTTTTCATGCTATAGCAGATTTTATCCTCTATCAAGCTAAGTCTCCACTGCTAGCTAAAGAAATTAATCTTCCCTAACTTGCACTATTGGGAGATGTTCTTGCCCTTATTTTAAAATTGTTTATTAATTACTTATAAATATTTACAGTACATCATGTGCACTTTTTGCCTGAGAAAATGTACTTTGACTTTAAATGTGTATTTACTCTTTTTTACTGGTTCCTCAGTAAATTTTCACATGTATATTTGACTTATCAGAAGTCTAAAGTTGGTATCTTTATTCTTCACCCATAGAACACATTAATTCTATTAACTGCTATCCAGTTTATGTGTTGTCTTGTTATGTATTTGAATTATAGTTTTTTTTAAAGCTTTTTTGAGTTTCAGCTTTAAAGAAACTCACAAATATCTTCCCGTGTCTCAGACCTTCTACCTGGCATCACTTACCTTTTGTTTCAAGTACATTTTTAGCATTTCTTTTTGTGAGGATTTCCTGGTTTTCATCTACATTTCTGTCTAAAAATGTTATTTTATTTTCATTCTTAAAATTCTAAATTGATAGTTACATTTGCCAGCTCATTGAAGATACCATTTTGCTGTCTTACGGCGTCCATTTTTGTTCTCAGCGATGTTTTTCCATAATTCTTGGTCTTCATTATGTGTTTTGTTCTGTGGTTTCATTGTAACGACTCCAAGAATGAATTTTCTTCTGTTCATTTCTGTTTACCCTGCTCAAGATTTATTTGTTATCTTGAATCACTGTTGATTTGTCACTGCTAGTGAGAAATTTTTAGTTATTATTTCCTTATGTATTGCTGTTGCCATTTCTTTCAGTCTTTGCCTTCAGGAAACTCTAGATATATTTTACATCTCTTTATTCTGCCCTTCCTATCTTTTCAGCTGTTTTATTTCATCTCTTCATTTCTCTATGCAGTATTCTGGCTAACCTTTCCAGGGCTTTTAAAAAATCTTTTCCTCCTTTTTATTTCTGTCTAAGTGCTGAGTTAAATACATCCATTGAAATTTTAAATTTCATTTAATTTTTATAGCTAAGAAGTTTTATTAGGGTCTCAAATCTATTTGGGCATTCTTTATTGTTTTCTGTCCTTTGCCCCTTTTTTTCATCTTTCTTTTTTCTTTCAGTAGACATAATAAATAGAGTTACTTTGTGTGACAGTTAATTCCAAAATAGGAATTCTTTGTAAGCCTGTGTCTGCTGTCTGTTTTTTGCTGATTCTCACTTATGATGTTCTGTTGCTGTGAAGTTACTAAATTTTTTGCTGTGAATTACTTAATTGCTTTGCAGTTTCATCTTTGGGGATTTTTTTTTTAATCCTTACCTGAGAACATGTTTTTCATTGCTTTTAGAGAGAGAGGAGGGGAGGGAGAGAGAGAAACATCAGTGTGAAAGAGAAACATTGATTGGTTGCCTCCTGTGTGCACCCGGACCAAACCCAAAACCTAGGTATGTGCCCTGACCGGGAATCGAACCCACAACATTTCGGTGTATGGGATGATGCTCCAACCGACTGAGCCACATCGGCCAGGGTGGGTATTCTTTTGAGGTTTATAATAAAGGTAGGTTTTTTCAAGTAGACTTGGGTTTTTATTTTTCCCCCAGGTCTCTCTTTTTTTTTTAAATTAAAAATATATAGCTTTATTAAAATACATAGCTTTATAGAAACATTGTTTTTTCTCCTTCAAGTCTCTTGTGGATACTGTCATGTGGTGATCTCTGTAATCTAGGTTATCATCTCCTACTACCTGGATAGTATAAATTATAGCTGAAAATATACAGGAAGGCCATTTCATGGTGACAAATTCTTAGAGTGATTTGTGTAGTCACTTGAGCATTAATACAAAGGTAGTGAAGAAGAATAAGAAAGAAAGCCTGCTCAGTTGAATTTGTTTCTTTGTGGGCCAAAGCATATAATAAACATGTGCTCTATAAGGGGAGATCTTTTGATGAGACAGCAAAAAGTCCTGGATATGTTGGTGGAAGAGAGTAGTATTATAGATTTTAGCTTTGAGCTCTAATACTTTGCTTGTCTTCATAAAAATTCCAAGGAATCTTTTAAAAAAAATATCCATACTCCTAGAATTATTAAATGAGTTTAAAATATACAAATATCTATCACAAGGAACAATTAGAAACTAAAATTTTAAAAACATCATAATTTACAGTATCTCCCCCACAAATGAAACAATTAGATATTAAATATATACAGGATCTGTATGCTAAAAGCTATAAAATGCTGATGAAAGAAATCAGAGAAAACCTATATAGATAGAACAACTATGTTCATGGAGTGGAAGATTCAACATAATGAAGATGTAAATTTTTCTGGAATTGTTAATCCCTATCAAACTCCCAGCAACATTTTTTGTACATATAGACAAGGTGATTCTAAAATTTATGTGGAAGTTAGAATATCTAAAACAATTTCTCACAAGAACAAAAAAGTTGAAGGACTTCTCATACCTAGTTTAGCTAGAGTGATCCAGTGCAGTACTGGCAAAAGGACAGATCCATAGATTATTGCAATGGAACAGAAACTCCAAAACTGGAGCTAAACAAGTATGGCCAGTGGCTTTTGACAAAGTACAATAGTGACCTAGGTTAGGGAACAGAGTTCTTTGATATGGGGCTTGCACTCCGGGGAAAAGCCATAAAAACAGGAAACTAACCCAGTGTTTCCTTCTTACAGTGTGCAATTTTTTTTCCTGCTTCTGGTTAACTTTCAGTGCCCTGAGATAATTGTTTTTCCACATGTAGAGTTTTTATGTCTAGAGCTTTAGAGTGTTATCTGTGGAAGGATTGGTTCAAAATAACTATTTCAGAAAAATAAATGATTTTATCAGTGCAGGAAGTGGGATTCCCCTTATTTTCCTTTTGATTTGTATAATATCTTTAGTGATACCTCCTCTTTTTTCCCTTATATTGTCATTTAGTATTTTTCTTCTTTTCTGTTAGTCTTGTAATGGTTGTATCAGTTTTATTCAATAAACCCACTTTGTGCATTCATAATTTCCCATCATGTCTGTTTTCTATTTTCTTGATTTCTGTTCTTATATGTATTCTTTCCTTCCACTTTGGGCTTAATTTGCTAATTATCTTGTAGCATTTTAAGATGGAAAATTGAGATAATTTTTTTTAGACTTTCATTTTTACATAAGCATTTAAAAACATAAATATCAATTTAAACTTTGATATAGCTGCATTCCACAATTTGTGAAATATTGTATTTCCATTATCATTCAATATGAAATATTTTTGAAGTTTTTTAAATTTCTTTTTTGACACATGAGTTATTTAAAAGTATATTTTTATTGATTTCTGACTTAATTACTTTATGCTTAGAGAACATACTCTGTATAATTTTGACCTTTAAAATTTAAGGAGACTTGTATTATAAGTATGTGGTATACATTAATGAATATTCTATGTGCACTTGAAAAGAATATATATGTGTATATTTTTAATTTTTATTTAAAAAATTTCTTTTAATATTTTATTTATTTCAAAAGAGGGGAGACAGGAGGGAGAAAGAGGAGAGAAACATCTATGCAAGAGAGAGACACTGATCAAAGTTGCCCCTGGTATACGCCCTGACCAGGAACTAAACCCACAACCCAGGCATGAGCTCTGACTGGGAATGCAACTGGCAACCCTTCGCTTTGCGGACCGATGCCCAACCAGCTGAGCCACACTGGCCAGGATAGAAAAGAATATACAGGGTCCAGCACAAATAATGCCCCTTTTCTATTACAGAACCTTTTATTACAAAATCGTAAGCATGTAATTCCGTGACATAACAATATCACACTCAAGCACACCATATGCCATTTTGGGTGAAATTGTTCAAATTAAAACTATAAATTGTTACACCCATATTATTACCCTACCAACCACACTCAAATAGGTGTTCTGCCAGACCCGGTATATATTTTATAGTTGTTTGGAGTAGTGTTTTCTAAATTTGAATTGTAATTGGATCAAGGTGCTTGGCAGTATCATTTAAAGCTATGCCATAAAAGTGCTTGATGTATTATTAATATGTGCATGATGTATTTACTCTTTTATTGAATATTATGAAATTTCCCTCTGTGCCTGTGGTAATGCTTCTAATCTTGAAATCTATTTTGATATTGACATCACAACAGCTCTCTTATGCTTACTGTTTGCATGACCTATCTTCTTCCATCCTTTATACTTGCAATCTATTTGTTGCTCTTTTTTTTCAGTGCGTCTCTTGTATACAGTATATAGCTGGGTGTTGTGTGTTTTCTTTCTTTCTTTCTTTCTTTCTTTCTTTCTTTCTTTCTTTCTTTCTTTCTTTCTTTCTTTCTTTTTTGTATCATGAGTGCTTAGTCTATTGTACTTATTTACTTTTTGATATGGTTGGACTTAGGTGTCTTCTGTTGTGCTATTGGCTTACTATTTGTCATATTTGTCCAAGGCTGCTTTCCTGCCTTGTTTTTTGTTAGTTGAATATTCCGTATATTATACTGATACCTCTATTGGAATTTTAGTTTTGCCACTTTCCATTATTGTTTAGTGGTTGCTCCAGGGATTAAAATTTGCACTTATCGAAATCTTAGAGTTAATATTGTACTACTCCTTGTTAAAGGAACCTTGCAAAGTATTATATAGTATTTACCCTGTGAACCTTAATTTGTTTTACTAGTTGTATGTTATAAAAGGTGTGGGTTGTTATTCAGACACTAAAACAAGTTATTCAGAATCAAGCTGTGTCTTTTGAATTTTGTTTTTAAGCATTATTACAGTATGTCCACATCAACCTTTATTCTAGGGCCAGGTTAACCCCATTGTTGAGTGTGACTTCTCTAAGAACCTGTCAAATACTTGTGTGATACATAGTTCCTCTCTTTTGGCTGATGGGAATGCTGCGTGTTTTTATCCTCTCCCTGTGCAAGCTATGGCAGTTGTTCAACCTTCTGAGTTCCAGTGATTCTTTCCCCTCCTCCGAGGTCTTTACTGGGGATCAGTCACCCACTACCTGCATGACTGAGTGCTGTTACCAAAAGCAGGTGTTCACTATAAATCACATCATTTTCACAAACTATCTAGATAGTTGGACAGATTGGTGCAGTTCAGTTCAAGGCTTCAAATGTGCAAAATCGTTTTTATCAGACCATTCTAAGAGTTCAGTTCCCAAGAGCAAGCCAAGGGCCAGTCACAAAACAGGCCTCTTCCCTACACACAGTCCTACACAAGCTATTTCTGAAAATTGAAGAGAAGAGGATATTTCTTAACAGAATATTTGCAAATCAAATCCAGCAGTGTAAAAAAATCTATAATATATCATGACCAAATGTTTTTTAAAATGCAAGATTGGTTTAACATTCAAAAATCAGTCAGTGTAATTCACCATTTTAACCAAAAGTAAAAAACTGTATGATTATCTCAATAGGTGAAAAAAAAAATAATGAAATACGACATGCCTTATAAATAAATGTCTCTGACAACTAGAAATAAAATAGAATTTCTCAGTCTGTTCTAAAGCATTTATGAAAAATTTGCACTTATCCTTCAATGGGAAGACTGTATACTTTTCCACTTAAGAAACAGGGCTGGCAGTTGAAAGTAGAACTCCAAATCATCATTTTCAGTTGATTCATGATTCTTTACTTTCATGTATAAATATAACTTTTACTAATTCAGTGCAACAGATACTTGTTTTTTGGTGGGGCACATTTATTATCCCTATGATTTTTTCTCTTGTTTTGTTATCATTTGTTTAATTTCATAGAAGTTATGCATAATGGAAGAAGAAAGAATAAGAAGTGATATATTAGAAGCTTTTTAGTAATTTTGGTTTTGCTCTGTGAAACTTTTTGAAAGATATTACTATGTTTTTGGTTTAAGACTCTTCCGAGCATATATAACCAAAATTATTAAGTGGCCACTGTACAATTCTTAGGTTGTTTAGTTTGATTCAAGAAGGAAAGTAGTGCAAGATTAAAATAGCGGTAGGCGATTGTAGTGTTTTGAGTAAAAATGGGCCATGCATAACATTTATTGTGCTTGGTTTCAAAATGCTTAAAACCTATTTTTTCCTTGTAGGTATTGGTCCCCTGAAGAGGCAGAGCCTCAAGACGAGGCTCAGGTAGTTTTTTTTGGATAAGTTAAATAAGTTTTGGATGTGTTCAGCTTGACCCAACTTATAGGTCTTTCAGAATATATTCATTTACCAAAGATGTAAATTTGCCTTTTAAGCCTCAGTGAAAACTTAAGAGTTGTTATGTTATTGGCAGAAGTGAAAGTAAGAATAATGTTAATTGATAATATCTCTCTTATTCAGTATGTAGACATATATTTTGCAAACAGTTTTGAGTGCCAGTTATGTCCTAGGTACTGTATTATGAACTATATGGGGGAAACAAACAAGATATTACAATGCAGTGTGGTAAAATATTTTCAGGGTATGATTTCAGAGAGCAGAGCAGAGACTAATAGGGATCAAGGGAGAATTCCCAGAGGAATTTACTCTTATTCTGAATCTTAAAGCACAAAGAAATTAATCAGGGAGAGAGGGCAAAGAGGGAATACCAGACAAAAGAAAAAGCATGTGAAAATCAAGATATAAAAAGATCATGGCATTGTCCAAAGAACCCAAAGGTGAAAAAGATCATGGCACTGTCCAAAGGCAGGTACTTCCAGCATAGCACTTCTCACGTAGTTTGGCAGTTCTTTGTCCTAATAAGCAAAAAATTTCTTATTACAAAATTGTGACTTATTCTCTGTGACATCGGTGTTGTACACAGCATTTAACATATAACAAACACTGTAAATGTCTTGAAAGAATAACACAGTATGGTAAGTGGTACCTTTTTTTTTTTTTTTTTTTTTTTTTTAGCGTAAACTGTTGTGGGAGTTGATAGGGGCAAAGATGACTTTGTATAAAACAGTCATTGAGTTGAGACTTGAAGGATGAATAAAACTGCCATGCCAACAAGTAAGAGGTGAAGAAAGGAACATTCTGGACAGAGGCACATGTCCCAACATAGATACAGAGAGCATAGACCTGCACTGTTTAATACGGTAGCCACTTGCTACATGTCATAGTTTAAATTTAAATTAATTACAGTTAAATACAGTAAAAAAAAATCAGTACCTTAGTCACACTTGCCACGTTTTAAGTTCCCTGTTACCCACACGTGAATGGTGCTGAATAGAATGGATATAGAACATTACATACAGAAAGTTCTGTTGGGCAGCACTGTCATAATGTGTTTAGGAAACTTATAGGAGTTTGGTTTACTGACAGTGTAAGTTGTAGTGGTGAGAGGGAAATTGCAAAGGCAGGCCAGAAGGAAATGATGCTGGAAGGGTGAGTTTAGTTCATATCATTGAGTGTTTTGAATGGCAGAAGTGTTTGGACTTACCCTGTGAGATATCAGCTGGGGTAGGGGTGTTTGATTTTTGATTATTGAAGACAGGGTGTCAACAAATTAATCTGATTGATGTTTTAACAGAATTTTTTCTGGCAACTATGTGAAAAATAGATTGAAAGGGGGAGATTAGTGTTCAGACACTTACTGTACAGTAAATCAGTAGTCCAGATGAGAGAGATGCTGAAGACTGAGCTAAATCAGAGGTAATGAGGATAGAAAAGACAACACAGACTTGACAACTATTTAGAGTAGAATGGGTATGAGGATTAGTTGTTGGAGCCAACATAATTGGTGACCTTGATTTCTGGATTGGACATGTAGATAGGACAGATGGGATAGGCATATTTGGGGAAAAAAAGGTTTTAGGGAAAAAGAATATGAATTTAATCTTGGCCACATTCACTTTGAAGGTAAGCTCAACTAGATTAAGATAAGGATCTGGATTTGAGAATAAAATTCAGGACCAAATATATGCTTTTTAGAATCATTAGAAAACAAGGTCTGTCCAGAAAAAAATCCAGCCATTGTTAATTTAATGAGAATGGTTTGAGAGACATCAAAGTAACCTGGCAGTCAAGGAGATTGGATTGGAATGCACATGTGTGAACAATGCTGACTTCACTGTACTATTCATTGGGGGAGCTAGACAATCTTGAGTGAGCATGTGTACGTGTACAGTGTGACCGTCACATTCAAAATGACTGAGCAAGTAGAGCAACGAATCTGCATCGTTTTACATTAAGCTTGAACATTCCTCCATGGAAACTGTTTGGATGATTGAGAAGGCCACAGCTATGGGCAGTTGGTGATTGGCAGCTTCATCACAATAATGTGCCCACTCATGCATCACATCTTGTGCAGAGTTTTTTGGTGAAATATCAACTCACCTAGGTAGTTCAGCCCCCCTATAGCTCAGATTTGGCGCCCTGTGACTTCTGGCTTTTCCCAAAACTACAATCACCTTTGAAAGGGAGGAGATTTCAGACTGTCAGTGAGATTCAGATAAATAAGACAGGGCAGCTGATGGCAATTGGGAGAACTGTGTGAGGTGCCAAGGTGCCTACTCTGAAGGGGCCTGAGGCATCATTGTCCTATGTACAATGTTTCTTGTGTCTTGTATCTTCTTCAATAAATGTCTCTATTTTTCATATTACATGGCTGGATACCTTCTGGACAGACCTTGTATAACTGGCTTTCAAAGCTTAGGGTTTGGGTGAGATTGCCCAGGAAGAACATATAGTATGAAGAGAGATAGAAGCCAAGGATAGAATCTGTCTAACATTAAGTGCAAAAAGGTAGGGCCTTAGAATGAGAAGGAATAGCTAGAAAAAAAGGAATAGTATTGAGTTGTGCCAAATTTTTTTAATACCTATATCTATACCTATATGTACAGAGACAGATGTACAAATAAATATAGAGATACAGATTTTTTTTTAGATTTTATTTATTTATATTTAGAGAGAGAAAGGGAGGGAGAAAGAGGGAGAGAAACATCAACGTGTGGTTGCCTCTCGAGTGCCCCCTTCTGGGGACCTGACCCGCAACCCAGGCATCTGCCCTGATTGGGAATCAAACCCGTGACCTTTTGCTTCTCAGGCCAGCGCTCAATCCACTGAGCCGCACCAGCCAGGGCAAGCTGTGCTAAAAATTTCTGAAGGAAAATAGCAATTCCACAGAGTTACTGGTCCAGAGGAGTGATATAAGAGAACTATAAAGTGTATATTGGATTTGTTAAACAGGAAATATTGGGGACCTTAATGAAGTACAGTATGCTGAACCACCAAGTGAATTCAACTCTTCATTTGAGGTGAATTTGTGAAAAACTGTTGGGAGTGTCAGAACTGATATGGCCTTCAGTCATATAAGTTACCCTTCCTCCATCTGTAAGATGATAAAACAGCATGGTGTTGCTATAAAGATCAAGTGAGGGAATATGAGAAAAAGTATTTTGTTAATTCTTAAGTTATATCTAAAATGTATAGAGTTATGATTACTTTTAGGCAAAATCTACATTTAATTTAAATTTAAGGTAAGGGGATGGGGAGGGATGATTTTAGGTAAATAAAGGCAGTAGACATAAAGACATATCTTGGTAGAGTATCAGAGATTGTAGAGGAACATTGAAATTGTATGAACAGTGAAGGTAATGAGCCAAGAAAGAAGAAGGGCTGGGCTGAATGAGGAAGAGAAGTAGAATAATGGTGCTTTAGAGATCACTGATTGACTACCTTCTTCCTGGGAAGATCTGGAATACACTAAACAGTTTGGAGCCTCATTTTGTATTATACCTACAGATCACTGTCCTTAGATGTATTCAGACTGATTAGATACAGTTTAGCCTTCTTGAAAAAAGAAATTGAATCTCGTATATTTCTTAAAAATGATTTCTTCAAAATGGTTAGTTTTATAGGTAACATTCATTTCATCTAGTTTTCTTCTCTTTCTCCTGTCCCCCTTTGATTTTTTTCCTCTTTAGGAGTTCTCTGAACTTTTCCGTCTAATGGTTGTTTTTGTTGTTGTTGTCTAAAACCCTCAGCTTTTGTAGCTTTTGAAAGCAATTCTTCTGGATATGGGGTTTCCTAAGCATTTCACATTTATTTTACTGTGAGGTAAGCTCCTTGCTCAAGGGGTTCAGTTTCCTGGGGGCTAACTAATTGGATGAAGGACAGGTTATCTAGGAAATGAGAAATTATTTATAGCCTAATCAAGAATAATTTGAGATTCTTATTTTAACATATTTGGTTATCATACTTGCCTTGGCTTCTAGAAATGTAATTTCTAATTGCAGATGGCAGCACCAGGCATCTTTGTGTTATTTATAGGAAACGGGAATACGAATTTCACTCTTCCTTTTCTTCTTTCCATCCTAGTCATCCTCCACCCTCAAAGGGAGAGAAGGAGATGGGGAGAGAGAGGGAACGAAAGGAGGATAGGGGGACAGTATGAATGGTTTCACAGTAATGTAAAGTATAGTTCTGTTCCATGTTCCTCCATTCGAAGCATACCTTGGATGAGCTCTGCAAGCCTTGGTTTGTGCCTTCCAATTTTGTCTTGTAAATTCTCCCACAGTGACTGATTTGAAGCTTCTAATGTGAAGCCACTCAGTGCTGAGCTGGGGTGAGATGCACACACACTTTACCCTTTTGAGTTGATATGAACTGGCTCTAGCTCATCACTACCAATGTAAATTTTATACAGATGCCCTGGGCAAAATCGTTTACTCAACTGTGATACTTTGAATTTGGTTCTCTTTTGGTAGTGTAGGGCTGAAAAGCGGGATGTGGGCTTATTCTTTGGCTTTAAAGAATGAAACCTCAGCTAAAAACATTTACTGTATCTGATCCTTTTATGCTCATCCCATGTTAAACAATAACTTAAACATAAATTAGTCAAATGAGGGGGAATAGTCAACTCTCTCTAACAGAATTTCAGATAATAAATGTAGATAACTCCCCCTTTTAGATGGTGGAGCTTAATTGCCATCCTCCACTCCTGGTAACAGGCTATATTCATTTAATTGCACTCATAGAATAGAGTATGGAAAGGGAAAATAATAACTTTACAGTGGAGACCTGGCACACACTACCTTAACCAAGTGATCAAGTTTAACATCATTGGTATCTTGGATATCATGTACCCCTGCTATGATGTGATGAGAATGACATTTTACCTCTGTGATATTCTTCCCCAAAAGCCATAACCCATCTCTAGCCATGAGAAAACCATCAGAGAAGCTTGAATTGAGAACATTCTACAAAAATACCTGGCCATTATTTCTCAAAATTACTAAAGTCATAAAAAACAGTAGGCTAGAGGAGACTTAAGGAATCATGACAATTAAATGTACCCTGAATTGGATTGTGGAACAAAAAAAGGACATTAATGGGAAATCGAAATCTGAATAAAGTCTAGATTTTAGTTAACAGTAATATAACAATATTGGTTTCTTCAGTGTGACAAATGTACCATTGTAATATAAGATATTAATGATTAGGATAACTGGATGAGAGGTATACAGGAACTCTCTGTAGTGTATCTTTGCAACTTTCCTGTAAATCTAAAATTATTCTGAAATAAAAAACTTATTAAAATAAATTAGTTAATCATAACACTGTGACAAAACTGTTGCCTGGAGATTATTCCTGCAGTGAGCAGACACAATTTAGCAATAGTAATAACTTTCTTGATATGACTGTCCTCACTGTCCTTTAAACGAAAGGAGAGAAGTGGTTTCTACTGGGAGTTCCCTGATAAGAACAAGTAGATGCAATTCAGCACCAAAAATCCCTTCATAGAGTACAGTTAAGGCTCAGGTTTCCTGTTGTCTAGAAGTGTTTAATTTAAAAGGAATTGGAAAACTATGATAACATTCACTGCATGGATAGCGAAGTTTCTTTGCTTCCTAACATTAAAGTTGCTTCCTTATATTAAAGTTGCTGCTCTTTTAAGTGTACAGGCAGAGCACGTTGGGTGGAGGTGGTGTGTCAGTTGTTGTTTATAGAACCCTAATGGGGTAGAGATAAAGATCTTGACCAAAGCAGAATGATGTAGTGATTAAGAGGTGGCTGGACTGGACTGGTAACACACTGCTCTGACTTGAGCCCCAGTTCCACTGATTCTGTGTGATTCAGAGCAATTTACTTAACTTCTTTGTATAATATGTCAGTTTCTTCATCTGTAAAATAAGATGTTAATTGTACCTTAAAAGGTTTTGTAACACTTAGAACAGTGTCTGACATGTAATAAGTGCTCAATTATACCTGTTGTTGTTATTTGTAATTCTCAAGTCACAGATGTGGAATATTGTTGCTATTGTGATATACTTTTGTTTCAGTACTTCAAAAATTGTTCTTCTGAACTCTTCAAGATTTTCTTTTTGGCTTTGGTTTTTGAGAATTTGACTATGATATGTCTAGGTGTATGTGAGTGTGTGTTTATCCTGCTTGGAGTTCTTTGGGCTTCTTTGGTCTATGGTTTGTTTTGTTTGATTAATTTTGCAAAGTTTTTGACCATTAAATATCTCTTCAGATACTCCTTCTAGCTCTTTCTAGGATTCTGGTAACACATTCGATATGGTATCATAGATCTGGGATGCTTTGTTCTTTTTAACTTCTTTGTGTTTTATTTTGGATCATTTCTGCTACCTTATTTTCAAGTTATTTGATTCCTGTGCTGTACACAGTTTGATAAATCCATCAAAAAATTCTTTATTTTTTATTTAGTACCCAACATTGTGTGCTAAAGAACAGTAGAGACCTAAGTAAATAGCATTTATGATTAGAAACGGACACCTCTTTTTTTCTACCAGGCATGCAGTTAGTGTGCAGTTGGAGTCATTCTCATCAATAGTTGAGTTGGATTTGGGTTTTATTGTCACTGTGGTTATTTTCAGTGCACCAGACATTAAATTTTCCTAGTGATGGGCTTCTACTGCCTTGTGCTCAGTGTGGATTCTGGAGTACTGACAGGTTTTTCCTAATGTTTCTGGTCCCTGGGTACAGGTAGGGCAGGAGTGTCTGCTGACTTTCTTATAGAGACTTCCAGCTTTTACATACTATGAGAGAAGGGCCCAAGATGCGGACAGAGTGTTACACACATGCACCACTGACAAGGACTCTTTTAGGCCTCTTGCTGCACCTCCATTATTTCTTATAAGCCCTTGGCCAGGGCCTGTTGAAAAGATCTAGTGAGCGAGTGCTTACTCTTCTTATGTCTAGTGCTCCCAGGGATGTGTAAGCTGTCACACTAGCCTCCACTCAGTCTGTAATAATTCATTAAAAATTGTGGATGTTTTCTTTTTGTATGCTCCTTATAATGACCACACTCCCTTCTGGGTTCTGTGTCCTGTCTCCCTTTAGTGAGGCTTGTCACCCTTTGGAATTCAGTTCGCCTGATTGTCTTGTGTCTTGAACTCTGATGGACCTAAAAAGTTATATTCTACAGATTATCAGGCTGTTGTTGTTGATATAACAACAGCATTCTCTAGAGACTTTTGGCACTCTAAGCAGGCGAGGCCTCCCTTCCAATCATGATATGGCCTTTATACATGAGTTAACTAGTTCTAAAAAGAAATACTTCACATATAGAACTGCCTTTTCTAATTTTGACTCTAGTAACAGTAGTTTTTAAAAAAAATTTTTAATAATAGTAGCAATGCTGAAATGAATGGGTAGGAGCATATTCTTTAATAGGCATTTTGAGTGCCTACAAAGAGATGTTATAAGGTGTGCTATGTAATGAGATTAGTTGTGCATCAAGATGCCTTGATTCTGCGATATTAGAAGGATGAATCCCCTATTGTGCTCTGCATTTCATTATGAAATCCACTTTATAATCAGTGCTACCATTTGATTAAGTCAGATAAGAGCATTGACTACTCATTTTTGCCTTGAGTCTTCTTCCATTTTAAATATAGGTTGAATAAAGAGTATGCCATTCAAAATGAACCTGAATATTATGGTATAACTTAAATGCTATAACAATTTTCACATAATTCCATAGCAGCTCACAATAATTATATTAAAGTAAAAATAATTTCTTTCCAAGGTTGGGACCCTATACTTTGCCATAGTTATTAGTTTTTGCCGCCTAATAATGTATTTATGCCATTCAGTATATTTCCCTATTGGTTGTGCATATTCCAAAATCAGGGAAGTCACTAAAATTGTCGCCATGGATTTTCATCCGTAACCCAACATCAGTTTAAGAAAAAAGGCAAAAAGAAGGAAAATACAATGGGCCAAAACCCCAAGTGATAAGGAAGTCTTTGGGTAGGAGTCGGATTTATAAAGACAGTTCACATTCCTGACCTTTTTCTTTGCAAGTAGTGAGAGGACTTCTGGTTCTAGTTGGCCTCACTTGTGAGGTAGCTTACCTCTGCCGTATACTTGAAGATTTGCTTTTTTCTGACTTTTAGGATTGTGAAATATTAATTTATACTCCAGATTATTAAACCAGGAAGAATGTGGTCAATCATTTGCTATTTTGGGATATTTCTGCAGTTCTTTGCTTTAGGGAATATATGCTATGATATAAATTTTTTTAAGATTACCAAGCTTAGCTATTTTATTTTTCTAATTAAATTTTAGTTTTATTTATCTTAACATTTAACAGTTTACTTATAATTTTGTATTCTCTGTAAGATGTTTTTGCTCCATAGAATTCCACCTTGCATATTATATTACACAAAAAGTATGATATATAATTGAACAAAATCAGTTATAAAATATTTAAATCCTATACACTTAAATGTAATGGTCTTTTCCCTACTTGCTATCTATGATCCAACCTGTTCTCTCAATTTATTTTAACATCTTCAAGGGAGCATAGAGAAAAAATATATATGAAATATGAAAAAAAATTTTATTGAAAGTTTACAATGCTCCTTTTATTGTCTTTACAACACAAAACACTTGTGTTGTAAACATATTAAACACTTGGAATAATCAGTCCTTCAATTTGCATTAGAAAAAAGTTTGAGATTTTATTCAATTATTCCTAAAACAGACATTTACACGACTTACTTAAAAGCCATGAAAGAGAAATGAAATTCAACAGTAAATGTGGGAAACTAGCTCCATAATGTATTTTGAGGCATTTACTCTGTGGTAAGAGACAAAGAAACTGAGATCTTCTGTATTATCTGCAGTGTTCAGACAATACAAAATGATGTTTGAGGTGTTCAGACAATAGACGTATAGACTTCAGTAGTAGAGCATTAGTAATTCAGTCAAAAATTGAGTATAAGAAAGAGAAACAAAGCAAGATTTCTTAGCCTGGGAAGTGCTTCCCAGACAAGGTTTTCAGTAGAATTCTGTAATAAAATATTCTATCAAAGACTTCCAGTCAAGATGGAGGTGTAGATAAACATGGTTTACCTCTTTGCACAACCACGGCAAAAATTACAACTAAACTACAAAACAACTCTCACCCAGAATCATCAGAAAACTAAGCTGTACAGATGTTTGACAACCAAATTATTAAAGTCGCAGTCACTCAGATGGGTAGGAAGGGAGGAGACAGTAAGAAGAGCATCGTCTCACACCCACATGTGGTAGATAAAAATTGGGAGGGATATTTCAGGAGCAAGGGAACCCAGCCACACCAGACCATACAGCCTAGGGTTCCAGTGCCAAGAAGATAAGTCCCCATGATTTCTGGCTGTAAAAACCAGTGGGAGTTGGGACAGAAGAAACTGCAGGGTTCTTGGGTATCTCCTCTTAAAGGGTCTGCAACAGACTTAGGACTTAGGCAGACTCACTCCCTCTGGGCCCCAGCACAGAGGCAGCAGCTTGAAAGGCACCAGTAGCGTATGGGGAGAAACTGAAGTGTCTGGCATCAGGGCGAGTGATGGGGGACAGCTTCCTCCCAGACAAAACTCGAGGCCAGGTAGTGGCCATTGCCCCCTTTCTGAGCCCTCCCCCAGGCAGAGCCACAGAGCAGCAACACCATATCTGAGACTACATCCACCTGGTTCACATGAGTTGTCCTTCCCAGGCAATTACCTAAGGCTCTACCCCATCCAACTTACAGGTGTGCTTTTCTACATTAGGCCACACTACTAAGATAGGGAGTCAAAGCAGCTCTACCTAATACATAGAAACAAACATAGGGAGGCTGTCAAATTGAGGCGACAAAGAAATATAGCCCAAATGAAAGAACAGAACAGAACTCCAGAAAAGGAACTAAACAAAATGTAGATAAGCAATCTATCAGATGCAGAGTTCGAAACAATGGTTATTAGGATGTTCAGGGAACTCATTGGGTACTTCAGCAGCATAAAAAAGACCCAGGCAGAAATAAAGTTTACATTAAATGAAGTAAAGAAAAATTTACAGGGAATCAACGGTGGAGTGGATGAGGCTGACAATCAAATCAATGATTTGAAACACAAGGAAGAAAAAAATGTTCAATCAGATCAGCAAGAAGAAAAAAGAATACAAAAAAACAAGGATGAGGTAAGGAGCTTATGGTACAACTTCAAACATACCAACATTCGAGTCATAAGGGCACCAAAAGGAGAAGAGAAAGCACAAGAAATTGAAAACTTATTTGAAAAGATAATGAAAGCAAACTTCCCTAATTTGGTGAAGGAAGTAGACATACAAGTCCAGGAAGAACAGAGAGTCCCAAACAAGATGGACACAAATAGGACCACACCAAAACACATCTTAATTAAAATGCCAAAGGTTAAAGATAAAGAGAATCTTAAGAGCAGCAAGAGAAAAGCAGAGAGTTAGCTAGAAAGGAGTTCCCATAAGACTGTCAGCTGATTTCTCAAAATGAAACTTTGCAGGCTAGAAGAGACTGGCACGGGCAAGAAGTATTCAAAGTGATGAAAAGCAAGGACCTACAACCTAGATTACTCTATCCAACAAAGCTATCATTTAAACTGCAAGGGCAGGTAAAGTGCTTCCCAGACAAGGTAAAGCTAAAGGAGTTCATCATCACCCAGTCTTTACTATATGAAATGTTATAGGGACTTATTTAAGAAAAGAAGGTTAAAACTATGAACATTAAAATAGCAATAAATTCACAAGTATCAACAAGTGAATCTAAAAATCAAAGCAAACAAGCAGAACAGAAACAGAATCATAGATATGGAGATCATTTGGATGATTACCAGTTGGGAAGGAGAAGGGGAAAAATGGGGGAAAGTTACAGGGATTAAGAAGTACAAATCAGAAGGTACAGAATAGGCGGGGGGATGTTAAAAACAGCATAGGAAATGGAGTAGCCAAAGAACTTACATGCATGACCCATGGACATGAATTAAGGGGGAGATTGCTGGACGTTATGGGGGTAGTGGGTGGAGGGCAGCAAAAGGGGAAAAATGGGACAACTGTAATAGCATAATAAATAAAATATATTTTTGAAAAGCAGTAAAAAAATGAAAGAAAACATCTGGTCATTAAACAAATGAGATGTTAAATCTCAGGTAAACATAAATTAAAACCACAATTATACATGACTATCCACCTATTAGAACGTCTAAAAGTAAAGTGACCATCTGATTCAAGTGTTGGCAAATATGTGGAGAAATTCAAACATTCCTATCCTGCCGATGCAAGTATGAAATGGTTCAACAACTCTGGAAAATAGTTGTGCTTTTGTCCAAAAACTTAACCAAAAGACCCAGTTACTCTACTAGGTATTCACCCAAGAGAAATGAAAGTGTATGTGTATACTAAGACTTATGTATATAATATTCTTGCTGCTTATATTTTAATAGCCAATAACTGGTAACAACCCTAATATCCACGAATAGGTGAATGGATAAACAAACTGGTATATCTGTACATCGGAATATTCAGTAATAAAAGGAATGAGCTCCAAAGGAAAAAAGAAAAAAAATGTCTTATCACACCAAATCTTATAAAGGTATCATTATTAAACCTTTTCTTCTGTGTATTTTAATTTATTGTAACTAAAGAGTCAGTTTGGGGCTTTTATACCCAATTGAGGAAGAAAACATGAACTCTCTGTATTTTTGGGAAATTTTTACCTAATGAAGTATGTCCTAGGCATGTGACATAAGCATGAGTTGCTGGGGTTTTTATTGCACAAATAGCTACTGGTTTGCATGTACATATGAAAAAAAAGTGTTTTAATTTTTTTTATGCTTACCCAAGGACATTTTTTCATTGCATTTTAGAGAGAGAGGAAGGGAAAGAGGAAGGGATAGAGAGAAACATCATGCGAGAGAGAAGCATCGATTGGCTGCCTCCTGTACGCACCCGAATCAAATCTGAAACCTTTCAGTTACAGGATGTTGCTCCAACCAACTGAGCCACAGCAGCCAGGGCAAAAAATGTGTTTTATGTTTCAAGTATATATGAAACCCTTAACTACTTAGGAATTAATATTTAGTCATATTTAATCAATTTTATCCCAGCATCTTTGGTGATTTGTTTTATTCATTCTTATTTATTGTGATACAAACAGATAGCATTCTAATAAGATTCAAAAGCCTAACAAAATAGCAGCGAATTTTTTAAAAATGAGCATTCCAGTTAATATACTGTGAAAGAGTTACAACTATGGTAGCAGGAAAACTGCTTTTCTTAACTCTATAAAAGTGCAAGAGGGGCATAAATGGAGCCTGGAAGTTTGTCATAGTTTAGACCAGTGCTCCTCATACTGCATCGGTCACCTGGTCAGCTTGAGAAAATGCAAACTCCAACCCGTAGCTGGAGAGACAGGGCTCCAGAGATTATGCATTTCTTCCAAGCTCCCAGGTGATACTGAGGCTGCTCTCTGTTTACCACACTTTCAGACTTCCTGCCTGACAGTAGTTTTTCTCTCTTCAAAACAGATTGATAATGTGAAAAGGTTAAGGCCAATGTAGACAAACCGCTAATATTAAAGTGTACTTTGATGAGGAAGGTATGTGACAGTGACGCTCTAAATGTAATCAAGAGTATTGACTAAATGAAGGCTTATGATTTCCTAAAGGTTTTATTCTTACTTCTCTTTTATCTGAATGTAATGCTGGTATTTTTCAGAAAAATGGAAGGCTTGTAAGTCACCGCATTTATCATCTGTGAGAACAGCTCTTTGGGCTGTTTGTGTTCCCTGGAACCTAGTCTCTCTCCTTAATGGATTGCTCATTTTTCTTATGCAACTTTTTGACCAGTTCAACTTTTGAATGACATATGAACTTAAAACAAGGAATCATCCTGACTGTTCTTTGGGTTAGTTGGACCTTTTCTCACCTCAGACTTGTGGAAAGAATTTGGTTGTCAAATTAGAGCAGCAGCACAAACTATTTGGTATGGTTAATAGCTTGAATGGGAAAAGTGGGTATATGTATAAGGTGTTTCCCTCCTGAAATATTATAAAGACCTATAACTGACGAGAGGGTCTTTCTAAAAGGAGTTAGATAGGAAAAGTCAATAATACTTTCATGGAAATAGATAAAATACATTTTTTGAAGTTACAAAATTTAGATAATTATTTGTAATTACTCTGGTCCTATATACAAATATAGTAGAGGCATTTAAATTTTACTATTTATTATACAGTTCTGCTATAAGGTGACATGTGTGTTCCTAAAAAATCACTACATGCAGTATCATGCCAAAAAAAAACCCCAAACCCCAACAGGGCTTATGGGAAAAATGGGTTTATGGGCCAGCACTCAAAAACTTCATTAGTGAAACATTAAAAAAAAAATTAATCTAGTAAAAATGATAGCACAGTTTTACACTTTAAATAATACGGTACTTTTTTCTTGAAAATACCTTAAGTTATGCTTGTGGAAGTGGGCATTGAAAGGGTTGCAGTTTGTAGGTTATAATAAAGGGGTACACAGGTCACTGCGATTGGATGGAAAGTTTTAACATTAGACATAGGTGAACTATCATAGCTGGTAGGTGCTTGAGGTGTGAGGCAAGTGGGTGTGTGTTTTGTGTGTGTTCCTACTGGGCTCGGGTCAGCTGAGTGCCATTTTCTGCCTGTACCTAGTGTTTCTCATGGGTCAAATTCAACTTTTTGCTCAAATTATTTATTAATACATCAAATTTGCTCAAACAAATTTATGTTTTCAAAGCAAGCATTATAGCAGAACTGACAGTACAGTATATGAAATTTCACACTTTGTTGGAGAAATGAAACTTTTATTTTATTGCAATTCAGTTGCACAGGCACCAGGGGGAGTAGTAGGTTCACATTTCACAACAGCACTGACCAGTGCTTTTCTTAGTTTTGCAGCTGCACATATGGTAGATTATTATCATTTTATGGTTACAGTTATAAGCAATTTGGTAGAAAACGACAGTTAAATTATGCAGTGTTACTTTTATTTGTTTTAATTTTGTAATCTAAATATATTTTTAAATGAGAAAACAAAAGGCAGAATAATTTTTAGTAGTAGGAGTAAGTAACCCTTCCTGTGGTTTAGTCTTGTGCCACCCAGTGGAGCTTGCATTTTATTTGTAATCGATCTCTTGTGTATGATAGAAATTGGAGCATATAGCTGAGAGATTATGTCTGTATTCTGGGGAGTGAACGTTTTCAGCAACATTATTGTGACTCCTACTACTTATTAAAAGGAAGATTTCACTGGCAATTGGATTGACAAATACATAAAATTAAAAATCCTCTCCTATTTCCTAGAGATGGAACAATTTCAAATTTTATTCCATGAGGCATTCTTAGAACTAATGCCAAAGCAAATTTATTTCCCTGAGCCCTGTTAGGATTTGTACACAGACTACTCACTGGGTACAGGCATCATGGCCTATTGGTATCTGTACATAAAAAACCCTTTTTTAAAATTGAAGGAGCCGACAATGTACCAGGGAAAAGGTGTGCAGCATGCCTGCCTTATTTGTTTGGTACTCGTACATTCAAGAGTGTCAGATAACTGGTACCTAACACTTGTATGAAGGTGACCGTAATCCAACTTTAAATACATGTCTATTATTAAAGATTTGCCTTGAGTAAAGGGACTAACGTTTTGTTTGCAGTATTTATTTAAGTACAAAACTACTTTCATTATTAAGCTTCCTTAGATATTTCCTTGACTTGTGTTCAGCATTAATACTTGTTAATGCCTGTATGGTGATTTGGAAATCTTAAAATACAGTCTGTCATTTCTGCCTGGTCTATATATTTCAGAGCCATTACCTGAATTGGAAAAAAGATATGAATAACCTGGTTGATTGTTGAAAATGTTAAATATAGTAAAGTAATGTAGTACTTGTAATCTTTATTCTATTGACATAAATAGGTTATATTAGTGATTTTACCAATGCGGGGAGTTATTTGGCCTTTTTTCATTGCTTTTAAGTCATTTTTAAACAGTTGTTGCACAAGTGGTATAGCTGGAACTAGAAAACAACTCATTTGGGTTTTAGAAACTGTATATTGTTTGTAATCTTATTGATCAGTTGGAGAAAAAGAATAAATTTTATTTTGGTGGATAATATAGTCCTTAATTTTATTCACTGTGATTTCTTTTTTATTGTATATAGGTAACCCTAACTTCATTCATTTGTGTTATACCATATGTCATTTTGAATTCAATTCAAAGGGTAATCAAGTCAGGAACTAATAGAGCAATATTATCCTCCAGTAAAATAAACTTTATGTTTCTGTGAAATGAAAATGGTATACATTAGCACTGTCTTTATAATAAAGTGACATCATTCAACAACATTTTGATGATACTGTAAAGAGCAATAGGGTGTTAATATTTTTTGGAGCATTAACTTTTGTTGTTTTAATGTAAAAACCCAACATTATGATTTGAAAATACCAAAAATGATTTGAGAAATTAGAGGTTTACTAATGGATTTACCTACATTTTATAAACCATATAGTTCCAAACATGTACACGTCCTCTACAGGATGATAATCACGTTTGTAACGTGGCCTGCTGGAGAACCTCACATCACACTGCTCTTCTTGAATAGCTAAGAAATAGAAACTTGGGGATCACCAGCATACTTACTGAATTTGGAGCTGTAGTAGACTGTGATGTTGTAGAAAGAGGTAGTGAAAACAGAGTAGGTTCTAGGACATTGTTTTAGGGAATACCTGCATTTAGTGGTGGTAAAGGAAGAGAAAGTCAGTGAAAGAGGTTTAAAAAGGAGCAGTCTGTAAGAGGAAAGCACAATGGGCCAGTAACTCAGGAGGAGAGATCATTTGAAGCGGGAGGAAGTGGCTAGCAAGGAGGGTAAAATCCAAATGAGGTCGTTAAATTTAACAATTAATAGATCATGCAGGGGTGTCCAATCCACATCCTAAGATGGCTATGAATGCGGCCCAACACAAAATTGTAAATTTATTTAGAATGTTAGGAGATTTTTTGTTTGTTTGTTTTCATTAGTGTTTGTGTATTTATTGTGCGAGCCAAGACAACTCTTCTTTCCTGTGTGGCCCAGAGACGCCAAAAGGTTGGACACCCCAGAATTTGTCAAGAAAACAGTGTAAAGTGACAGGACAGGGAAACATATTGTACTGGGCTGAAACTTAAATTAGAAATGAGGAAGTGGAGACAATGAGTATAGGTTAATCATTTAGTTTTGCTAATGGTGGGGAGGAGAGAGAGATGTAGGAGACTGAAGAAGAAAATATTTGATGAGGGCTTTTCTTATGGTGTGCTTAGTCGAAGGCCTATGGGATGGAGCCAAAAGCTATTGGAATCATGAGAAAGAGAGAATGAATCTATAGGACAATGCCTGAATGATATAGAAGAGGGTGAAGTCAGGAACACAGATGGAGAATTTTGTTTTCAAAAGTATTCATTTATTCACTCATTTGTTCAACATTTGTTGAATACCGAGACCTGAGGGGATGATGTGCTGAGATGGGAGTTGTGAAGAAGTTGGGCGTGTTTAACCAGGTCATGTTGGCCATCTGCCTTTTCAGTGAAATAGGATGTACTTAAAAACGAGTGAAGTTTTTGTTTCTAGATGCAGTTGCTTAAGCAATTACTCCCTAGTTATTCCATTCTATGTGTTTTCTTTATTCACATCAGACAACATTATAATTAATGTTTCACCTGTCAAACAATTTTGAAAACTCAAGAGGGGAAGGAAAGTCTTTTTATTCATATTTGTAGTCTTTCTGTTCTTTTTTCCTTCTTGATGTTCCAGAATTCCTTCATCCTTTCCTTCCTATTTAGATAATCTTTAGCCATTCTTTTAGAATAAGTCTAAATTCTTCTAGTTGTCCTTCATATGAGGATTTTTTTATTTCTCCTGCGTTTTTTGAAGGATATCTTTGCTGGACATAGATTCCTAGGGTTGACAGGTCTTTTCTTTCAGCATTTGAAAAAGGTGCCACTTCCTTCACCTCCCACCTCCACCATGTTTTGTGATGAAAATCCACTGTTGTTCTCTTTTCCCCCATTTAAATAAGGTGCTACTTCTCTCTTGCTTTCAAGATTTTCCTTTGTCTTTAGTTTTCAGAAATTTAATTATGATGTGTCTTGGCCTGGATTTCATTGAGTTTATCTTGTTTGGGGTTTACTCAGCTTCTTTATTCTGTAGGTTTATGTTTCTTGCCAAATTTGAGAAATTTTCAGGCATTAGTTTTTCCTATACTTTTCTAGCTCTACCCTCTTTCTGCTTTCTTTCTGGGACTCCAGTGACAAAAATGCTTAATCTTTTGTTTTAGTCCCACAGGTCCCTGAGGTTCTCTTCATTTTCTTTTTCAGTCCATATTCTCTTTGTTGTCAGATTAGATAATGTGTTTTGTTATATCTACAGATTTACTAATTCTTTCCTGTGTTCTATCTTTTCTGTTGTTGAGCCCATCTAATAAGGGTTTTTTAAAATTCTGGTTATTATATTTTTTAGTGTTTTCCTTTTATTTTTTTTTTATATTTTATATTTCTTTGTTGAGACTTTTTTCATTTGTTTTAAGCATGTTTATAATTGTTCATCGAAGCATTTCATGATGGCCACTTTAAAATTCTTGTCAGATAATTCCAGCATCTATTTCATTTCAGTATTGGCACCTGTCAGTTGTCTTCTCTCATTCAAGTTGAGATTATTCTGGCTCTTGCTATGACAAGTTATTTTTAGTCGTATTCTAGACATTTTGGGTGTCATGGTATAGTTTTATTTAAATAATCCCTTTTAGCAGACCTATTTTGGCATCACATCAGTGGGGAAAAAGGAGACCCCACCTTCTTTGACACCCAGGGAGAGATGGGTACCTTGTCACTGCTGGGTGGAGGTGCGGGGAGGAATTCCATTCCCTGCTAGACCTCTACTGATACCGCCCTGGCTGAAGGGCAGCAGCTTTCCAAGCGGCCTCCAGTATTACTGCTGATGTGTTGTGGAATTCTTTGCTGCAGGGCAGGACACTTAATTAAAGCTAGATAGGACTGGAGGTTCAGGCTCCATATGAGGCCTCTTGATAATCATGAGGGTGAAGGATGTGGGAAAGGGAGTCATTACCATCAAGTAGGGATTAAAGTACTGGCTCCCCACTCAGTTTTCTCTGACCACCTCCTCAAAAAAGGGGGGAGGGGTAGAGGGACACCTAGAAGTCAGCCTTAGCTGATAGAGGTGGGATGCGGTTGCAGTGTTTTCTGTGGTGTTTGGCTAGAGTAAGGCAGTTCTTGTTTGAACATTTTCTGGTAAAAGAAAAATTACCCTTTTCTTTTGGCTAGCAAGAGCAGGTTGCTCTTGGATTTCTCTTTTTCCCCTGTGTCCATTGGCATTTCTGGATTATTGACTTCTCCAACACTCAGTCTAGGGTACGTGAGGCAAAAACAAAACTAGGCAACTCACCATTGCATTGTTCCCTGGGTGCTGAGTCTCTAGCAATCTATCACTTTCCCCCTGTCTTTCTGAATCTTCTTATATTTGTTTCATATATGATGATGTCTTGTCTGGAACCAGAAATCCCACTGTACTTACTTTTTTCTTAAAACAATTTTTTTCTGGCTACTAACATTGACTCAATTTTCTGAACACATCTTATTGTATTTCTATGTCTATCTTAGTCCAAAAGAGAGTATTTTCCCCTCCCAGTGCAGACCTAGGTGAACTGATTTAGCTGACTGATTTTTCAAGCAAAATCACTGCTAGACAGAGACTAGATAAAGAAAATTTTTGCTTCCTAGTTAACACAGAAAAATAAAATAGAAATCATTGGTGTTATTCTGTTCATTACTTTTGACTTTTATGATAGATCCAGTTCTCTTTTATTAAGCATATATAGATAAAAACCTGGGTCTCAGGGATTGTTCTTGTAAATGTGGCCTCTTGGGTTAATTTATTGAGCAATTAATAATGTTAAAGTAGTAAGGCAAAGACCTAACTCCTTGATTTTAATGACACTGTCAGACTTTTCTCCTTGAGTGTTTTGGGCTGTTTCTCTATAATATTTTTTGATGGAGGGTCAAGCAAATGATCTGCTTCTTTACCAGTTTTTAAAGTATCATACTGCTAAACTGTACACAGAAGCTCAATGACCAGGAACCAGCGAAGTGAAGTTCTTCATAAAATGCTTTATTACCTTCAGTCCTCACAGCATTTGCTGAGTTTAGATAATGAACCTGCACATAGGAGTTACTTAATTTTTCTCTGAGCAGTAATTTACATTTGTGAATAGTAGCTTCAGTCATTTGCAAAGAGGCAAAAAATGAGATATTCCTCTTAGTTTTTCTCATTTAACCTTAAGATGTTAGGTGTGATTCCATTCTATAAAAATTCTCCTTTTTCACTTTAGTTATGAATAGTATGTTTTGGAAATTGTTTAATCTTCCTGAGAACTATTATGTTGGTCGAGTTTTCCAATCACATTAAAAAGTATGTGCAATTCTGGTGAGAATACTGTTCCCTAAGGCCATAGCTAATGGTCTGGCTATGTTAAACTTAATTCATAAGCTATATTGTAAACTTAGGCTTAAATGTGTGCTTGGGCAAGGTAGGGAATTTGAAAGTAGAAGAGAAAAAATGTGGTTGTTTATTTTTTTTCTATGGACTCTTCCCCCAGTATAAATTCTCAAGCCCTACAGGTAATATTTGCTAATTGTTATTACTTCAGTAGTAAGCCACAATAGAAATGTTATACTGCTCTGAAAATCTAGACTACTGCTTCCTTCTAAAGGAGAAAATGGGTTATTTCACATCTCATATTTTATTTTCAGTATGCTTCTTTCCAAAACAAATAGAGGTGACCAAAGAGAAAAAGCAACTCTATATTCTAAGGATGGATTAAAGGGAGTAAGGATAGGAGTCCAGTAATGTATTACGCTTCAACATAAAGGAGGAAGATGGGTCTCCTCCCACTGATGTGGAGGAGGGAGGGCACTGAGAGATGCTGTGCACACTCAGAGATGCTTGTGGGTCCCGGACTAGCAATCAACATCACTCAGAAGCTTGTTAGAAATGTGGAATTTGAGGCCCTTCCTCAGGTCTACTGAATCAGTATCTGCTGTCTAACAAGATTCACAGATGCTTCCTATGTACATTACTTTTTAAGAAGCACTGATCTCTAGTGGTTCTAGGACTTTACTTTAAATCTTAGCTCACGGGCAAAGTAACCTTGGGTAAGTTGTTAACCATTCTGTGCTGCAGATGAACTTGTAAAAGGAGACTAAATAGTACTTTGGGTTTATTTTTCTTTTGATGAGAATCAAATACGATAATATCTTTAAAGCACCTAAAAGTGCCCCACCCCCATGTAGAGGTCGTACTGAGTCATCCTCAGATACTCTAATTCAAATACCTATTCCTGGCGATAAGCATTAATTGTGCACTAGGTGATGGTGGTATGTGACTCTGATAAGAGAACTCATGAGAAAGCTGAAGAAAGGAGAGATGACAAGTACAAAAATTATAAGAGCTGCAAGATGACCTATATGAGGAAAGCATAATACCACTGGATTACTTAGTTTGGCAAAGAAGATTAAGGGACCTCTTAAATTCAGTTTACATTTCCACTCAAAGATGAATGGTCTTACATAGCAGCATAAATAGTTCAAGTAGACAAATATAGGGGTCTGAAGAGAGGGAGGTATCATATATATTGATATTGGTAGTTCGTGGAGGGTTTTAATTTAATGACAAGAATGAAGCTCTTCTGCTTGAAGATAGGGAGCAGAATGAGATGACTTCGTTCTAAGAAGCTTAGTCTGTTCCTCATGGCTGGAGCTAGTAGGCCACAGCTTGGTGTGTTTAGCTCTGCTTCACAAAGCATTATACACACAACTCCACTGGCAGAGTCTAGAGAGCTTAGTGTGCAGACTGTTTTCAGTGGTCTGTATGGCCAGGAATTTATTCGTTCTGAAATTGGAAATTTTCAAGTGTTTAATCATCGTTACTGCAGTTCACCTTATAAAGTAACGTCTGGTTGGGGTAGGGGTGTGATAAGAGCCATTTTCCTCTACAATTCTTGGCCAGTTCCTGTAACTCAAAAAGGCTGAATTGATTTAAAGCAGCCTTCCAAATGGAGAAAATACTTCTCCTTTGGGTCTAGCTGAAATATGGAACCTTTAAACAAAAGATAAATTTTTAAGCAAAGTTAGAAGCAAGAGAAAATGCATGGTTTTCAATAGAAATGTTTTTGCACCCTTGTCTAACATCTACCATGAATGCTTGAAAATGTAGATGCATAGAGTATTATGTGATAAGGAAACTATAAGGAAATCAAATTATGATCAGCCTGGCCCATTGATAGCCTGCTTTTTAGGATATCTGAATGTGAACTTTTAAATTAGTGTCCTTACCGTTAGAGTTGGATAAATAAACATTGGGTCTTTACTGTGTAGTTGGTTTCCTGAGAAATCTCAGTGTCTAGCAATCTGAGCAAAAGACCACCTAAATTATCTTACTTCCAAATCTGTTTCTACCCCATCTTGTTTTGTAACACTGGAGGAAACAACCTAGAGAGTATAATGGTCAGAAAACTTTTAAAAAGCTAGTTAATCACTCGAACTAGATATCTTCCTATGGCTCGTGTTTTTGTTACTGTTGTTCAAGCTGACCGAGTAGAGTTCAGAAGAAACTGGATATGAGGCACTTGACTCTTCTTTCCTTTTTTAAATATCCAGAACGTTGAGTTTTCTCATTTGTTTTAGAGATTTCTTCTCCTCCCCAATGATTACTATCATCATGAAATTGAAAAACACTGTAGCTTTGCACTGAGTTTGCCATAAATTTCTCTTTTAATTAACAGGAAAATTTCAGACTTGTATCAGTGGGCTGTACTCCAGCAGAGATCACAACTTAATAAAAGAGTGTCAACATTCATATGGAATTCTTGTCTGTCTCTGCTAATCAATTCATCTTGCTATCAGTTTTTATCTTACTGGCAGTCCATTTTCAGTTGCATATATTGTCATTGAGTACCAAACTAGATATATTATTTGGATCTCAGCATTCATGACAGAAAACATGTATGGTTTTTTTGAAAGGGGAGAAAAGGAAATAAATGCGAGGAATACATGTCATGGTTGGAAAGCATTTTGCTTCAGGTGGGAAAATCTTGTGAGATTGGAACATTTTAAAAATTTTAATGAGTCAGTATTTTTAACCGTCCTCTTGGCTACTTTCAAGATCACATGGTTCATCTGTGTTATTTCAATTCTAAGCTCAAAGCTAACATGAAATTTAACAGGCACTCCTTTACCTTTATTCCTTTATTCATTCCTCTAACATTTTTGATGTGCCTGCTGTATACTAGAGAGATACCAAGATTAATACACTGTGATTTCTGAAGTGATAGTAATATAGCCGAATAATTTCAGCTATACACCACTCACCATAATAAAGGTGCTTAGCTCTATCTGGGAGGGCAGCAAAAGCTTGGAAGAAGCTCTATAAAAGGACACAAAAGCAGGTTTGAAAGGATAAGTAGGAATTTTACCACATTGGGGGCATGCAAAATATCCTAAGCAGAATACACAGTATATGCTGTCTTTATATATTATGTAGTATGTAGGTGTTCAGAGTAAAGGGAGGACCTGCCATAGTGAAAATCTTGGAGTTCTATATTTCCCTGGGAGTCTGTGATTAGTGAATTACATTAGAACTGCAGCCTCATGGTCAATTGTTTTCATCTCAAAGTGACCCAGAATAAAACATATCTTTGTCCAACAGCTTCTGTGTTTGGTGTGAAAGTAGTATAACTTCCGTCTACCAAAGCAGTGGGGGAATTGGTCAACACCTGAGTAATGTCACACTTGTGTTTTGGCAAAGGTCGCTATGGCCTCCTCAACTCTCAATTTTTAACTGGTGTGGCTTCTGCAGCATCGGACACAGTTGACGATATCTTTTTAATGGTTTCTCCTTTTTTGCCTGCCCTTTACATGTTATTGTTACATTGGTCCTTTTCTCTCAGTTTGAACATTTCTTTCTACAAGAGGTTTTTTGTAGTTCTAAGTCATTTTAAGTCCTCTTGGGAAGTGTTGGCACAGCACTGCATAATGTTCCTGCCACTGCTGTCATCATAGGTTATGTTTCATTAGCTGCCCTCATTGGTGGGTGGTAAGCTCACTGCAGGAGACAGTGTTGATCTTGCTCATCATTGTAGGTTCAGCACCTAGCTTGGTCTCAATGGTTAGTGTGTCTATTTACTAAATATTTATTGAGCACCTATTATGTAGGCTAAGGAATTCTTCAGTAAACAAAACACAAATGTTCCTACCCTATGGAACTTACTGAATGAATGAATGAAAAAAATGAATGAATGAATGAACAAAACTACACTCTCCCTGAAAATGTTACACTCTCTTGTCTTCAGCTACCACATGTGAAGGGACTAACTCCCAATTCCCTATTTTCATTGAGACCTCTTTTCTGAATTCCGGGCCCAGGGATCTGAATGTCCCCTATTGACCATCGCGACCAAATGCTTCCTGAGCATCTCCAACTCAGTGTGTCTAAAGACGTACCTCTTCCCAAACCTTGTATCTATTCTGCATTCTCTGTCTTGGTAACGGAACTGTTCATCTGGTCATACATCTTACCACCCTACTCATAAACTGTCAGCGTCTTAAATTTCCATTTATAATCCCTTTGCCCCCAATACTTACCATGTTACTTCAAATGAGGTCCCTTTCACTCTTTGCTTAGATTGTTGTAGCAATTTTCTAACTGGTTGCTTTGATTCTAGTCTTAAGCCCTCCAAACCATCCTTTACGTTCCTACAAAAGGTGCCTTTTATAAAATGCAAATTGGCTGTAAGACATCAATGAACTCATATGGAAGTAAAATCCAAACAACTTAGTGTAACATTCAAGATCTGGCCCACGTTTATCTTTCACTCACTCTCCCTGTTCGTGACCAGTTAACGATTCGTTCTGTCCTACTTGCAGTTCCCTTACTGTGCTTATCTGTTTGATTTCTCCATGCCTTTGCTCCTGAGGCTGAGGGTACTCCCACCCCATCTACCCAGTTGATCTATGTAGTTCTTTTCCAAAATTCATTTTTGGGGTCAAAAATTCTATATAGAATGTTTCCAAAATTCTCCTCTGGAGCCTTTCCTGACTTACCCCCAGTGTGGTCAAAGTGGCCACTCCCCTCCATTTTTTAGAATTTCCACTGTACCCTGTGCTCTAATGACTCCCTTAGAACACGTTATCCTTATTTCGTTAAATCTGTTTCTCTAAGCCTCTTGATTTTTTCCCTCAGCTTTATTCAGATATTTTTGGCATACAACATTGTGTAAGTTTAAGTTGCACATTATGATGATTTGATACATTGTATACATTGTGAAGTTATTGTAAGTGTGCGTGCATGTGTGTGTGTGTGTGTGTTTGGTGAGAACATTTAAGATTTATTCTGAGCAACTTTCAAGTAAAAATATAGAATTGTTAAGCATAGTCACCACACTGTACATTAGGTTTCTCAGCACTTACTCATGTTAAAACTGGAAGACCTCCATTCATTTGGCTCTGTATCAAGTACTGGATCCCAGATATTGGAGGCCAGGTCGAGTGGGTGATGGCAGTGACCTCTGCTGCACCAGAGAAATTCTCCCAGCAAAAGACAATCACTTTCTGGCTAGGCTGCCTACTAGTACTATATCCTCTTTTCTGGTCCTTCTTCCTTCACCTCTGACTTTTCTCTCACATAGAGCTTTCATTCTCACTATTCTGCTTTGATCTTCAGTTTTATTTTTCTATATACAGTCATCCCCCCTTATTCATGGGGATATGTTCAAACCGCCCAGTAGATGTTAAAACCGTAGATAGTACTGAACCCTGAACCCTATCTACACTGTTTGTCCTGTGCATACATATCTATAATAAAACTTAACTTATAAATTAGGTATAGTAAAAGATTAAGAAAAATAATCAAATAGAACAATTATAAGGATATACTGTAATAAAAGTTATGTAAATATGGCTTCACAGAATCCTATTGTATTATACTCACATTTTCTTTTTTTAGCAAATCTTCATTTTATTAAATTTATTGGCATGACATTGATTAATAAAATTATATAGATTTTAGGTATTCAATTCTATAATACATAATCTGTATATTGTATTATGTGTTCCCCACCCACAAATTAGTCTTCTGTCACCATATATTTGACAGTCCTTTCCCTCTGGTAACCACCATACTGTTGTCTGTCTATGAATTTTTGTTTGCCTTATTTGCTTGTTGCTTTCAGCTTTATATCCCACATATGATTAAAATCGTATGTTTTTTTGACTTTTTCCATCTGACTTATTTCACTTAGCATGATATTCCCAAGAAATATGCATGTTGTTGCAAATGACTATTCCACCTTTTCTTAGGACTGAGTAATATACCACTGTATATATGTACCACAGCTTCTCTATCTAATCATCTATGGAAGGATACTTGAATTGTTTTCATGTCTTAACCACTGTGAATAGTGCTGCAGTGAACATAGGGGTGCATGTGTCTTTCCAAATAAATGTTTTCAACTTTTTCAGGTGGATACCCAGGAGAGGAATTGCTGGATCATGGGTCATATTCACCTTTTCACTTAAAGGAAGCAACTTTACAGCTTCTCTTTGGCATATCTGAATTGCCAGCATCATTACTTTGGCACTTTCTAGCCATTTATTAAGTAAAATAAGGGTTACTTGAATACAAGCACTGTGATACCACAACAGTGGATTAACTGAGGCAGCTAATAAGTGACTAACAGGCAGGTAGTATACAGAGCGTGTATACTCTGAACAAAGGGATGATCCACATCCAGGGTGGGGTGGGGTGGGATGGAGCCAGATTGCATGAAATTCCAACATGCTACTCAGAATGGCGTGCAATTTAAAACTTATGAATTGTTTATTTCTGGAAATTTCTTTTAATGTTTTTGAAAGGAGGTTGACAGTGGGTAACAAACTGCAGAGAGCAAAACCACAGTTAAGAGTTATTAGTGTAATGCATTTTGGAGTTAAGGCTTTAAACTTTTTTAAAAT
Source organism: Mormoops blainvillei (assembly GCA_004026545.1). NCBI lineage: Eukaryota > Metazoa > Chordata > Mammalia > Chiroptera > Mormoopidae > Mormoops > Mormoops blainvillei. The sequence goes on along the minus strand of PVJD01000998.1, from coordinate 156,490 downwards.
GACCATTTCCAGCATCCATTTCAGCTAGTGGATGTGATGTTTACATTTTGATGTGATCTTATTAATTTACATTATGTTATCTTATGAAATTTTTTTTCCTTCGATGAGGCTGTGATGACTGCTATTTCTCTCAGGTCTTTAATGGTGGTTGGGCCGACCACCAGGCCATTAACACCTGTGCGCGAACATCGCTTTGTTAGGACCACGCCCGCGTTCTAGTGTGCACCTCCACTTAGGCTCGGTTTCGACCTTTGTTGCATCCTTTTCTGTCAGTTGACCAGGGCTGTGTTAAATATGTCTTCTCACTACACTCCTTCCCCTAAATCAGTGCAGAAAGCATTTTACCCACATTTTCCTAACATAAATCCTTCTCTTCAGAAAGAGGATTAAAGTCTCTTTGTGCTGGGGAGAAAGGAAAATTATTGTTTTATGTGGACACAAATTTTGCATTTTCCAGGAAAATGAGGACATCTCAAAATTTGGTGAAAAGATAGATATAAAAAATTGATGAAATAGGACTGCCCATTTTTATATTTTGCTACCTGGCATGTGTTTAAATGAATTTGCCTGTACAGGAAACCTCAGAGATTTTGTGGATTCAGTTCCAGACCACAGAAATAAATCAAATATCACAGTGCAGCAAGTCACACAATGTTTTTAGTTTCATGGTGCACATAAAAGTTACATTTATACTATACTATACCCTGTTCAGTGTGTAATAGCATTACGTCAAAAAAAGTACTATACATGATAAGAAAACAATTTATTACTAAAAAATACTATCATCTGAGTCTTCAGCGATTCATAATCTTTTTGTTGGTGAAAGATCCTGTGTTGATCTTCACAGCTACTGACTGATCAGGACATGGTTGCTTGAAGGTTGGAGTGGCTGTTGCAACTTCTTAAAATAAGACAGCAATGAAGTTTGCCCCACTGATTGACTCTTCCTTTTCCAAATGATTTCTCTGTAGCATGTGATGCTCTTTGATAGCATTTTACCCATAGTAGAACTTCTTTCAAAATTGGAATCAGTCCTCTCAAACCCTGATGCTGCTTTATCAACTAAGGTTTTGTAATATTCTAAATTGTTTTTGTCATTTCAACCTCCTTCAAAATATCTTCATGAGAAGTAGATTCCATCTTAAGAAACCACTTTCTTTGCTCATCCCTAAGAAGCAATTCCTTATGTATCTATTAGTTTTTATTATGAGATTTCCCAATTCAGTTACTTCTCAGTCTCTACTTCTGATTCTCTTGCTGTTTTCACCACATTTCCAGTTACTTCCTTCCATGAAGTCTAGAATTCCTCAAAGTCATCCATAAGAGCTAGAACCAACTTCTTCTGAACTTCTGTTCATGTTGATATTTTGACCTCTTCCCATGAATCATGAATGCTTTTAATGGCATGTAGAATGGTTAATCTTTTTTAGAAGGTTTCAATTGACTTTGCTCATATCCATCAAAGGAATCACTATCTATGGCAACCATAGCCTTAGAAAATATTTTTCCTAAATAATAAGACTTGAAAACCTGAATTACTCCTTGATCCATGGGCTTCAGAATGGATGTTATTTTAGCAGCCATGAAAACATTAATCTCCTTGTACATCTCCATTAGAGCTCTTGGGTGACCAGGTACATTGTCAATGAGCAATAATATTGTGAAAGGAAACTTTTTTTTCTCAACAGTGACCTTAAAATATTTGGTATACCATGTTGTAAACTGATATGTTGTTATCCAGGCTTTGTGGTTTTATTTACAGAGTACAAGCAGAGTAGATTTAGCATAATTCTTTTTATTATTCAGTGTATTGGGGTGACACTGGTTAATAAAATTATATAGATTTCAGGTATACATTTCAGTGATACGTATGTATATTGCATTGTGTGCCCAAAGTCAAATCACCTTCCGTCACCATATATTTGACCCATTTTCCTCTATTACTGTCCCCACCGACTCTCCTTCCCTCTGGTAACCACCATATTGCTACGTCTATGTGTTTTTGTTTGTTTTTCTTGTTTGTTCATTTGTTGCTTTCAGTTTTATATCCTACATATACTCATGTGATCCTTAACTTTTAATATCTGACTTATTTCACTTACCATGATATTCTCAAGGTCCATCCATGTTGTCACAAATTGCAGCATTTCATCTTTCCTTGTAGTATTCCATTGTGTATAAGAGGTCTGTCCAGTAAAAGTCCAGTCATTGTTAACATAATGAGACTGGTTTGCTCAACACTGATGTAACCTGGCCAAGAAGAGTGGACTGGAATGTGCATGTGTGAACAGTGATGACTTCACTGTACTCGTCAGTGGGGGTGGTAGATGCCACTGAGTGAGCATGTGTACTTTTTGGCCATCGCATTCAAAATGACTGAGTGAGTAGAACACTGAATCCGCATCAAAATTTTGCATTAAGCTTGAACATTCCCCCGGGGAAACTATTCAGATGATTCAGAAGGCTGCAACTATAGACCACTGGTGATTGGCCACTTCATCGTGACAATACGCTCACTCATGCATCACATCTATGGAGTTTTTTGGCAAAACATCAAGTCCCCCAGGTGACTCAGCCCCTCTACAGCCCAGATTTGGCACCCCACAATTTCTGGCTTTTCCCAAAACTAAAACCACGTTTAAAAGGGAAGAGATTTTAGACCATTGATGTGATTCAAGAAAATACAATGGGGCAACTGATGGCTATTGGAAAAACTGTGTGAGGTGCCAAAGTGCCTACTTTGAAGGGGACTGATGTGTCATTGTCCTATGTACAACGTTTCTTGTATCTTCTCCAATAAATGTTTCTATTTTTCATGTTACATGGCTGTATACCTTCTGGACAGACCTCATATGTACCACATCTTCTTTATCCAATCATCTGTTGAAGGACACTTCAGTTGTTTTCATGTCTTCTTAAGGACCCTAGGATTTTCAGAATGGTAAGAGAACATTGGCTTCAACTTAAAGTCGCCAGCTGTATTAGTCCCTAACAAAAGAGTCCACCTGTCCTTCGAAATTTTGAACCCAGGCATTTACTTCTTTCTAGCTATGAAAGTCCTACCTGACATCTTCCAGTAATTTAAGCCTGTTTTGTCTACACTGAAAATCTGTTGTGTAACGTATCCACTTTCATTAATTATCTCAGCCAGGTCTTCTGTATAACTTGCTACAGCTTCTATGTCAGTATTTCCTGCTTCACTTTATACTTTTATGTTAAGGAGACAGCTTCTTAAACCTCATGCCCCAACCTCTGGTAGCTTCCAGTTTTTCTTCTGCAGCTTCCTCTGCTCTCTTAGCCTTCACAGAGTTGAAGAGAGTTAGGGCCCAGCTTTGGGTTAGGCTTTGGCTTAAGGGAACGTTGCTGCCTTGGTTACCTATCTAGACACTAAAACTTTCTCAGCAGTAAGGCTGTTTCACTTTCTTATCATTCATTTGTTCATTGTAGTAGCACTTCAAATTTCCTTCAAGAACTTTTTTTTGCATTTACAACTTGACTGTTTGGTACAAGATGCCTAGTTTTCAGCCTATCTTAATTTAACTTTATGCCTTTCTCACTAAGCTTAGTCATTTCTAGCTTTTGATATAAAGTGAGAGATGTGCAAGTTTTCCTTTACCTGACACTTTAGAGGCCCTTGTAAGGTGATCAATTGGCCTAATTTTAATATTGTTTTGTCTCAGGGGATAGGAAAGCCCAAAGAGACGGAGAGAGACAGACAGGAGAACCACTGGTCATTGGGGCACTCAGAACACACATTTATCAAATGAGATTGCCGCCTTACGTGGGCACAGTTCATGGTGCCCCAAAACAATTACAATAGTAACATCAAAGCTCACTGATCACAGATCACCATAACAAATATAATAATGAAAAAGTTTAAAACCTTGTGAGGATTACCAAAATGTGGCAAAGAGACATAAAGTGAGCAAATGCTGGTGGAAAAAAATGGTGCTGATAGACTCGCTAGACACAGGGTTGCCACAAACTTTCAAATTGTAAAATGCACAATAAAGTGAGGTGCAATAAAATGAGGTATGCTTGTAATTTGTCTTCAAATGCTGACATCTAACTCTTAGGCTGTTTAATTGTGCTACCTTCTTAGACAGTAAAAATCATATTCTGTGTCCAGGCTGATATGTTCATCTACTATAAACATTACTGCCTATGAAAATAAGTAGAATAAAAAAATCTTTTTATATACATTATAGCTGACAGAGACTCTTGGGACCACCACAAATCATCCCTATCTTCAGAGCTCGCTGACAAAAAAGGATGGAAATGTAAAACAAGCCTGGTCTGATATAGGCTGACTTTGAAAACATTAGCTTGTTTAGACCACTGTTCATTCTGTTGTCATTACTGTTTTTTTTTAAAGGTGGTATGTATTCAACAAGCTCTTCTAATTAATATATTCTTTGAGTTTAGTAATCTCTTCTTTCATTATGAGCCACTTTCTCTTCAATAAGCCATCTCTGGCTCCTTTTTTGTTAGAGATTAATAATGAGAATAACGAAGCAAATAGATATTTGTGCAGTCATGATTGACAAAGGTTGTTAGAACAGGATTCTGCCCAGAAGCAATGATTAGGTTATGAAAACATTATGGAATACTGGAACCAATCACCATTTTTGACATTTAAAAAATACTATTCCCACTTTAATCATGATGACCTGTTATAAAAGTATTTATACAGAATTATCTCATTGGACAGTAATTTTTGTACTGAAAGCATACATAATTAAGTATAAGGGGGAGATTCAGAAATGATCAGAGAGGAAAATTAGGCCTGGGGAGGAAATTACCACAATGAGAAGTGAGGAACAGAACTCTCTTGGGTAGAACTGTCTCTCAGACACCTGATCTATACAGTTAGGTGACCTTTTCCATTTATTATCTTCATCTTGAGCACTTAGCAAGTTTGAGAAGCTGTTGGAGAGGGTACCCCAGGTTAAGTTGCTATGTTCTTCATACCAAATTATAAAAAACATAAGGAAGTATATGGACAGAAATTGTCCTCATGATGGTTTTATTGTTGAAACACAGCCTTAACTAACATAATACAAAACCAAACAAACAAGACAAAAATCTAATCATATCCCTTTATGTTTAATATAACCATAACTGTGTAAATTAGGTAGTAATTTTTTTACCAAAAAGTACCATCACTTCCACCCTGCATTTTTTTTGTTTTTTATGAGGATTTTTGGTAACAACTTTATTGAGATAAAATTTACATATAATAAAATTCAACATTTGAAGTATATGATTCGGTGTTTTTGAGCATATCCCTAAAGCTTTGCAAAGACGACATCTAATTTCAGAGCATGTTTATTACCTCCCCCATAAAACCCATAACCATTAGCAGTTGCTTCCTATTTCCCTTCCCCAGACACTCACAACCACTAATGCACTTTTCTGTCTGCATGGCTTTGCCTATCCTGGACATTTCTTTTTTTGTTTTGTTTTTTTTCTGCTTTTCCCATATAATACATACTTAAGAAAATTGGAGAAGAGAACAGAAAGTGGACGTGGATAAATGTAACTTTTATTTGTGATATGGTATGCTTAGAACTGAGTATTCTTTCCCCTGGTTCATTGGAAGAGGTATTTAACACAAAAAAAGAATAGCAACAGCTTTCCATAAATGAAATCGTATAATATGTAGTATTTCATGTCTTGCTACTTTAGCATAATGTATTCAAGGTTCATTTATATAGTAGCATGTAGCAATATATTGTTTCTTTTTATGGCTGAATAAGACTCCATTGCATAGATATACCACATTTTGTTTATCCATTTATCACGTGGTGGACACGTAAGTATTTTCACATTTTTATTATTATGAATAATGCTGCTGTGAATATGCATGTACATGGTTTTATGTGGGCATATATTTTTAATTCTCTTGGGTATGCACCTAGCAGTGGAATTGCTGGGTCATATGGTAATTCTATGTCTAACTTTTTGAGACACTGCTAAATTATTTTCCAAAGTAGCAGCATCATTTTATCTTCCCATCAGCTATGTAGGAGGGTTTTAATGTTTCCATAGTTTTGTCATTGTGTATTATTGTCAGCCTTTTTTTTACTATAGTCATCTTAGGAGAAGCAAAGTGGTATCTCATTGTGTTGCATTTCCCTAATAGCTAATGATGTTGAACATCTTTTGTTGTGCTGCTTGGCCATTTGTATATTTTCTTTTGGAAAATGTCTGTTCAAGTCTTTTACCCATTTTTTCATTAGGTTAATAGTTTTTATTGTTGACTCATGAAAGGTGTTTTTATATTCTTGATAAGAGTCACTTACATATGTGATTTGCAAATATTTGCTCTCATTCTATAGGTTGTCTTTTTCAGTTTCTTTTTTTGAAGCACAAACTTTTTAATTTTGAGGTCCAATTTATTTATTCTTTTGTTGCTGTTTTTTAAGGACCATTACCTAATCCAAGATCACAAAGATTTACTTTTATGAATCTTATAGTTTGAGCTCTTACATTTAGGTCAATGATCCATTTTCAGTTAGTTTTGTATATGGTGTTAGGTAGGGGGTCCAACCTCTTTTTTTTGCACATGTTTGCCTTTGTTTTTATTTATTCAAATTTAAATATTTAGAGATAAATGTCTCGTCAAATGAGAATCATTCAAATGAGAATACATTTACTGTGTTCATCTTAAGACTACACTTAACCTGCATTCTCAACCAAATATGGTTGCATAACTGACTCTATTTTGTTTATTGGATTCTGAAAAGCAGCACTCATGGGTGCATTTTGAATTCATTTATTAGTTTTTTTTCCTTAATTTTTAATCTCACCCCTTCAGCTACAGTATAGAGAATGCCAAGAACTTCTAAGCCTCTATCAGAAATATCTGTCGGAACAGCAGGAGAAGCTCACCATATCTCTCTCAGAACTTGGTGCGGCTAGAATGCAGGAACAACAGGTAAGCATCTTTATTCTTACCTTTTCTTGTTTTTAATGGATCAGCAAGATGTCAGAAGGGTCATTTACCTTTTACTTTGTCTCACAGTATATGCAGGGTGAGGCAAAAGTATATTTACAGTTGTTTATATGGAAAATAATACAATAATTAATAAATAATAATATAAGAATAAACTGTTTCAGGTACTCAACTTTAAACCTACTTTGGCCCTACCCTGTGATATTATCTTAAAGCATGGAAATACAGCATGTAGTTGAGCTAGTGTTTTATTTCCCTCTTTCCCTTTCCTCTGCTATTTCTGGGACCCAGAGGTCAGGAATGATTATCTGAAGCAGGTTGTGGGCCTGTGGGGAAGTTCCTGGTTGTATGAAAGCACAGGAGGAATAGTAAAGAAAACTTACTGCTCTGTTGCTTAATGTAGATCAAGTGGGCTGTTTGCTACTCATTGTCCTTATAGAAAACAGTAAGTCTTTCCTACCTCATGCTTACATTTTTAGAATAATAAAAGTGACTTGGTAACTTATAACAGCTTTAATTGGATAAAATTAAAATATTTTGCATGATTTATATTTGCATATATATTAATCACAATAATGTAAATAAGAGTGTTTGTAGATACACTTACATACATGTCATCAAATGGTATATAGTAAGTATATAATTAAATGAATGTTCAGAATCTTGCCAGTTGTGACTTACTTACCCTCTAGCAAGTAATACTGATTTCATTTTTATATCCACATGAGTTTAACTCTTCAAATAGATGGCAATAGACCTTATATAGTAAAACATTTCAGGGGGAAAAAACTGTAGTAAAGTCATTCATACCAAGTATTAAAGCATGGATAATGTACTCAAGTATGATCCACCCCTTTTGAATAGTATCATTTACAGCTCTTCTAAAGGGTACCTTTGCCACTCACCAAGAGACAACTGTCTCATATGGGTTAAGAGTTTTGGCCAAGAAAACTCCCATTTTGAACCCGAAGTTTGGACATATGGAAAAGTTTTTTTTAAGAAATAATTTTGCTAGACTGTGGTAAAACTTAGATTTTTAAAATACCGTTTTCTTTTGAAGTCACAACATTTATAAAAACTAGCCAAAGTATGAGTGGTTTATTTGTATTCTAATTTGAAATATTTTATTTTTTCTGAAAACCTAGGCTATAAAATGATACAGAGGAAGGTGACAGTTAATCTTGATTGTTTATCTGGATTTTTCCTGCCACTTTGACAATGGCAGGCAGTTTTTAAGGTGGTCATTAGTGGACCATAGCATGAAGATCAGATTTTTGACCTTTGTTTTTACATTTTCACTTCCTCCCTTTGCATGACATAGGTGCAGTAGAGGGCACAAAGATGAAGGGCAGCCCATCATCAAGGATATGTGGAGGCAGAGGACCCTTCAATGGCCAGCATAGTCTTATGGCCTTAAGGATATAGACGGTCAAGAAATCGTCACTAGGGGGCTCTAAAGATAACTAGATAAGGAGACCTAACCCTTTATCTATCTACTTCTAAGACTGGAATGAAAGAAAACTTTCTCAGGTATTTGTGTTTTGTTTCAGAATCTTAGATGTTTCACTAGAGACCAATCATAGTTAACACTACCTTCCTTAACCTTAACTTTGAGGCACAAAACTAAAAAAAAAAAAAAAAGGTACAAATACTAGAATGAAAATGTTGGCTAAGTATATAAAGACAATTGTATACCCTCAAAAAGAGGTACTTTTGAATTTTCATTTTGACTTAATGATGAGAAAGTTTTAAAACCATACTTTCAAGAAGTTGTTGGTGTCAAGCTTTAGACTATGTTTTATATAAAATGAAAATGAAATTGAGAGTTAAAGACCACTTGTAGGCTTGCCATTTGAACCCAGAGTGGGAAAATAAGTTTCATTTTGAATACCAAGTAGAGTGACACCTTATTTCCTGTGCTGTCTGATTTGCTCTTTGTGACAAGCTTCTGTTTATGAGCAAAGGTAAGCGTCTTCTCTTCTTTCCCATGGGAATTGAATGCATTTGGCCGCATCTAATTCCTGTTTAGGAAGGGCATAGTTGTGAAGACTCAGCCTAAATTAGGATGTAATTAAGTTACATGTCCTCTTTGTGTGCCTACAAGTGGACTGTGCTCTCTGTTACAGTGCCCCTCTCGTTCTTTTGTAATGATTGATTATTCATCCATCTCCTCACCAAGCTTTTTGAAAACAGGTATCCTGGTATATTGGTCTTTGTACACTTGCAGCATAATAAGTAATAATAAGTAATTTTTATTATTACTTATAATAAAAATAAGTAATTATTTAATTACTTAATAAGTAATTTTTTCATTAAATTATATAAATAATTTATTTTTTAATTTTTTTACTCTCCAGTGATCACCATTTATCCCCTGTATATTCTCCTCCACCCCTTCACCCCTCTCCCCCAGCGATCACCACACTGTTGTCCTTGTCCATGAGTCTTTTCTTTCTTTTTTTTTCTTTTTTGCTCAAGTTCTCCATGCCCCCACCTGAAGAAACCTGAAACACTAATTCTTTTCTGCCTACCGTTGTCAAAGTGGCAGGAAAAATCCAGATAAACAATCAAGATTAACCGTCACCTTCCTCTGTATCATTTTAGAGCTTAGATTTTCAGAAAACAGAACAAAAGAAAATATTTCAAATTAGAATACAAATAAACCATTCATACTTTGGCCATTTTTATAAATGTGACTTCAAAGGAAAAGAATATATGCACCCCTGCATTCATTGTAGCGTTATTTGCAATAGCCAAGATTTGGCAGAAGCCCAAATGTCCATCAGTAGTGGAGTAAATTAATTTTTTAAAAAATTTTTGTAACACACATATGTATATACACATATATACATATGAAATGTATATATGTATATATATATATGTACCATATATATATGGTACATACTGTGTGCTAGGTACTGTTCTAAGCTCTTAACATATTAAATCATGTAGTTCTCACAATACCCCAATGAGGTTATTATCCCTGTTTTATAGAGGAGGAACCTTAGATAGAATAGGTAGTTTGCCAAGGTCATACAGCTAGCAAATCTGGCTCCATAGTTTCTTGAAGGAAGAAAAACAGAAAAGCTTGAGATAGCTAAAAAAAAAAAAAAAAGTTTACTTTAGGTGTCTTTGTTTCTGTGACTAATGCTCAAAGGCTCTTAATCTGACATACAGGTTTTTGAGCACCAGAGCACAAATATAGTAGAGATGTTGGGAAAGTATTTGCTTTTCCTATGAGTAGCCACAATGTCAAGTAAACATAAAATTTTATTTGCTCTGAAAATAAGTTTTTTTAAAAAAAACTTCATCTCCAGATGTTGTGATAGAGATAGCAGCAGTTCATTCTTCATGAGGCATTTGTTTGACTTTGAGATACTTGTTCTGTTTCTCCTTTGCATTGGTTGCCATCTGGCTCAAATTGCATATTATAGGTGTTGCTTATAGTTTTATTAAATCCACAGTTCTACAGAAGAATGCCCTCGCTTATGATTTTCTTTTTCAACTTCTTCCATTTCCTTGTAAAGAAATTGCTTCACTTACAAGGTGAATTTTTTCCTCGTTTTTTTCCCCATTCTCTTTCTTGCTTTGCTTCAAAGATAAATGCATTTTTACATTCGTTTTGGAAAGCATTACAAGTTTTTCATGGCAGATTCTATAAAGGTTTTTGACTTGTTCTGTTTAGATTGAGATGTTTCACTGATGAGTTTTCCTTATCTTAAGAAACAGCTCTTGGTATAACATTGGTCTTGGACATGGGAAGATCTAGTAACCATAATTTTGACCAATGTACATTTTAGAATATAGCTTTCCTTATCATAATTGAAGTGTTATTTCTTTTTCATGAACCTGAACTTAAACAATATCACCTCAGACTATGATGCTTATAATTTCTATTTCAGTCTTATTTAATAGGCAGTATCATTGTATAGATATATTACAGTTTTTCCTCAGTACTCCTTATGTTAAAATAAAGCCTAGGCGGCATTTAAGTAGCTTCTTCCACTGTATTTCTAAATGTTAGTATTCAAACCTAACTTACTGCTTCTCTTAATTCTTTTTTTTTTAGTAAGGAAATGTACCAAGGTAGATTTGGAATCTTCTTGAGATTTCTCCCTTTTCTATTCAATATAAAATGGATAAAATCATTATCATTTTTTAACCATGGGCATTAGATATTACTGAATTGCTGCTGTTTTGATCTGGCCATTACATTCCCTTTTATTAATATTATTTCTCTGTGGTCCTTTGCTAAACCTTTTCTGTTACTGCTCATTATTTCTCTTGTTTCTCTTCTGTTTCATTCTTCTTGGGCTTCTCTTTATTTCCTTCCAAGTCTCTAGCTGCTTTTCAAGTTCTAATTTCTCTCTCTGGCTTTTCTTCCCACTGTTCTCTCTGTCCTACTTTCTCAGAGAAGCTTACATTGTTTACTATCACCTGCACATGGAAGACTTCCTAAGTAAAGGCCTTCACCTGTGATTATGCCAAAATTGCTTAAATATCCGTCTCATTACTTCCACTGCCATTACTGTATTCCATGCAATCTTGGGGCTGCAGTCCCTGCAATTTTTTAATATTTTTGAGTTTCTTTAGCTGATAGTCATTTGCCATACCCACTTTTGCAATCGCAGAATTTAAGGACTGCTATGGTGCAATTCAGAGTTGTAAGTACACGGCAGGTACACATGCGGCTATTTGCCTGTCACACAAAGAGGGCCTTCTCATCTTTGTGACAGTTCCAGTACCTACTGTTAGTTCATCTGAGTTGGCACAAAACCTATTTTCATTCCTGGTTTAAAAATCTTCCAGGACAGGATTTCTACTTCCAAACAAAATGGAGTAAGCGGAACTAGATATACGTACCTACCTAAACAAAGGAAAACTCTGGACAGAATATGTTATATAAAGGTTTTACAAGTAACGGGCATCAAACACTGAAAAAGAGTGACCCCTGAAGGAGGAGAAACACACTGTATGAGCCATGGAATTGTCTGACGATGTTACCTAGACAGAGGAGCCCAAGTAGAGACTGGTGGTCTCCATGAGGTGAAAAGATGGGGCTGGGAGTTTGAGGAGACCAAGCGGATGTGAGATTGCAGAGCAGAAAACCAGTGAGGGGAGAGCTACAATGAGAGGGTGCTCCAGAGGTCAGCAGAGACTCTCTCAATTTTAAACTAGTCAGTGACCAAGCATAAATAAGAGAATACTGAATGAGCCTGGGGGAAAGAAGTACCAAAGGAGGAAACAATCCTTGCAGTTTACATCAGTTGGGAATAGGTCCTATTTGTACCAACCAGACTGGCATCAGGTACAGTACTTAGAAGGGCATTGCCTCAGAAGAAGGGACAAAATCAACCCTAGACTAAAAGGTGCTCTGGCTCTGCCTAACAAAACTTAAAAGGAATATTTGATAGGATTTGTTTCAAAGTGATTTTAGTATATCCAAACAGAGCACAAGCATATAGCTTACATATAAATACAAAAATGTTCAGCACCAGAAAGGTAAAATTTGCAGTGTTTCGTATGCAATCAGAAATTACCAACCCTATGAAGAAGGAGGAAAATATGTCCCAAAATGAGATAAAATCAGTCAAAAACAAAGATAGAATTAGTAGACAAAGACAATAAATAATTTTAACAATTTGCATATTTTCAAGAAGTTACAGGAAAGATGAGCCTGTGGAGTAGAAACAATATATATTGTAAAACTCTCAAATTAGACTTCTAGAGACTAAAAATAGAATGTCTGTGATGAAAATATACTGGAAGGGATTAACAACAAACTTAAGATTGTAGAAGAAAGTGTTAGTAAAATGAGGACAAAGCAGTAAATACTATCCAAAGTGAAATACACACACACACACAGAGAAATCAAAGGAACAGATTACAGGTGAACTGTGAACAACTTCCAACAGCCTAATATGTATAATGAGAGTTCCCAAATGCAGAGGTGGGGATAGAATAGAAATAGTTGAAAAAATAAGGGCCCCTGATTTTTCCACTGTGATGAAACCTATGGATGTAAGCAGGTGAGTGAATTAAAAGCGTAAGAAACATGAAAAGGAACACCATCAAGGCATATTATAAACAAATAACTTAAAACTAAAACAATAATAAAGAAAAAATTTTTAGCCTTGGCTGGTATGGCTGAGTGGATTGAGTTCTGGCCTACAAACTACAGAGTCACCAGTTCAATTCCCAGGCAGGGAACAAGCCTAGGTTGTGGGCCAGGTGCCCAGTAGAGGGTGCACATGAGGCAACCACACACTGATGTAGCTCTCCCTCTCTCCTTCCCTTCCCCTCGCTCTAAAAAGGAAGGAAGAAAGGGAAGAAAGGGAAGGAAAGGAGAAAGGAGAGGAGAGGAAAGGAGAAAAGAGGAGAGGAGTAAGGGAAGGGAAGGGGAGGGGAGGGAAGGGAAGGGAAGGGAAGGGAAGGAAAGGGAAAGGGAAAGGGAAAGGGAAAGGGAAAGGGAAAGGAAAGGAAGAAAGATTTTAAAGCAGCCATAGGATAAAACATACATAAAGAGGGATGAAAATAAAAATGTAGGCAGATTTTTGGGTCAAACAATGCACTCAAGAAAACAGTGAAACAATAAATTACTGTAAGAAAAAAAATTGTCCACCTTGAATTTTATACTGAGCAAAAAATATCTTTCAAAAGTGAAGGTCAAGTAATTTTTCAGACCATAAAGTCTGAAAGAATTACTTTCTGACAAACTTACAAGAAATGTTAAAGGGAGTCATTCATATAGAAATAAATGATACTAGATAAAAATATGGATATACACAAAGTAATGAACACTAGAAATGGTGACTGTAAGTAAATGCAAATTTTTCCTCATATTATTGAAGTCTGTTTAAGACAAATAATTTAATTTTCAAGAAAAATAATGTAGGGTTTATAATATGTAGAAACAAGATGTGTAACAGTGGTGCAAAGACTGGGAGAGGACCATTAAGTTATACTGTGGTAAGATTCTTATTTCTGTAGTGTTGTGTATCTCCTGAAGATAGACTCTAATAAGTAAAGATATGCTATCAACTCTAAATCAGTCCCCAAAATAATATGACAAAAAGTTATAGCTATTAAGTCAATGAAGTAGATCCGTTGTAATCCTGAAAAATAACCCAAAAGAAAGCAGAACAGAAAAAGTAAACACAGGAGACAACTAAGAAATGGATGGGAGACTTGACTTGGAGTGGTAAACATACAATACAATATACAGATGATGTATTTTAGAATCGTGTATATGATTTTATTACCCAATGTCACCCCAATAAATTCAATAAAAAATAAATTATAAAAAAAGTGAAAGGATGGAAAAGAGATATACCATACTAACATTAATGAAAAGAAAGCTAGAGTGGCTGTTGTTAATATCAGACAATGTGTAGGTAATACCAGACAATATCAGAGCAAAGAATATTTCCAGAAAAAGACCATTTCATAATAATGAAGTGTTAAATTCATCTAAAGAACATAGTAATGCTAAATATTTATGCACTTAAAAACAGAGCATAAAAATATGTGAAGCAAAAAAATGATAATAGTGCAAGGAGAAAATAGACACCTTGATGATTTCATGCAGATATTTTAATATTTGTCTTTCAATAATTGATAGAATGATTAAACAGAAAATTAGCAAAGATGTAAAAAAACTGGAATTACATCAACTAATTTGATGTGACATTTATAGAAAACACCCAACAATAGTATAAAATAATTTTTCCAGTGCATACAGAACACTTAGAAAAGCAGCTTATATTCTGTACCATAAAACAAATCACAGTAAGTTAAAAATTATTCAAATTATTTAAAGTACTCTGACCAAAGTGGAATTAAATTAGAAATCAATAACTGAAAGTTACCTGTGAAATCACCAAATATTTGGAAACTATGTTACAAATGTCAACATAACCTGTAGGTCACAGAGGAATTAGATAGTATATGGAAGTGAATAAAGTGAAAACAAAACATACTAAAATTTGTGTAAAGCAGATAAAGCATTACTTAGAAGAATCTACATCATAAAAGAAAGGTCTCAAATTAGTGACCTCAGCTTCTGCTTTTAGGAACTACAAAAAGAGCAAATTACGTCCAAAGAAAGCAGAAGAGAAGAAATAGGACAAATTGGATGGAGCAGAAATCAGTGAAATAGAAAACTAAAGGGAGAGAATAAGAGTCAGTGAAACCAAAACCTGGTTTTTTGAGAAGATCAATAAATTAGATAAGACTTTAGGCAGGTTGATCAGGAAAAAAAGAGAGAAGATGGTAACAACCAATATTACTATAGCTTCTACAGATATTAAAAGGAAAATAAAGATGCATAATGAACAACTTTATGTTGCTATATTTGACAATTTACATAAAGGACAGATTCCTTGAAATACACAAACTACTAAAATTTACTTAAGAAGAAATAGATAACCTGAATAGCCCTGTAATAGTGACCCCCCCCACAAAGAACGTATTAGGCTCAGGTGGCTTTACTGGTGAATTATACCAAATATTATTATTTATTTATGTAATGTACAGCATGGTGACTATAGTTAATAATACTGTATTGCATATTTGAAAGTTGCTAAGAGTATAGATCTTAAAAGTTCTCATTACAAGGAAAAAATTTTGTAACTATGAATGGAGATGTATATTAACTAGACTTATTGCGATGATCATTTCCCAATATATGCAAATATAGAATCATGTTCTACACCTGAATTCAAATTCATAATGTTATGTTAATTATACCTCAATTTTAAAATATAAATAAATAATACTAATTCTACATACATTTTCCAGAATATTTCCAAAAAACTCAACTCATTACATGAGGCCAGCATTACTCTGATACAAAACCAGACAATGTTGCAGGAAAGGAACACTACAGATCAATATTTCTCATGAATATAGATGCAAAAATTAGCAGTTTTAACCACTTTTAACCAACAATATAAAAATATTAAATTATGACTAAGTGATGTTTATCTGAGGAATGTGAGGTTGGTTTAACATTTGAAAATCAATTAGTATTGACCATATTAGTAGTCTAAAAATGATAAAATGCATACTCATCTCAAAATAATGCAAAAAATATTTAAGAAAACCCACACCCATTCAGGATAAAAAGCTCCAAAAACTAAACATAGAAGAGAGTGTCTTTAACCCAATGAAGGGCACCTCAGACTAACTTATAGGTAGCATTATACTTTTTACAGTGAAAGATCAGGAATAAGGCAAGGTTATTTTTCTGTCATTTCTTTTATTCAACATTGTACTGGAGGTTCCAGTCAGTGCAGTAAGTCATGAAAAAGAAAGAAAAGACATACAAATTGGAAAAGGAATAAAGCTATCTTATTTGAAGATGACACAATCAAAATGTAAATCCACATAAAATATAAGTCCACACAGACTTTTTGTATAATTACCAAAAAAGCTACTAGAAGTTATGCGAATTTAGGAAGGTCGAAAGTCATGTAAACAATTTACAAAAATCAATTATATAACATTTATATGAGGTATTTGCAGTAGTCAAAATCATAGAGACTGAAAGTAGATTTGTTGTTGTCAGGGACTGCGGTGTGAGGAACAGGGAGTTACTGTGTAAAGGGTATGGAGTTTCAGTTTCACAAGATGAAAAAAGTATGGAGGCAGATAATGGTGATGGTTATACAACAGTATGAATGTATTAATAAACTTAAGAATAATTAAGGTGGTTTTATGTGTATTTTACCACAATAAAATTTTTAAATCAATTGTATAATATATATTAGTAACAAAGTAAGGTTATTAAAACTTAAAAACATTTTAATTGTTAAATTTTTTACATACCATTTTATAATAGCGTCAAAATTTATAAAATACTTAGGGATAAATGTGGCCTATACTCTGACAAATGCTCTGCAAAAGAATTTTAAAAGCACATAAGTACATAGAAAAATGTACCATGTTTATGGACCTTAAAACCAATACTGTTAATGTGTCAGTTCTCCCAATATTGATCTATAGATGCAACACAATACCAGCTGATTTCAGTCAGCTGAGCCTTTTTTTTAAAAGAAATTGATAGCTGATTCTGGAATTATATTAAAATGCAAAGGCTCAAACAAAGCACTTTAAAACTACCAGTAATTCAGACTGTGTGGTAATATAAAGATAAATAGGTCAATGGAATAGAATATACTATCTAGAATTAGACCCACTCATTTATAATTAGTTGTACCTAAACTTAACTATAAAACCTAAAGCTATAAAAATTCTAAAGGAAAACATTAAAAAAAAATCTTTTTACCTTGATTAAGGAAAAGAAATTAGAATCAACACCACAGGCATGATTTTTAAAAGGAAAATTGATAATTGTACTTTATCAAAATTAAGAACTAGTCTGCTAAAGACAGTGCTGTGAGAATGAAAATTCAAATCCCAGGAGGCTCTGGGAAAATATCATTCACATACATGATGAACTTATATCCAAAATATATGAAGAACTTTCAAAACCAAGAAGAAAAATTAGCCCCTTATTACTTTTAGATTTTTGTTGTTGAGTTTCAAAGACTTTGGAATGGAGAGGAATGGGAAAGCAAATGCACATTTTTTTTTCTGTTTATTTTTAACCCTGTTTATACCATCAGTACTATTTGAAATTTTATCTCTTGTGTACATAAGGTAATATTCTCTCTGGTTTCTATAGATTTTACCGCTTACATTTTGGAATTCTACTTTGGGACTTCTCAACATGAACTTACAGCTGTTAATGCTACCCCAACCTCCACTCACAGAGACATCTGTTAGCTCACTTTAGACTGCTAGAGTTTCTTTCAAAGTGTCCATGAAATGTCATGACTTTCGCCCATGCCCAGTGGCAGTAAAGATTCAAAGCCAGACCTTTCCATCTCAGGGTCAGTGCTCTTTCTATTGTATTTCAGTTGCTTGGTTGAAAATGAGTTTGGAGTTCTAATTTTGCTCTTCCAATAATTCAGTTGTGTGCACTTGGATAAGCCATTTAATTTTTCTGATCTTCCATTTTTTGAGATTTAGAAAATGACACCGTAGAGGGAAAGAGAAGAAAATGTATAAGGCCCTTCCTATTCTAACTTGTCCTTATTTTCTTACTCAGTTTTCCTTCACTTTTTTTGCCCCTTGCTCGGCCTTTTTCCCCCTCCCCCTTTTTTTCCTTTTATCACCGATGAACTCTCGTGTCTGAAGGTTAATTCAGTGAAAAGTTGTCTCTAACAAGTGACTCATGTGCCTCAGAAACCCTCTCAGGATTCCCCAGTAAGCTTTCCTTGATAGCTGGAGCCCTGTGTTCCTGTTTTCCCAAGCAAGGTGGTCACTCAGATTCTACTTTTTCTATCTCTAAAGCACACTGTACTCTGAAACTAAAATTAATTTTCGTGATTATCATCTCAGACATGCTCATCAAGAAAACGTAATTCTAAATTTTCACATAGAAAAGCAATTGTCTTCTTATCCTTTTAGACTTTATAAGGTTTTCCTTTTCAGGGGTGTTTAATGACAAGTCTGCCCTTTTCTGCAGTTCTAGGTTAACTGTTGAAAAAAATCACTGTTTTTCAGAACCTTTGAGCATTGATTGAATTACATAGTGGAGGTGAGGATATAAGGCAACACTACATAGTTTTTAGTTTCGATGAGGAAAACAATGAATAATTATGAAGTTGCTGAATTCTCAGAGTAGCTCTAACCACACCTTTGTATTGAACTGTAGTCCTGATTCTGTCCATATTCAACTAATGTTGCCACTTTGATCATTCTTTTCCATATATTTTAGCCCCATTTTGCTGTGCTTCATGATTTCTCAGGAATTTTCTCGCACAGAGACTTAACTCATTAACTATATGTTTTTCTTTAAATAGAAGCTGATTTTCTAAACAGAAAATAAGACATTTCCATTTATAGCTAACAGGTGTAGCTGGAAAGCCTGTGACTGATTTCATTCGGGGCACTTTTCTTTAGTGGCTCTGTCGTCCGTATAAGGACACTTCCACATCATCCACTCTTCTGTGTTCCCCTCCTCCTCACTTTCCCCTCCCCTCCATTTTTCTCATCAGGCATCGGGCAAAATACTTCCAGCAGATAGGGGATTGTGTTAATCCAGTCATTGTTTTATATTTAAATAATGTCACCAAATATAGGAACTATCTTATTTAATAAGAACTTAAGTAATTAAGAACAGTAGTGACTTAATGAGTTATACACTATTGGGGAGAGAATAGAATTTCATGAATCTATATTAGTGATAGATATATACATAATTTTGTCCATACATATGTACATACATACATACACACATACATGGAGGGGTTGATGGGGGAGGAAGGCAGATTCTTATTTACAGTAGAATGCAGAAAGACCAACTGATAAATGTGGAAGGAACGCTGAAGTTGGAAAATCATTATTTTGAAACCATGGGAAAGATTGGATCAGGCAAGCCATCAATGGCTAATAATCTAGCAAAAAATATTGAGGATGAGCAGGGTATTTGTGTGACCTTTAAGTGTCTCCCCTTAGAGTACCGATTAATTGCAAGGGAGTAAAAAGAAACAGTAACTATACAGTGAGAAAAAAAATACTTCCAGGTGATCAAAATTAACATCACCAATGAGAGACAGATGGACTCATGCCTCCAGATGCTGAACTTCGATAACACATTACCTATTCAGTATTCCAACTGAGAACACATAACCTAAATCAAAATCTCAAAGAAACATCAGACAAATACAAAATGACAAATCTTCTATTAAATAAAGGAGGGAGGGGACTGCATACTTCAAAAATGGAAACATCATAAAGCCTGAAAATATTCTAGATTAAAGGGAAATTAAGAAATATGACAACTAAATGCAGTGTCTGACCCTAGACTATATATTCTATAATGTTTGGAGTACTCTACTGTAAAGAATATTATTAGGTCAGTTGATAAAATCTAAATGTAGATGGATTAGGTAAAATTTTTAAATTAATAACTGTACCGTGGTTATGTAAGAGAATGTTCCTATTCGTAAGAAATGCTCACTGAAATACTTAGGGATAAAGGGTCATGAAGTATCTAAAGTTATCCTCAAATACTTAAGAAAAATCTATATATGTATATGTGTAAACATCTCAATGTGGAAGTGATAGAGAAAGTAGGGTATAATGTAAACAATAGATAAATATGAATAAAATGTATAGGAAGGATAATGTACTTTTTATTTTTATTTTTTTAAGATTTTATTTATTTTATTTTTAGACAGAGGGGAAGAGAGGGAGAAAGAGAGGGAGAGAAACATCAATGTGTGGTTGCCTTTCACACGCCACCTACTGGGGACCTGGCCTGCATGCCTGGCATGTGCCCTGACTGGGGAATCGAACTGGCGACCTTTTGGTTCGCAGGCCAATGCTTAATCCACTGAGCTACACCAGCCAGTCCATACTTTTTTATTATTGATTTTGTTTTTAAATAACTTTTTCAAATAAAAAAAGTAATTAAAGCCTTTGCCCCTCTCAGTTATAATTAATGGAAAAATCTGTCTTTTAGAGAAATAATTTTAAAGTCTTACCACATGGCTTCATTAATTACTTTATTTTTTATATATGTCTTTGATATATACTTACTCATTTCCACAATAGAAAGCCTCTAGATTAGGCATATTATGGAAAATAAGCAACACAGAGAAAGACACTGAGAAATCACATGTAAATCCAGCTGCCTTATTAGTAGAATATCTCTAAGAGCTCTGCTCTCTGATAAAACTACCCGTGATGATGGGACTGTTCTACGTACACGCTGTCCAGTGAGGAGTGCGACACCAATGTGGCTATGGAGCACTTGAAATGCAGCTAATGAGACTGAATTTTTAATTTAATCTTAATTAAAATTTAGTAACTTCCCTTGGCTGGGGACTACCCTATTAGACAGTGTAGTTCTGGAGTGGTGAATAATACCTGGATATGAAAAGTTTATAAGTTCCTGCAATCAATAAGTTGACAGTTTTAAGAGATGAACTAGCTATGACTGGGCTTGTTAGTTTAGGTGATATCTGTTCTTTTCAGAAAGAATCCATGATATATTGCACATGTTTTTACCTATCTATTAGTAGAAAATTGAATCATTGAATAATAGTGAATCAAATCTAAGGAAAATTTCAATGTCATAATGAAATATAATTATTGCAGACCTTTTTCCAGTTTATATTAGTCTCCAAAAACCCAGAGTAGATGTAGTGCTTCCTTTTTAGGGACTTCTGATTAAAGAGACACAATAGATACATGGGAAGGAGGAGAAGGAAAGAAGGGAAGGAAGGGTGCATAGTTGGATGGATTAAGAAAACTGCAAGATACTCTATTCTAAATTCTACAGAATGGGGTGCATTAAGTCTCTTTTGTCAAACATGTGAATAGACTTGATGTTATCTAAGGTTCTTTACAGCTTTAACTTTTATGATGCTGAATTTTAAGAATACTGAGCGGGAGGAAATCTCTGAGAGTACAGCAGTCAGATTAATTTAAGATTTGGAGTTCAGTGTGTCACTTGTGTTGTTATATGATCTTAATCTCCCAAACCATATGAATGATTTCTGTTTTGCTAAGTAAATTTATTTCACTTCAAATGGAGCATTGATTAAAGGAAAGCTCCGGTAAATATTCTGTAGAATGTGGTATCATCCTGGTTACTTTTAATAACTTTTGTAAGAGTGATAATCATGCTTTTTATTCAGCCAGCTATAAATATATTCCTTATGGAGGCAAGTTAAGAAGAATAGGCTAGAAGGAAGTTTAAACATGAAAGGTAACTTGTGTGTTTCTCTAAATATAGCACTATTTAGCACTGATGGACAAAAGCATAAACTTCAAGCCTCAGTTCATTGTTCCTTCATCTTTCACTGTGTATCAGTAGGCCTCTCATTGGCATTGGGGGGTTATACTATTCTAGTTGGTTAACCAACCATGTTGGTAGCTTCAGTTCTTCCAGACCAAGTCAAGACGCACTAACTTTTTAAGTTTATCCTCTGTTAATTGATAATCTATTGCCCTCTTTAGCTTACACCTTTGTACAGTGTTCAAGAGCTTTCAAAAGATGTGTAGACTTAAGCATTTTGCTCTGCTTTGGGCATGAAATAAGAGATTAATGAAAGCCTACCTGCTTGACAGGTCAAGTGACTGCCATTTTTCTCCCTGTCCTTATGCTGTTATGTAAATAAGTTTTGCTTGGTACCTCTTCTCTCAATAGAGTAGCCAGAACACTGTCTCATAGGGAAGGACGCCTAACAGTAACTGCATGACACCTCCACCTCCCTTTTTTAAAGCAAGGCACTATATTAATGTAGTAAATCCAGACACTGGGTGTGTCTGGGTGTGTCTGGGTGAGACCACCCTCAGGTTTGTTGATTTACCAGATTATCACAAATAGTCATATTCCCAACTAAGATTCACTATAGTGAAAGGATACAAAGCAAAATCAACAAACAGAAAGAGAAAACAGATACAATCTTATAATAATCTTGTTCAAGTGGAATCCCATGAGATGCATTTAATTCCTCCAGCATCTAAATATGACAATGTATATGAAATATTCTTTACTGAGGGAGCTCATTAGAGACTCAGTGCCCAGAGTTGTTATTGGAAGCTAGTTATATTTCATCCTCTATCTAGCATATATCAATTTCCAGACTCCCAGAAGGAAAGCACACGTTGAGCATAAACCATGTTGTTTACACAAACCATTTAGGTAATATAAAATACCGTTATCAGTTAAGGAGTGGTATGAACATTCCCCACATCCAATAATGCCATAATGCCAGCCAACCTTACAAGCAGGACTTTCTAAAAGTAACAGTTTCAGTCATGCTATGTTAATTCTTTTCTGCACCTGGATAAACCTCAGTCAGTGTTCAGACTTGCAACTTGGAACTTTTCTCATGCCTAGTCTCTTTACGGTCTTTTTTGGTTGATCGATTAGAGATTAATAGAAATATAGTGTACTGTCTACCTGCTCTTTCGCCTAATGGGGCTGTTTCCATATCTTGTAGATTAGAGCATCAAATCTTCTTTCTCTTAATCCTTGCCATTATTGTTTCCTTTTGGATTTGCTTTGCTCAATTCTTCAAGACTGTGGTCTCATAGTTGCATCTGAGTGTTTAACCACAGATTTCTTTCTCCCTCAAAGCTGCAGGCTAGCATTGACTGAAAGAAGATTACATGAATACCTACCAGTATGCTTCTCAGTTCTTAGAAACCTTAAAGCTGGACCTCCATCACTTAGAGAATCTCTTCTCTCTATCATAGGTATAAATTGCAGGTATTTTATGAGCAGGCTGAGAAATAAATTGGGCCTTTAAGTTAGATCTAAATCAGTATCAATTCATACTTCCAAGTGATTTAAGATTTAAGAATAAAGAAAGCTTTTTATTCTGCTGGTGGAATCGCAGTTAGAAGCATTTGGGTAAAGGTAATAGGAAAGAGATATGGAAGTGATAAAATTGTGGTAGTACTAAAAATAGGAAGTAGATGATGCTACCCTAAAAACAGAGTAAAGGTTGGCATAAAAATAAGATATTATAGTAATATGGACATCAAATGTATAATATTGAGCATATGCTAGAAGACTCATTGTTGGAAATACAGAATACATAATGATGTTTGGCGTAAACGAAGGTAAAGGAGGTAGTAAGAAGTACTGTTATTTTGGAATTAACTTTTATTAATAAGGAAAATCTAATTGGTGGGGAGCAAGTGATAGGGACTTTTCAGAGGAAGTAACCATTTCCATTTAGAATTGTTATCAGTAAAGTAACAGGTGGGGATATCAACTGGGGTTGGGGGATCTTAATTTATAGGGCATTGGGTAGTATGTTAGATGTTGTCTTAGTTGTGGTGAATAAGTAGCCCTAAGCTGATTACTTCTTTGCGTCCACCTAGAAAAATCATAAAAGAAAGATCTAAAAGGATCAACATATTTCAAAGAATATGTCATAAAATAAAGCTCAAAAATATTTAGAGAAATACAAAAGTATATAGTAACCAAGAAGGTAGAATTCACAGTGTTTGGAATCCTATTAAATATTATCAGGCATGCAAAGCAGAAAAACACAACCTGTGTGGAGGCGAATACCCGGTTGAACTGACACAGATGATATAATTTGCACACAAAGAACATTAAACATTACTATACCTATATTCCATAGATTTACACATCAAGCAGTAACAATGCAGATACAAAAAAAAAGACATAAATTAAACTTTTACAGATGAAAATTACAGTGGCTGATATTAAAGATACACTGGATAGAATTAGCAACAGATTAGACATTACAGAAGAAAGTATTAGTGAATTAAAGACATAGCAGTTAAACAGAGAAGAAATGATTTTTTAGAAAATGAATCAGTCATAGGACAACTTAAAGTGACCTGATATATGTGTAACTAAAGTTTTTGAAGAAAATTGTAGGCAGAAAATTTTTGAAGAACTAATGGCAAAAATTGTCCAAATATGGTGAAAACTATAAGCTCACAAAATGAAGTAACATAATGAACCTCAGGCACATTGTAATCAAATAGCTCAAAATCAGGAATAAACAGAGTCTTACAAGCAGCCAGAAAAAAAGAGACCTGTTACACACAGAGAAACAAAGGTAAAGATGACAGCAGAATCCTACAGGAAACAATGCAAGCAAGAAGACAGTAGAGCCCTGGCCAGTGTGGCTCTGCTGGACCGTCGTCCCGTAACAGGGTTGCAAGTTCGATTCCCAGTTGGGACACATACCTAAGTTATGGATTTGATCCCTGGTCCAGGTGCATACAGAAGTCAACCAGTCCGTGTTTCTCACAACAGTGTCTCTCTCCCTTCCTGTTTCTCTCCCTCTCAGTGTAAAAGCAATGAAAATATGTCCTTGGGTGAGGATAAAAAATAAAAAGAGACAGTGGAGCAGCATCTTTAAAGTATTGTCAACCTGGGTATCAAATACTCAGCTCCTTCAAAAATATAGAAGCAGGGGGCAAAATAGAACATATAAAACTAGAAAATACTATTATTAAGCAATATATGCTGTAAGAATTGTTAAAGAAAGTCCTTCAGGAAGAAGGCAAATTACACCTGGTGGAAACAGATCTACATAAACTGATCGCATGCATCAAAATGTAACTTGGTGGGTAAAAATAGTTTTTCTTATTTAAATCTTTTTAAACATAATTTCTGTTAAAAGAAAAATAATGACATGCATTTTAGGAGTTTTAACATGTGTATGTGGGTAATTTATGGCAAATATTGCATTAAGGCAGAAATAGAAGTAGTCTATAAGTTTTTTATCCTATAGATAGCATTATATAATATTACTTCACAACAGATTATATAATAATAAGTTAAATCTGTATACTAAAAACCTAAAGCAATCACTAAAACAGCAACAATAAGATTATAACAAATAAGTGAAGAAAGGAAGTGATGTGAAAATTTTCTTAAATTTAGAAGGCAGAAAAGGAGAAACAGGAAACAAAAAGCAGGCAGAATATATAGAAAATGGACAGGAAGACGATTGACTTCAACATAACCATATCAGTCATGGTGTTACATGTAAATGGTCTAAGCACCCCAATTAAGAAAGAGGCAGAGACTGTTGAGTTGTATCTTTTTTTAAAGAGCAAGTCTCAAATATCAACTGCCTGTAAGAAACTCACATGATTTTTAAAGAAATAAATGAGTTAAAAATTAAAGGATGGAAAAAGATGTGCTTTGCTAACAGTAGACAAAAGTATCCAGTGAACATTGAACAAAATAGATTGTAGAGCAAAGAATATTACTGGAAATAAAGGTCATTTCATAATGAGGACAAATTCCTAAGTGTTTATATACTTAAAAACAGTTTAATTATGGATCAAAAACTGACATAACTGCACAGAAAAATTGACAAATCCAAAGTTATAGTTGGAGATTTCAATATCCTACTCAGTGATTACCAGAACAAGGAAAACCTACTAAAGATAAAGGACACCTGAAAAATACTATCAACTAATTAATGTAATCAACATAACCAGACTACTTGAGAGAAAAAGGGGTAATCTAAATAGCACTATATTTATTGAACTTCAATTTGTAGTTTAAAAGCTCCCTGACAAAGAAAACTTCAGGTCTAGTAGCATCACTACTACTTGGTTAGTAAATTTAACCAACATTTAAGGAAGAAATAATCCCAGTTCTACATGAAGTCCTCCAGAAAATTAAAGAAGAGGGAATACTTCCCAATTCATTCTATGTTGCCAAGATTACCCTGATACGAAAACTAAAGACAACCTAAGAAAACCAGTCGCCTTTCAACATCCCTCCTGAACAGACATGTAAAAATTTTTAACAAACTTTTAGCAAATCAAATCCAAAAAAATTAAGAAACAATATTGCCTTTTCAGTAGAGTGCATTCAGGTTTGATTTAGCATTTGAAAATCAATCCAAGTAATTCATTATGTTAACAAACTAAAAGGTAAAAGCCTTTTTCATCATTTAATGATCATCTCATGAGATTTAATATTTTTTCAACAAAATCCAACATCTATTCAGATAAAAATCCTTAGCAAACTAGAAATATAAGGATAATTTCTCAAACCTGTTAAGGGCATCTTTGAAAATCCTAAGATCAGAAACAAGATGAGGATGTACTGCCCTGACCCAGTGGCTCCGTTGGTTGGAGCATGGTCTCGTACACCAAAAGGTTGTGGGTTTAATTCCGGGTCAGGGCACATGCCTAGGTTGTGGGTTCCACCCCCAGTTGGGGCATGTATGTGAAGCAACCAATCACTATTTCTCTTATCAATGTTTTACCCTCTCTCTCTCTCTCTCTCTCTCTCTCTCTCTCTCTCAATTTATCTCTCTCTTCCTCCCTCCCCTCCTTTCTCTCTAAAATCAATAATAAAAAAAATCCTTGTGTAAGGATTAAAAAAAGATAAGGATGTATTTTCTCATATCACATCAATTTAACGTTGCACAAGATGTTTTAGGCCATGCAATAAGTGAAGAAAAAGAAATAAAAGACATCAAAATTGGGAAGGAAAACATAAAATTGTTTATTATAAATAACATGATCATCCATGTCTGTATATCCAATGGAATCTACAAAAATACTACTAGAACTAATAAGTGAATTTCATACAATTAGAGGATGTGTCAGTGTACTGAAATTAAGTGTATTTCTGTGTACTGGAAATGAGTGACTGGAAATTGAAAATAAAAAAATATTTACAAAAGCACTTAAAAACATGAAATATGTAGGAATAAATGTGCTAATGTCCAAAAAACCTATACACTGAAAACTATAAAACATTGCTGAATGAAATTAAAGAATATCTGAATAAACAAAGAAATAGCTCTTGTTTGTGGGGTTAGGAGATTCAGTACTGTTAAGATGCCCGTTCTTTCTAAAGTAATCTAAATACTCAATGCTGTCCCAATCAAGATCCCAGCAAGATTTTTAAAAGAAATTAAGAAGTTGATTATAAAATGTATATGGAAATGTAAAGACCCTAGACTAATCAAAATAATGTTGGCAAAGAAGAATAAACTCAGAAGGCTAACACCGTCAGTCTTATTATAAACCTATTGTGCAGTGTTGATATAAACATAGACAAAAAGTACAGTGAAATAGAATAGAATAGAGAATCCAGAAACAGATCCAAACAAATATACCTACCTGATTTGCTGACAAAGGAGCAAAAGAAATTCAACAAATGGATATCCATACAGATATCTCACAATTACATAGTCTAATGCAAAAAGAAATGAACTTGGGTCCATACCTCTCCCTCTGTATAAAAATTACCTCTAAATGAACCATAGACCTAAATGTAAAACCTTAAACTGTAAAATTCCCAGAAGAAAACAGGAGAAAATCTAAGCAACCTTGGATTATTCATGGATTTATTAGCTCCAGCACCAGAAGCATGACCCATAAAAGAACTAATTGAGACGTTGAATTTCATTATAATTATAAACTTCTGTTTTTTAAAATACCCCATTAAAAGAATGAAAAGACGTGCCACAGACTGAGAGAAAACATTTGGAATATGAATAGGTGATAAAGGGTTTATTCAGAATATCTAAACTCACAAAATTCAATAATAAGAAAAATACTGAATTAAAACACTGGGTAAAAGATCTGGACAGATACTTTACAAGAGAAGATGTGTAGATGGCAAATTAGCATTTGAAAAGATGCTCAACATCATTAATAATTAGGGAAATGAACATAAAAACCACAATAATATACCAGAACACATCTACCAGAAATTTAGCTATTGGCCAAAATTAAAAAGACTTGTCCTATCAAAGATGTGGGAGAACTGGAACTCTCATGCACTGCTGATAGGAACGTAATAATTTTGTGACAACTTTGCAAAACAGTTTAACCTTTTAAGAAATTGCCATATACCTACTATATTATTCATTCATTTACCTAGGTATTTACCCAAGAGAAATAAAAGTATATATATACATACTAATGTTCACAGCAGTTTTATTTTCTATAGCTTCAAACTGGAAACAACCCAATTATAAGCTGGGGTACCGATAAATTGTGGCGTATCTGTACAATGGAACACTACTTGGCAGTGAAAAAGAACTGCTGATATGTATAGCAACATAGATAAATGTCAAAATAATTAAACTGAGGTAAAGAATCCAGACTTCAAAGACAACATATTGTATAATTCCATTTACAAAAACTCCAGAAAAAGCAAAATAATCTCTGATGACAGAGAGTGGATTAGCGATTATCTGGTTGAGCAGATGCAGAAGGACAGGAGAGTGGGAGAGAAGACAAAGGGACACGGGAGACTTGGGAGAAGATGAATGTCTTCATTATCTTGATAGTGGTGATGATTTCTGGGCCTTCACATAGCCAAGAATTATCAACTTGTACGATTTAAATTATGTACAGTTTATTACATATCAGTTATACCTCAATAGCTGTTTTAAAAAGGCATGATTCTCCTTTAAGGTTCCAGTTGTCTGGCCTTATTGTGATCTGAGCAAATTCTCCAGCCCTAGTTCAGCTCTCTTTTTCCCTGTAATATATTCAGCAGTACATGATCTATTTAATACTCACAAAAGAAACTTGTAAGCAGTATTGCCATTATCCTAACAAATTATACATTCCTGACAAAGTGGAAATGTTCCCATTTTAATTTTTCTTTAATGACACATCACACTGGCTTTAAATGTCAGTCTGTATTTTCAGATCTGCAGAAACTTGAATGAAGTTTACATATAAGAGCAATGAACTCTGATGGCAATAGGCTGAATATCTGTTTCTGAAAATAAATTTTATATGAATCTTTTCTCCAAATAATTTGACTTTTAAATGCTTTAACTATGCTATTTTTATATAAGTGAATATAGTTTGAAGAAGCAGCTGTAAAACCTGGAATTTCCATGTTTCAATTCTTTTTTGCCATGTTCATTAACAGGATACAGCTAGATATTATGAACACTTCACTGGTTTACTCCGCAATAAATTACTGCCTTCCTGATCAGTATATAGACAACCGTCACCATGGGTTAGAAATGTTAGGCATTTGGCTATATGCTAGAACACAATTCATGGTTTTTAAATATTGTATGTGTATGTAAAAGATTTTGTAAGTGACCATTTGACAAGCTACAGCATTCTACTTTTGTAAGCTGTATTTGAGGGTAATGATTTATAACTATAGTCTTGCTCTGTAGAGTCAGCTTTTTGGTGGACGAGATATTTTTCTGCTGATTCCTCAAGGATTCCTTTTGAATGCCATGCTAAGAGCATGAACTTTGGAGCTAGAATGTTTGAGTTCCTACAGAGTAAGCTCTACCACTTTCTGTGTCCTTGAGCAAGTTTTGTTAACATCAATGAGCGTCAGCTTCCTCATCAGCGCAATAGAGGAAATGTAATGGGTATAGTTCATAGGGTATCTGATGGGATTGAATGAGTTAAAAAATGTAAAAGAAATAGAACTGTTCCTCACATGCAGTGAGTTTTGTACTATATGACAGTCTCAAGATTGTTATCATTGTTATCGTTATGACTGATATCTTTAAGATTGTAAAATGTATTCTGGTGAAAACCAACAATACCATCTGTATGGGAATGCCCTTGGGTTTATTCATCTTTTATGCTTTCCTTTGTTCATTCTCTTTTTCCTCTATGACAGTATTTCTCAACCAGGGGCAGTTTCGGCCTGTAGGGGTGAAATTTGGCAACATCAGGAGACATTTTTTGGTTTGCAACTGTCATCTAGCCAGGTAGAGGCTGTGGGTATTGCCAAACATCCTACAGTGTACTGAACAGTCCACACAATGTAAAATTATCTTGTCCGAGAGTCAGGAGGCTAACATGAGAAACCTTGCTCTATGGAATGCTGAGCTGATCTTGGAGATGGAACAGCAAGTCCGTATCTGAACAGAAAGATAAAAGGAACTGAAGTTATGGTGACACTGGCACTGTTAACAGCCCTGGACTCTGTACTTCCAGATACCTCATTATAAGAAAAAGAAAACACCTACTCTGTTTAAGCTTAATGGATTTCTCTCCCCTAACACATTTCATAATTGGATAGAGTATTTATTTAGAAATTGTTAGTCATTAAAATTAGGGCAGCTAAAATATAAATAACCATGAAGAGGCCTTAGACATTGAAAAGGATAAGGAAAAGCTCACAATGACACACACATATATGTGTGTGTGTGTGTGTGTGTGTGTGTATAAATCTGTGCAAGGAGGCATTTTGAAAAACACGTACTTGGTGTGTAGAGGAATATAAAATCTGAACGTGAGAATTGCTGGGCTACTGTCATGTATTTATCAGTGTTGAAAGACTAGAGATGCCTTCAAAGGAGTTGTACCATTTTGTGTGTTTCTTTAATGAAGCACTTTTTAGGTCTACTGTAATGTATTTCATCTGGTGCCAGAATTTGGTCACTTCATCTTCCACTAGATCTGCAGTAATCTTGGATCACATAGGGAGTTAACTGCCTTACTCTCCATTACCTGGGATTGCAGATCCACTAATGGGAGAATGATGGAGGTAAGCAATGTATACACAGGAAGAGTAGTAATGTTGCTTGAGCTACTTGGGATCCTTCTCTGGTTATGGGCACAACATCAAAGCTGAAATATTGTGTCCACTCTTGGAACTCAATTAAAATGATGCTGTTCATTTGAGATTATGTCACACTATGATCTAAGGAACTAAAGCTGTTTTTTTTCTGACCTATGAGGGTATTGGTATACCAATAATTAATGGGAACAAAAAATGAAAAATTCAACATAAAAAATTTCCTAACCATGAAATTGCCTTATGCTCTCAAGAAAGTGATATTTCTTTGCTATGTATACATGCTGGTTCCAGCTGTCACAGAGCAATGCCATATTCACCTAAATTATAGGTACCCTGCAAGTAGGCATTTGTGGAATATAAGAATCTTAGTGCACTTGTAAATTTGCACCTGTGACAGGCTGATTCTCAGTGCAGAATTTTAGGAATGAAAAACACTCCTAAATCTTCTAACCCATACTTTTACTATTGTAGGAAATCATATATTAGTAAAAGATACAGATTCTACCCTATAAAAAGCCCTAAAGGGCTTCAATCTATTGACACTAGCAGTACACATACCCTTGATCTGTTCTCTAACATCTCAAATTTAGCGTGACTAAAATTAAACTATTGATTTCCCTTCCAAACCTGTAACCCCCCTCATCTGTCCAGCTCAGTATATGGATGGCACTCCCATTCTTCATGTTTCTCAGGAAATAATTTGTAGAATCATAACTAACATGTCTCTTTCTCTTCCTCACCCCCAGATCCAAATCATCATCAAATCTAGCCATTCTCTCTTCTCAATACATCCCAAGTCCTACCATTTCTTTCCCCGTTTACTGCTCCCACCTTAGCCCGGGTTCACTTTTCACCTGGATTACCTCCTACATTTTTACCCAAGTGAAGTCTGTATTCACATGGAAACCTGTAGTTGAGTATTCACAGTGGCTTTATTTGTATTCACTAAAAACTGTAAACAATCCAAATGGCCTTACTTGGCAAAAAACAAAACAAAACAGACTATCCATATACACACTACTACATGAATTTCAAATACATTCTGCTAAATGAAAGAACCAAACTAAAAAGGTTACATGCTGTATGAGTCCATTTATGTGACGTTCCTGAAAAGAAAAACTACAAAGAGAGAATCAAACCAAGGGTGGAGGTTGGAGGAGAGGTTGACTACAAAGGATTGGGAATTTTTTGGTATGATGGATCTACCTTGATTATTACCTAACTATATTAAAAATTTCTCAAAATTTGAAGAAAGGTGCACTTAAGAAGGATGAATCTTGCAGATTGGTGCAGCCACTGTGGAAAGGCAGTATGGAGTTATCTCAACAAACTGAAAATAGAACTACCTTATGATGCAGTGATTCCTGTTCTGAAAACATATCCAAAGAAACCTGAAACACTTTCAAAAGAATAGTGCACTGCTGTGTTCACTGAAGCATTATTTACAGTAGCCAAGATTTGGAAGCAGCTCCAGTGCTCATCAGTAGATGAGTGGATGAAAAAACTGTGGTACATTTATAAAATGGAATACTATTCAACCATAAAAAACAAGGAAATCTTACTCTTTGTGACAGCATGGGTAGACCTGGAGAGTATTATGCCAAGTGAAATAAGCCAGTTAGAGAAAGTTAAGAACCATATGATTACACTTGTATATGGACTCTAATGAACAAAATAACAAACAAAATAGAAACAGACTCATAGATACAAAGAATAGACGGAGAGCTGTCAATGGGAAGAGAGGTTAGGGGGCCCGGATGAAAAAGGTGAAGGGAGTAAGCAAAAAACAAAACAAACAAAAAAAAAAAACCTCAGGGACACAGTTGGCAGTGTGATTATTGAGGGAAAGTGGGTGGGAGAAGGTAGAAGACAATAAATGGGAGATGAATGGAGATGGAAGAAGACTTGACTTGGGATGGTAAACACTGTACATTATACAGATGGCATATAATAGAACTGTGTGCCTGAAGCCTATATAATTTTATAAACCAATGTCACCCCAATAAATTCAATAAAAAACAGGTATGATTCTTATTGTGTGTGATTTAGGGGAAAAGTGAATGTATTGTTAGTAGTAACAGAAGACTTTTAGTCAAGGATCAGTGTGGGAAACATTTGAAACCACTCAAGGTTTGTATTTTAAGCAGGAGGAACTTAACACTAGGGATAAAAGGTTTGAAAGGGCTGAGGAAGCAAGTTTTATGTTGGGCTACCAGTAGTGACTTCAGAACAATACAGAACTAGTATACTTGGGGGATAATGCTCCGAGATTATCACTGGTGCTGCACTGGTATCAGGAGCAATGCATCTGTTGCTGCTGCAGTGGTGTCTGGACACCCAGAAAACTATAGAGTAGACTCCCATCAGTATACTCATGGGGTTAGGGAACCAGATCAATAAGTCATTGGTGCTTCTACTACTGTCACAACTACAACTTCTAACTCAGAAAATTGAAAAATGTCCCCTGGGATGTTACTGCCAGGGAGAACTCTCATGTTTCGCCATTGTCCTTGCCAGCAGAGATGAATGAAACGAGCTCCAAATTCATGTGAATAAGCAGACCTTAATTGACACCCAGAACCCTGGCTGCAAGGGAGTCTAGAATAGGTGATTTGTAGCTTCCCAAATTTTATAATTAAATGGAGGGTGGAGTGAGCCATTCCCCAACAGTCAGCACAGTATCTAATTTCCCATCAATAAGGGACTTTAATAAATTACACTATGTTAAACAGTAGATGAAGTATTTACCCAAGTGGTAGCTATTCCATAAGCTGAGGTGTGACTCCAGGCTTGAATGTTGGCTAGTAAATTTGGTAATTTAAATGTTTACCTCATAGACTTCCAGCCAAGATGGAGGCGTAGGTAGATACACTTTGTCTCCTCGCACAACCAAAAGAAGGACAACAAATTTAAAAACAAAAAATAACCAGAACTGCCAGAAAATCGAACTGTGCGGAAGTCCTATAACCAAGGACTTAAAGAAGAAACATTCATCCAGACTGGCAGGAGGGGTGGAGACAGACAGCTGGGGCGGAGAGGGCGTGTGGGAAGTCTACAGCTGGTGGACCAAGCAGTCCTACATTTGCATGTGGATAAACCAGGAGGAACAACTGGGGAATGAGAGAGACCACGCAATCCAGGTTTCTGACACAGGAAAAGAAAGCCTTAAAACCTCTACCAGTAAAAACCTATAGGGGATGTGATGGTGGGATAAACTGCCAGTCTCACAGAAGAGTTCATTTGAGAGACCCACAGGGTCCTAGAATGTACACAAACCTCCTGCCTGGGAATCAGCACCAGAAGCGCCCAATTTTTTTGTGAGTAGCAGGGGAAGTGACTGAGAGCTGCCCAAGAGACACGCAAGTGGCGCTGTTCCCTTTTGGATGTATAAACAGCGCCACAAGGCAGTGACATGGGTTGCCCTGCCCTGGCAAATGCCTAAGGGCCCACCCCTCACAACGTAATAGGGAATGTGGAGACAAAAATATATATATGGCCCAAACGAAAGAACAGATCAAATCTCCAAAAATAGAACTAAGCGGTAGAAAGATAACCAGCCTAACAGATGCAGAGTTCAAAACACTGGTAATCTGGATGCTCACAGAAATGGTTGAGTATGGTCACAAAATGGAGGACAAAGTGAAGGCTCTGCAAAGTGAAGTGAAGAAAAATGTACAGGGAATCGAAACTGGCACTCAAATCAACAATTTGGAGCAGAAAGAAGATATAAACATTCAACCAGAACAGAATGAAGAAACAAGAATTCAAAACAATGAGGAGAGGCTGAGGAACCTCCAGGATAACTTTACACACTGCAGCATCCAAATCATAGGGGTGACAGAAGAAGAAGAAGAGGAGCAAGAAATTGAAGAAAGGAGAACTTCCCTAATCTGTCAAAGGAAATAGTCTTCCAGGAAGCCCAGGAAGCTCAGAGAGTCCCAAAGAAGTTGGACCCAAGGAAACACACACCAAGGCACATCATCATTACATTACCCAAGATTAAAGATAAGGAGAGAATCCTAAAAGCAGCAAGAGAAAAGGAGACAGTTACCTACAAAGGAGTTCCCATCAGACTATCAGCTGATTTCTCAGAAGAAACTTTACAGGCAAGAAGGGGCTGGAAAGGAGTATTCAAAGTCATGAAAGACAAGGGCCTACATCCAAGAATACTCTTGTCTGCCAAAGCTATCATTTAGAATGAAAGGGCAGATAAAGTGCTTCCCAGACAAAATAAAGTTAAAAGAGTTCACCATCACCAAGCCCTTATTATATGAAATGTTAAAGGTACTTATCTAAGAAAAAGAAGAAAATCAAAACTATGAACAGTAAAATGACAACAAACTCAAAACTATCAACAACTGAACCTAAAAAATAAAATAAATTTTAAAAACTAAGCAAACAACTAGAACAGGAACAGAATCACAGAAATGGAGATCACAAGGGAGGGTTATCAGGAGGAAGTGGGTGGGGGGAGAATGGGGGAAAAGGTAAAGGGAATAAGAAGCATAAATTGTAGGCACAAAATATACAGGGGGAGGTTAAGTATTTAGTATAGGAAAGGGAGAAGCCAAAGAACTTACATGTCTGACCCATGGACCTAAACTAAGGGGTACGCAAAGGAAATGCTGATGGGGGCGGGGGTACAGAGTGGAAAACTAAGGGGAGAAAAAAATGGGACAACTGTAATAGCATAATCAATAAAATATATTAAAAAAATAAAATAAATGTTTACTTCTTAAATCTGGCCTGTACCAAAGACAGTATCTGTATTGCAATTTCTGTAATACTGCTTTTAATTTTGTGCTGGAAACATTGGTATTTCTTGAAAATAGGTAAATAACTTCTCATTTTCAAAATTAATTTGAAAGATTACAGCACAAATTAGACTTTCTGATTTCTAGAATACCATATATAAATTTAGAAAACAAGAAATTTTAAAAATGGTAAATAATATAGATCTTTGACAGCATTCTACATGCAGAAACCAGCTACAGATTAGAAGTTTATTTTTATTATTTTAATATTTTATTTATTTATCTTTAGAGAGAGGAGAAGGAAGGGAGAAAGAGAGGGAGAGAAACATTGATATGCCAGAGAAACATCAGTTATGCACACCCCAACTGGGGACTTGGCCTGCACCCAGACATGTGCCCTGATTGGGAAGCAAACCATCAACCCTTCAGTTTGCTGGATGACACTAAACCCACTGAGCTGCACGAGTCGGCAAAATGACCAAGTTTATTTAGAATCAGTGGCGCATATGTAGTAGGGCTTGCATAACCTTATCTCTTGGCTGTAGTCCAAATGTTGCCTTTCAGAGAGTGTATGGATCACCTTAGAGGAATGGCCTGATGGTATCCTTTCAGATAGCACCTGCTGGAAAGTCTGAGCGTGTTCATGCTCATACACACACAGGAGTGGGTGTGAGTGGACGGTTTGAAAACTAAAGCTCCAGGGACAAGTGTTTTAGTTTGTGAACACAAGTTTTGTGTCAAGTTCTGCCGTCTTCCCCCTCACAAAATCAAGTTCAACTTAATGAGTGTTTTTTAAACAAAAATTAAGCTATTTTAAAGTGTACAAACAATGAGATTTTAGTGAATTGCCTGAGAAGCTAAATGGCCCAACTTCCTCTAGCAAATTTTAATGATTTTTTTTTTTTACTTTTTCCCAAATGAAGACTCACAATAGCCATTTTAAATAAACTAGAGCAGCCCTTTTATCTTCATTGCAAGCTTTAGACCCTAAATAAAGCATGAAGTTGGGCAGTGCAGTGTTTAATTTTCAAATTGGATTTTTCATTATGTCTTATGATAACTTTTTATTTTTATCAAGTTGCATCTGAGCCTTCTGTTTAGACTCAAGAAGATTTATGGCAAATGATCTAGTTGCTTATTTGGACAAACAAATGCAATAAATCAGTTTACTATTTCAATAAAATGTTATTAATAGAACACATTATTCTGTTCAATATTATGTTATCTTTAAAATTAAGTGGAACCTTAGTGGCAATGAAACTAGTTTCAGTCAATACTTTTCTGTAATAAAACCTGTTGTATAAGAAACTTTTTAAGAAGGAAAACTGTCCTTAGCACAACTACCAAGTTCTTACTCTAGAGATAGCATTTCACAACTTCTAAAAACTATTTGCTAGGATTTCTTCGTTTTTGTTTCAATGTTAAGTTAGTTCCTTGAAAGTTATCTCACAGCAGTTCAAGCATGATTGAAGAATTTAGTTGGCACTTGACCTGGTAGGGCCCCAAACATGTGCTTCAATGAAATTGCGATCAGAGAAGATTTTAAGAAAGGGAGAGCTTCTGGTGACACTTAGGAGCATAAGAATTGACAATTGGCCTTTTGATCCTATAGAATTTCTGGTTAAATTTCTTAATAAAGTATCCTGATAAGGATGATACAGATTTTAATATTCAAAACTCAAGTAATGAGAATTTCCCTGAGGTAGAGCCCTGATTTAGACCCTCAATAGCTCACTATATTTTGAGATTTTAGAATAATGGTTTTAAAATTAAAGGTGGCTGATGTCTCAAGATGATATTAATCTTACGACCTACACTGAACAGGGCTGAAGGTTGTTTAAGTTGCAATTTAGATAGCAAAGTGCCTTTAATAAGGCTGCTATTTAATAATTCAGTGTGGAAACTAAAGACTTAGATGTTGCATACATTTCCCAGTGAAAAACTCTAAAAATACTGTATAGATACTTATGCTTGATACGTGGTATTGTTGACTCATGGCAGTTTAAGGAATCTGGAGACTTGTCCGAGTCCCAGCCTTACTACATTATTTCTGCCATTTTGTATGTTTAATCTGAATGTAAGAAATAGAAATGTTATCTTACTGTTGTTTTGTTCTCATTAAATTGTTAAGAAATTGTTGTTTTGGGAGATGAGAGTTATGTTAAAATGAAAAATATTTATGAAAATCTAAGCCATCATACATATTCTGTTGGCTTAGGATAAAGTTTCCATAGCCCATCAGACAAATAATTTGAGCATATTGCTGTACAACTCTAATAGCAAACAAGTGAGCTCTGCACTCATAGAATACCACTGCTAACATTTTCTAAACACTCACACTTTCCTCCTCCAGAAATTCAAATGCAAATGGTTGTCATATTTTTTCATACCAATGGGAGACTGCTTAAAATCTGAAATTGCATTGGAGCAAAGCATAAAAAAGCAGTAAACCTGAGGGGGTTTTTCTTTAATATTCACCCTAGGATTTTTTTAAAAATTGATTTGAGAGATTGAGAGAGAGAGAGAGAGAGAGAGAGAGAGAACCCACCATATCCATGTGAGAAAAACATTGATCAGTTGCCTCCGTTATGCACCCCAACTGGGATCAAACCTGCAACCATTTGTTCTACGGGATGATGCTCCAAACAACTGAGCCAACCAGCCAGGGCATGATTGTAGTTTTTGTCTTTCTTAGTTTCACCTCATAGTTTGATATGTTACATTTCTAAAGGAAGATTCATTTTTGTATTAGCCTATAAACCATTGCGTTTAGTGGGCCTACAGCTGACAATGACTGTATATGGAAACTTTGGCAGGGGGTGGCAAGGGGCAACAGACCATTTGGTTATCTTTGCAATGTTTTTATTTTTCTTCTTTTTCCCAACATTTTAACATAATCTATATTTATGAGGGTTATTTATCTGTAGCTTTTTTGTAGTAATAGTTTTGTCTGGTCTTGGTGTTAAGGTAATACTGGTGATTCTGGCTCCATTAAATTAATTGGAAATTGTTTTTTTCTTTTTCTCTTTATCTATATTATTATTAATTATTATTTGATGTTGATAGCATTTACCACTGAAGCCATCCTGGGCAGAATGTTCTTTGTGGTAATGTTCTTGATTAATACTTCTATTTCTTTAATTGATGTACAAGTATTAAGATTTACTATTTTGCCTTCAGTCAGTTTTGGTAATTTCTGTCTTTCAAGGAATTTGTCCATTTTTCTTAAGTTGTCATATATAGAACATAAAGTTGTTCATATTATTCCTTTATTTATAATGTCTGTGGCATCTGTATTTGTGTGCTCCTTTTCCATTTTTGATTATGATTGGTACCTTCTCTTTTCTTGATCACTCTTATTGATGTTTTTATCTAAACAATTTTTATTAGATTTTGTCTATAGCCTGTTTTCTATATAATTTCTTTTTATTATTATTGTTATGCTATTACAATTGTCCCAATTTTTCCCCCTTTGCCCTCTTCTGCACAGCCTATCCCCTGCTCTCACAGTCAGTCCCCACACTGCTGTCCATGTCCATGGGTCATTCATACATGTTCTTTGACTAGTTCCCCTTCTTTCCACCATTACCCACCTCCCCCCTCCCCTCTGCCCACTGTCAGTCTGTTCTATGTTTCTATGCCTGTGGTTCTGTTTTGCCCATTAGTTTATTTTGTTCATTAGATTCCCCTTATAGGTGAGATCATACCGTATTTGTCTTTTACCTCCTGGCTTATTTCGCTTATCATGATATCTCCAGTTCCATCCACGCTGTCACAAAAGGTAGGAGTTCTTTCTTTCTGCTGCATAGTATTCCACTGTGTATATGTACCACAGTTTTTTCATCCACTCATTTACTGATGGGCATTTAGGCCGTTTCCAGCACTTGGCTATTGTAAATAGCCCCGCTGTGAGCATAAGGTTGCATAAGTTCTTTTGAATTGTGTTTCAGGATTCTTAGGGTATAGTCCCAGCAATGGAATTGCTGGGTCAAAAGGCAGTTACATTTTTAATTTTTTAAGGAAACTCCATACTGTTTTCCACAGTGGCTGCACCAATCTGCATTCTGACCCACAGTGCACCAAGGTTCCCTTTTCTCCACATCCTCACCAGCTCTTGTTTGTTGATTTATTAATAATAGCCATTCTGACAAGTATGAGCTGATATCTCATTGTGGTTTTAATTTGCATCTCTCTGGTGGCTAGTGATGTTCAGCATTTTTTTATATGCCTCTGGGCCCTGTGTATGTCCTCCTTGGAGAAGTGTCTATTCAGGTCCTTTGCCCATTTTTTAATGGATTGTTTGTCTTCCTGGTGTTGAGTTTGTCAGTTCTTTATATATTTTGGAGATCAAACCCTTAATATATCATTAGCAAATATGTTCTCCGATACAGTCAGTTCCCTTTTCATTTCGATGGTGGTTTCTTTAGCTGTGCAGAAGCTTTTTAATTTGATGTAGTCCCATTTATTTATTTTTTCCTTTATTTCTGTTGCCCTAGGAGTTATATTGTCAAAAGTATTGCTATGTAGGATATCTGAAATTTTACTGCCTATGTTTTCCTCTAGGACTTTTGTGGTGTCATGACTTATATTTAAGTCTTTTATCCATTTTGAGTGTATTCTGATGTATGGTGTAAGTTGGTGGTCTAGTTTATTTGTGTATTTTTTTGCATGTACCAGTCCAGTTTTCCCTACACCGTTTATTGAAGAAACTGTTTTTACTCCGCTGTGTGCTCATGCCCCTTTGTCAAATATTAATTGACCATAGAGACATGGGTTTGTTTCTGGGCTCCCTATTCTGTTCCATTGATCTATGTGTCTTCTTAAGTACCAGGCTGTTTTGATTACAGCGGCCTTGTGGTATATTTGATATCAGGTATTGTGATCCCTCCTACTTTCTTCTTCTTTCTCAAGATTGCTGAGTCTATTTAGAGTCTTTTTTGGTTCCATATAAATTTTTGGCCTATTTGTTCTAGATCAGTGAAATATGCCATTGGTAATTTCATAGGGATTGTGTTGAATCTATAGATTGCTTTGGGTAGTATGGACATTTTAATGATGTTAATTCTTCCAGTCCATGAACATGGCATATGCTTCCATTTATTTGTATCTTCCTCAGTTTCTTTCTTCAGTGTTCTGTAGTTTTCCGAATACAGGTTTTTACCTCCTTGGTTAAATTTATTCCTAGATACTTTATTTTTTTTTGTTGCTATAGTAAATGGGATTTCTTTTTCCTAATTTTTCTTTCTGGTAGTACATTGTTGGTGTACAAAAATGCCATCAATTTCTGAATATTGACTTTGTATTGCACTACTTTGCCAAATGCACTTATTAGGTTGAGTAGTTTTTTGGTGGAGACTATAGGGATTTTTATGTATCCTTTCATATTATCTGCATATAATGACAATTTTACTTCCTCCTTTCCAACTTGGATGCCTTTTCTTTCTTTTTCTTGTCTTATCACTGTGGCTAGAACTTCCAGTACTATGTTGAATAAGAGTGGTAAAAGCAGACACTCTTGTCCTGTTCCTGATCTTCAGGGAAAAGCTTTTAGTTTTTGCCCACTGAGTATGATGTTGGCAATAGATTTCTCATATATATAATTTATTTCTCATATTATGTTTTTTTCTTCTTTCTATTTCAGTTTTAATTTGCATTTTTTCCAGCTTGCTAAAGATGGGCATTTAGGCTATTGGTTTGGAGCTTTATTCTTTTCTAATATAAGTATTTAAAGTTATAATTCCCTATGAGATATCCTTATCTCTGTCACACAAAATTTTTTTATTTTGTGTTTTTTAAATTTATTTAAAGTATTTAGTGATTATCATTGTGATTTCCTTTTTGAACAGTTTATAATCATTATAAGCTTCTTAATTTCAATAATTTACAGATTTCTCAGGTAGCATTGTCATTTATTTCTAATTTAATTCCCTTGTGTCAGAAAAATGTACTGTCCACAATTTCAGTACTTTGAAATTGTTGAGACTTATGTATCCTATGTATTGGTCTATATTTTATTTTCTCTACGTGTAATAATTGTCTAATCTGCAATTATTGTATGATGTTCAATATATATATCGATAGGGTTAATATTTGTATGGTATTTATTCAGGTCTTCTATGTACATGTTGATTTTTGGTTTACTTTTTCCATCAGTTACTAGGGGAACTTTGAAAGCTCCAAATCAGATTTTGGATTAGTTTTTTTTTTTTTTCACTTCATGCATTTTGGTTTCATTTATTAGATATCTTTACATTTCAGATTGTAATGTCTCCTTGGTTCATTAACTTCTTTCATTTCAAAAATGCCTCCTTTATTTCTGATGCTATTATTTGTTCTAAAGTATACATTGTACAGTACGAAGTAATATAGCTCTACCAGCTTCCCTGTAGTCGGTATTTGTAAAGTACATCCTTTTCCATTCTTCTATTTTTACCCTACCTTTGTCTTTATAATTCAAGTAGGGTTCCATAGATTGGGTTTTGGTTTATAATCCTGTCTGACAGTCTCTTTTTGTTGTAGTGTTTAAATCCTTTACATCGATGCAATTACCAACATGGTTGGGGTTAAATCTACCATCTTGTAATTTATTTCCTATTTTTTTCTCTAATATTTTTAGCTTTTTTTAAAGTATTTTTCTTCCTTCTGTTAATTAATTAAATAGTCTTAGTATTATATCTATTTTGGTCTTATCATTTTTGTTTTATTTTTTCATAGTTTCTCTAGGGTTTGCTCTATTCATCTTTAGAAGTCTATTTTCAAATAATAATTTACTACTTCATGTGTAGTGTACAGTGTATAACTTTACAACAGAATGCTTTCATTTCTTCCATCTTTTTTGCTATTGTTGTCCTACATATGTTATAAACTCCACATCTTTGTTATTTTTGCATTAAGCAGTTAATTATCCTTTAAGTAAACTTTAAATATGAAAAATACTGCTTATATTCCCATATCTGAAAGTCTGTAATTATTTGTGCAGATCTAAGTATCTATCTAATATTATTTTATTTATACCTGAAGATGTTTGTGTATTTGTTTATGGTCATGTAAGTTGCCTGGCAATAAATTGTTTCATTTTTTGTTTGTCTAAAAATATCTATTACTTTAAATTTTAAAAAGAAATCTTTGTTAGTTATGTAGTTCTGGCTTAGCAGTTTGTTTTTATTTTCCATTCTCCACTTTTAAAATATTGTATTGTTTCTTCTGGTTTGTATGTTCTTTTCTTTTCACTTTTTTACTGTTGTTCTATTATAGTTGTCCCAATTTTCCCCCCTTGACTCTCCCTTACCCTACCCAGCTGCATCCCCCACAAGCTCCGACAGTCAATCCCCACACTGTTGTCCATGTCCATGGGTCCTTTATACATGTTCCTTGACTAGACCCTTCTCCTTCTTTCTCCCTCCCTATTCTGGTCACTGTCAGTCTCTTCCTTGTTTCTATGCCTCTGGTTCTATTTTGCTTATTGTTGTTCATTAGGTTCCACGTATAAGTGAGATCATATGGTATTTGTCTTTCACCACCTGGCTTATTTCACTTAGCTTAATATTCTGCAGCTCCATCCATGCTGTTGTGAAGGGCAGAAGTTCCTTCTTTCTTTCTGCTGCAAAGTATTCCATTGTGTAAATGTACATCAGCAAAATGAAAAGGAAACCAGCTATATGGGAAAATATATTTGCCAATGGTACCTTGGACAAGGGTTTGATCTCCAAAATATATAATGAACTCATACAACTCAATACCAGGAAAACAGACAATCCAATTAAAAAATAGGCAAAGGACCTAAACAGATACTTTCTCCAAGGAGGACATACAGAAGGCCCAAAGATACATGGTTTGCATGTTCTTTTTAAAAATGAGATTCTGCTGTTATTTTTATTTTGTTCCTTTGCATGTAATGTCTTTTTTAGCCTCTCTGCTCTTAAGAGCTTTCTATCACTAGTTTTTAGCAACTCGATAATATGCCACTTGGTGTTCTTTGCTTTTTCTGCTTGGGTTTTACTGACCTTCTTGAATGTATGGATTTATAGCTTTTATTAAAATTTAACATTTTAAATTATTGTTTCATGAGGTTTTTCTCTGTCTTCATGTCTCTGGCACTCCAACTACAAGTATTTTAATCATGGGGCTTTGTTGCCCAATCTTAATCTTTTTCTCTAGATGTTCCATTTTAAATAGTTTTTATTGCGTCTTCAGTCAGGTTCCTTGATGTCATTTTAAGAAGCATCTTATCTCCTAAAAATTTTACTAAATGAGATTAACATTGCAGATTTAAATTTTATCTGTTGAGTATCATTTGGTTTTTTATCATTATGTGTACATTTTCTTTTAAATCTTTAATTATGCTGAGCTTATTTAGAATCAACATTTTTAAATCCTCAGGTGCTAATTCCATCATTTGTCATCTCTGGGTGTTTTCCACTAATTGATTCATCAAATTGAATCATATATCTTGTAATTTTTTTAAATGTAACATGCTCATCAATGTGGATGTTACATTTATGGACGTCTAGATTTTGTTGTCTGTCTTTACAGAGAGTCCTAGCAAACATTTAAGTTATTGGTAGATCAGCTAGATCTATTTGAGACTTATTTTTAAGCTTTGCTAGAACTAAACTGT
Source organism: Mormoops blainvillei (assembly GCA_004026545.1). NCBI lineage: Eukaryota > Metazoa > Chordata > Mammalia > Chiroptera > Mormoopidae > Mormoops > Mormoops blainvillei. The sequence continues at coordinate 112,091 of PVJD01000998.1, read as the reverse complement.
AGGCTAGTCTTTTCGCTAGCAAGCATTTAGCTCTTTCTGGGTTCTCAATAGGACTGAGTGCCTAAGGATCAACAATGACTTTCATTCTGGCTGGTCAAAACTTGTACATCTCTCTGTCCTATGTGACTTCTCAGAGTTATTTTATTTACAGCTCCTTGGTGGTTCTTTTCCCAGCTCATTGTGCTTTCACTCTGTACATGTGCAGTCGTTATTCAGTGAAAACTCACACAGGCCTATGTACAGATTATACAACTGTTGTACTGAATAATCGATCTTCTCTGGGAACTGTCTTGTAACTTCAGGCCACCTCAACCTCCCTGAACTCTGACCTCTTTCTCCATAATTCACCAAAACTTCTGTGTTCTGCTGAGACCACCCTATCTGCACCATTGTCCGAAGTGTTCGTCAAAACAGAAATCCAGGGCGGTAGTGAGACCTGGCTCATTTGCTTGCCTTCTTCCTGGGATCATATGCCTGAAAACAGGGTTTTTTTTACATATTTTGTCCAGCTTTCTAGTTTACAGTGGACAGGTAAGTATATCCCCTGTTACTTCAAAATACTTCAAAATGGAAATTCTCATTGAAGCTATTTATTGAATTTAGTTCTAAAGATTTTAGCATACAAATTTAGTGTCATTCTTAGGAAAACAAAGAGGCTTTATAGAGGGAGAAATTGTATCATGAACATAACAAACACTTGTAGGAAATATGGTATTGAATGTTTTTTGCTCTTTTAAAGGAGGTCAAGTATAACCTCATAGGCCAAAAAATATTTAAATAAGAAAATTTAAGAAAGTCCAAATTGATATGTAATAGGAATCTTACAAGTACTTGCTTTGAGGGCCCAAAGAAAAAGGAAATAAAGAATTAAGTAAGAACTACAGAAATAGAAATATTTCCTGAAGTGTTGGCTTTCAAGCTGGGAACCAAACTCCATGGTTTTGGCCCTTGATTCACTTGTTTCGGACATGTCTTTTAATTTTATTAACATTTCCTTATATGAATCGGATTTAACTTTTAATAAAAATAAAGGTTGACTTCACACAATAAAAGATGCTCTTACCAGGTGTATCTTATGTGCCTTCTCTATGATATAGAGCTTTGTGAAAAATCTGTTCATACCCTGAAAGGACAGAGAAATGAAACAGAGTTAATGATATGTTAATAATCCTCTGCATCTCCAAAGTTTATGTGAGCTCTTGTCATAAATATATTTAGTCTTAAAATAAAAGCAATTTCAGATAAAATGAGAAGTAGAAAATTTAATCAACACTGTTGAACAAAAGAGCTGAATGAGATACATCTGGCACTGTGCAGGATTAAGAGATATGATGAAAAGTAATGGGTATAAAATATGAATAAAGGGGAGAGCAAAAAAAGTGAAAAGAGCTCCAAATGTATTTTTTCTTTTGTTTGTTACATATAAATTACACAGAGACCTTTAAGGAAGGTTAATTTATGGACTGAAGGTACTTATTTTAATGGGAGAGAATTATTTGTTCCAGTATTCACAGAAGGAGAATCAGGACAGATGTTTAGGTATAGACCATTCAGAAGGGAGGAGGCCAGAGCAGGAATGGAAATTGTGTGCAACCTGTTGTATGAGGTAAGGAAATGAAAACATCTGAACTGAATGCTGACATCTCATAGCCAGATGGAGTCCATCCCTGAACTCAGGAGGCATTTGCTAGTGTAGTGGCTCTCAAAATGTGTCCCCTAGACCAGAAGCATCAGCATCACCTGGGCACTTTGTAAAAAATGCATATCCTCAGTTGCCACCCCACACCTGCTGTAATAGAAACTGTGGTGGTGGAACCCAGAGTCTACGTTTTAGTAAGCCCTCCGGGTGATTCTCACTAACGCTGAAGTGAGAACCTTGTACTAGTGTAATGGAAATAAATGTCAACTGTTGCTCAAAGGTGAGTCCTCTCACCTGCAGAGTTTTATAAATAAATTTTCTAAAATTATCTTAATGTACAGATCTGTTAAAAATATTTTCTATCTGAAGAAATGATGAGTGTGCTTAATCACATAAATGCTAGAAAACCACAAGAGTATATGAGATAGAAAACAGAATTCCTCTTCTATAATCCTCTTCCTTTGTCATCATTTTTATCCATTCCTATATAATATGCTTTTTGTGTGATTTTTCTGTGTGGATAAAAGGATTTAAACTAATATTCATTTTAGAGTGAGATAATCAGATAAGCTGTTTTAGCACAAAGCAGAGTCCTTTAAGCTTAAAATAGTTTTTAAAAACCAGTTTGATATGTACTAAAGTAATTTTTCTTAAGTATAGCTTTTCTGGCCCTAGCCAGTGTGGCTCAGTTGGTTGGCCTGTCCTCCTGGAACTTTTAACTGGCTTAAGTGTTACTCTTCTCCCTCTGCTCTTCACTGCTTCCCTCCCTACTTCTCCGTGACACTTCAGCTTTCTCCTCTTGCGTTTCCCTCAAATATGCCTTCAGAGAAGAGAACTGCTATGTTTAGAGTCATATTTGGGTTTACAAATATTAGGAAGGACTTATTTTAATGGCTGTTGTTTTCCCAGTAATGCCCCCCAAAATTGTTACCCTATTTTGTAAGCATTTGATTGCAGGTGTGCTTGGTGATGCCTAGAAACTTCGGTCAGAATGCTGACCTGTGAAAGACTGACACTTGGTCAGAGTGGTTTTTGGAGGGCATTGAAGAACAGCACTGTTTGTAACAAGGAAAATTCCTTTCATTTGCACTAAAGTGGGCTGATTAAGCAGTCTTTCATAGCCAAGTCAGTAAGCATTTACAATTGTTTATTTATATTTTCAAGAAATGTATTGAATCACTTATGAATTTGCAGCCATACTGTAGACTGGACACCCATTGCACCAACCTGAAAAGTATTAACTGGGAGGAATTCTAATAATGATTATAGAAGTAATATTATATTAGTGAGGCAAAACTTCCAGGTTCAAGGACTTCTCAGGAAGAAGCAAGTTGCCCTGTCCTTTCTGTAATAGAAAGTTTTTGTTCACAAATTAATCACAAGCACACTGATTTTGGTGTCATTTAAATCACTTGATTAGGACTTAGCTAAGAAGCCTGATAGACCCTGGATGCTGTCTGTGCCTATTGAAGTTGTGCCAGTCTTCGTAGGTGACACTGATTTGTTGGAGCCCTTTACATATAATTCATTTGGACACATCAACTGTGTTGAACAGATGTTGACATTTTGACATGCACAGATATTCCATACAATTTGAGTTGATTAGTTCTTGTTGAGACACACAGAAACATGAAGACTGTTGCCAATATGCCAGTCTGTGCTCGCAGGCACCTGCTCTTTCTATTTGGAGCCACTGCCTGGGCTAGCCCCCTGCTTTAAATGCCCGATTCCGCTTTCTTCTTCCTGCATGAAAAGCACCATAAGGATCCAGGCCTACGTCGTTTCCACACAAGCCCCACCCCTCCCCTCCATTGTAATGTTTTAGGACAGTCTTCTCTGAGCAGGGCTTGTCTTACTTTCTAGATTTAGTTTAGATTAAAGAACTAATTATTTTGTGCTTTTAGGATGTTGCAAGAAAGAAAATAGCTTAAATAGTCTTCCAAATCATGACTACAGCTAAAATATGCCCCAAAATTATACAGTATACAATACCTCATAATGATTTCCAGACCCTAAAGAAACCATATATTATAAATATTGTTGCGGTAATTTTTCATTTGAATTTTCATCATCACTCAATAGCAATGAAGGAAGCAACATCTGGCCACTATTTGAAATGCTTGCATTTTCTGTTCTCATTATAGTTAGCTTTATCCCTTTACACCTGTTTTCTACAAACTGTATTGTTCACTATTTATATATTGTCATAAGTATATAGGGCTCTGTACAATAAATCTCTCCTTAAATCAAATTAATTTTCAGCCAATTGGCTGTAAAGGCCCATCTGAAACAAGATAGAGCTGAAGTGTGGGTCTCCCCTATGGCCACATTGCCTATCATAACAGAAGGGGTCTTGTAAAGATGGCAGAAATCCTGAGGCAAGTAAAAGAGGTGAAAAGGATTCCTTTAGTTTCCTAATCATTCATCCTAATTTTTCTTCATCAAACAGCTTCATTTTTATTGTTTTTATATCACTTACAAATGACCTCATAACTGTTTATTTGTTTGTCTCTTTCCACTGGAATTGGAGTCTTCATTAGAGTAGGCCCTTTGTATTCACCGAGTCCACAGTCCCTCTAACAGCGCTTTATACATGGAATGTATTCGATAAATGTTAGTGAATAAGTGTTGTCTTTGTATTATAAAATTCACCCATGTTAAGTGTACAAACTCAGTGATTTTTGGTGAATTTATTGAGTTCTGCAACCAATACTACAGTCCAGTTTATAACATTTTGACCTGTGTTGACCCATTAAGGACCATGCCTGCTGAAGGATCCTTCATGCCCAGTTACATTCATTCCTTTTACTTACTACCCTCAGCCCTCAGCAACTGCTAATCTGCTTTCTGTCTCTATAGACTTGCCTTTTCTGGACCTTTTATATATATGGGGTCAAACAATAGATAGCCATTTGCATTGGTTTCTTTCCCTTAACGTCATGTTTTTGAGGCTTTTCTGTTGTACCATGTATCAATAATTTGTTCCTTTTTATTGCTGAATAGTAGTTCACTTTATAGATATTCCACATTTTGTTGACAGTTCACCAGTTAATAGATATTTGAATGGTTTTCAGTTCTTGGCTATTATGAATAATGATGCGAACATTTGTGTATATGTCTGTGCGTGGATGTATGTTTTCTTTTCTCTTAGGCAGGAGATAAATTGCTGGATAGTATGCTAATTTTATGTCTAATTTTTGAAGAAATCGCCAATTTTTTTACAAAATAGACATACCATTTTATGTTTCCATTGACAGTGCATGTGAATTTTAGTTTCTCTGAATCCTCATTTTCTATATTTTTAATTATCACTGTTATAGTGGGTATGAAGTACTCTTTTTGGTTTAAAAATGCCATTCACCTTAATTTTCCCAGTGATTTATGATAATGAATATCTTTTTAGTTGCTTATTATTCATTTGTATGTCTTCACTGAAATATCTGTATCTTGTGTCCATTTATTGACCCATTTTTAAATGGGTTATATTTCCTACTATTTTTGAATTATGAGTTCTATATAATCTGAATACAAGTCATTTAACAGAAATATGTTTTGCAGATATTTTATCCCAGTATATGGATTATCTTTTCATTTTTAATGGTATCTTTTAAACTATGAAAGATTTTTAGATAAACCAAAATTTATCAATATTTTCTTCTATGGATTGTACTTCGATGTTATATTTTTAAATATAACACCAAACCCAGTTGTCAGAAAGATTTTCTCCTATGCTTTCTTTTACAACTTTAATAGAATTTTAATATTTTTAGTTCTTGCATTTTGATTTTGAACTGCTTTGAGTTATTTTTTGTGTATGGTGTGGGGTAAGGGTTCTAGTGTCCTCTAGGTTTGTTTTCAGCTCTTCATGTGAGATAATCTCTATTGATCTATTTTAAAGTTTACTGGTTTTTTTCTTCTGGCATGTCACATCTGCTGAGGGTCCCCTCTACTAAATTTATTTGTATGTATATATATTCCCTATCTCTTTATTGAGAGTTTTTGATTTATTGTAAAATATCATACTTTCCTTATTTCTTTAAAAATGTTTTCTCTTTAGGCCTTTTTGCATGTTTATAATGGTTTGAAGATTTGAAACCACTACATGTCTAATATTTGGATCCCTTCACAGACAGCTGTTTGGTGTTTTCTTGTTAACACGGGTTACCCTTTCATGTTTCTTTGCAGTTTTTTAAATTTTTTATAGAAAACTGGACATTTTGTATAATATATTGTAGCAATTCTGGCTTCTGATTCCTCCTCTTGAAGGTTATTGTCGTTACTCTCATTTGTTTGTATGTTTGTTTATTTGTTTAGTGACTTGACTGGATTAATTTTATAGAATTTGTTTCCCCTGCAACATGTGTCCACTGATGTCTCTACTCAAGCTCTATTTTTATTTTTATTTTTTATTGTACTTTTTTCCATTACCCTTCAGTCCCCGTATACCCCCTTTTCCCCAACAATCACCACACTGTTGTCCGTGTCCGTGAGTCCTTTTTCCTTTTTGCTCAATCCCTCCACCCCTCTTTTTTTTTCTTGTTTTTAAGTCTAGTTTCATAGGGGACAGTCCTGGGTCAGCATAACTTATTGGCAAGCTGCTAGTGATTGGTGGTAGGTTGTGCTCCAGTGTCTTTAAGTCACTGTGGATTCTACCCTTTGCTAATGAATTTGTTTGTGAGTTGAGGAATGCCTTTACTTTCTACCGCGCCTTATGTCTTCTCCATAAGAACACAGGATCTCACATTTAGGCAGATAGGTAAATAGTTAAGGCCCTGCCTAATCTTTGCTGAGTGTGCACACTGCATACTACCTCCCTTACCATCCAGTTTACAGGGAACTTATCAAGGCTCTTTGCTGGGGTTTCATTCCCCAGTCTCCTTGTTAAATGTCTAACTGCTCTACTAGTCAGTTGCTTGCCCCACCAGAATTGGAACCTCAGGCTAACTGCAACATTGGTTATCCTCATTGCCACCAAGGTCACTTGTTTCTGCAACTCTGAGGGTTGTGGCTGTTTTCCATACCTCACTGCAAATCAATTTAGAATCCTGCAATTACACTGCTGGTTTTCAGGGCTTGTCCCACCCTTGTAGACACTTTTCCTGTCTAGTAGGGGATTATTGGCACAGGAGCACAGCCTTAAGGTAAAATACCAGTCTTTCTATTCTTACCCAATGCTAAGTTTGAATAAATGCTTCTTAATTTGTTGTATGCCTTTGTTCAATTCCCACAGCTCTGAAATGGTTGTTTTTCATGGTTTTGCATGATTTTCTCATTGCTTTTAGAGGGAAAGGATTTATTGAGCTTTTTACTCTGCCATTTCAGAATTCCCACTGTTAGGTTTTCTGCTTTTGATTGTTTTCCTACATCAGGAACTAGATGTTTTCCCCAGAAATTTATATAAGTAAAACAATCAAGAACCAGTACAGTTAGTATAAAACAAAAGGGGAAAGGAAATTATTGTGTCACTAAAATACCATTTTCAAACCAAGTTAGTTTGCTGAAACTATAATAGGGCTATTTTTCTTAAAACTATAATGTATTTTAATACAGCTAAACTTCAAGAAATATATTTGATTCTTTCAAAATTATATTTTGTCCATTTTATTGAAATTTCCTTACAATACGCAAGGCATTTAAAGTTATATACAAGTAACTGCTTTTTGCTGGAGATAGGATTTCTTAAATGACCGTGTCTTCTGGAAGGACAAATTTTTGTCATCTGTCTGTTTCTAGAAAGAGGAAGGGAATGGAAGGTTGAAACCCAACACACTTGTACTATGTAATTCTATGGATTTGAAGTCCACAGATTAGTAAAGTAATTTACTTTAGACTGAAATTAATCTATGTAGGCATGTGTGGCATATATGTGTTTATATATATTATTGTATGATTTTATGTGATCGTATCACTATCCTTCCTTCTCTGAACCATTAACAAAAATAAAACAGCTAATTCCTATGAATAATACAAGTTTCTAGGATTTTAAAATAAATGTGAAAGTAATTATAATACAGTGTCTGAATACCTGTGACTTTTAGTATGTATTTGTTTCTTAACATTAGAAGTATATTTTTCCTGTTGGGATACTGTACCATTTTTTAATTTATATTGTGATTAATTTGTAATTTTTCTTAAGTATATGAGCATATTAAGAGCTTTATGATGTAAGCCAATTATTATACAACTTCAAGAGCTAGATCTTTAATTTTATACCGCATACTCCTGATCTGAATAAATTGTGAGAGTGCCATGAGAATGTTATAAAAAAGGAAAAATGTTCTTTATATGTTACATACATTATATATTACATGTCCTATATATAGGACATACAGAGATGGCTTCTAGGTAAGAATTTGGTGTTTGTTTGTCTTTAAACTACTAAACTCCCAAATTATTTTAGCTTCTGTATTCACAGAGGAACCGATGTTGATAAATACTGCATTTTAAAACACACACACACACACACACACACACACACACACAAAGAATGTTCATTGTTTGTGACATTTAGGATGCTAGAGAAGAATTAAACACTAAAAATATGATTGACTTGTATACATTTGTAAACACTAAATGAGTTATTTTAAAGATGTTGTCATTCTGAATTTTTTAAGTTCTGAAGTATGCGCCTGAATCTTTAGTCTGAACTCAAATTATGTGTATTTACTAAGGAATATTACTTTACTAAATAACAGCAAATGGAAGATGTATTTTAGAGGGCTTTGTGATTGTCCCTGTTTTCTAAGCTAGTAATGTAAAATTTTTTAAAATTAAGCTACCCATGACAGGCAAAATGTCAACTTTGCTGATTTCATATTGCTTCTTATGCTTGACTGCATAAGGTGAATATCTCAAATTAGGAAGCAAGTACCGTATTTCAAGACATCTCAGAAGTCAAACATCAAGGGTAATAGTTTTAAACTTTCATTTTATAAATCATGTGCTATAACGTTTCAAGCATTTTGCTTCCTAACTTTATTTAAATCTGTTCAGCATTCACTTTTTGGGGTTTGGGGGAATTCTCAAACATATTGGTTATTTAGTTACAAAGTATGCCTATTTAACTTCTTTAAAATATATAGTAGTAGTCCCTGGAATTCTGGAGAATGCAAATACTTTTCCAAAGACACTAACGTATAACTATGGGTCTTACTCATTGTTTTCCTTCCTTTATTGGGATTTAGAGATGCCAGAAAAATTGTGGAGGAGAGTACACTCAGTGTACTCTCATGTGACATATATATCTTTTAAAAAATAACCATGCTATTCAAACCCACACAGTAAAAACTACAGGGTATATGAGGAAAATGGAATACATTTTTAAAACTTCAAAAATAGGAAGTTCCTTTAAAAATAGGAACCAGTAAGGTGAGGGGGTTAAGAAGTACTAATTGGTAGTTACAAAATAGTCATGGGGATGTAAAGTACAACATAGGGAATATAGTCAATAATATTGTGATAGCTGTCTAGGGTGCCAGGTGGGCACTTGAATTATTAGAGGGAACTCTTTGTAACCTATATGAATGTCTATCCACTGTGCTATACACCTGAAACTAATACAAAATAGTGTTGAATGCAAACTGCAGTTTAAAAATAAAATAGGAACCTAATAAAAATAGTAGCACAGACATACACATTAGTTGTTTAAAATAAATGTGTAGATTATGTTGTAAACGTAGCACTTCACTGTAGAACAAGCCTGAATTTGCTTGTCGAATCTGGTGTTGTAAAAGTTGCAGTTTGCAAGTCATTATGAAGTGGTGGAAATAGAGTTACCCAAAACAAGAAGAAAAGGTGTAGTAGCAGATGTGGAAGGGTACGGTACGGCTTATGGACCTAGGTTAGGAGTTGGCACTAAACACCCAGTTAAGTAATCCTTTGGCACTAAATCCTGGAGCATGTCTTTCTGCATTTGAGATATATGTCTTTTGAGGCAAACCATTATAATAGATAAGTGTTTCATCAAAGCTGAAAATTCAATCCAGCGTGTAGCTTTCTTCAGTTAATCCCTAAATCACCACTGGAAATTCGTTTGCAATTCGTTCTCATCCACATTCACAGCCTCGTGCAACAGCTGAAGTGATGTTTGAGAGCACTGAGCCAGCCACAACTGGCATAAAAAAGCCACCTCTGCAGGATTTGGAGATTTACATTTAAGGTCATTGTATATAGATAGTGCTTTCTCTTTGTAAAAAAGCTTGTTCTAAGTTATTTTGCTGTTTGGCCTTCAATCCAAATGCCCACCAATCTTTTCATTTGTTTTCGTTCTTTAGGCCATGTTCTTATTGTTCTTACTATTGTCCATAGGCTGTGTTCTTATTCTTATTTACAGCACTTGAAGTTATATCAGCAATAGACTTTTTTTTTTTTACTTTTGCAGATTGCCTTTCATGGTCCTCAGTGTGGATTTCTTTATGCTTGTTACTCGAGGAATGGCACATTCTCTTGCTTCTTTCAAAGTGCTTTATTAATTTAAGCTTTTCCTCAATACTTGAAACTTCGTAGGTGCTTAATGTTTTTTTAAGAGGATGCATATGGAGAAGATAATTGATTATTTTCTTATATTGTAAAATTTATAGTGTGAAAGGATAGCCAAGTACAACCCTTAGTGTCACACAAGTGGGGAACTCGGATACCTGGTGGTTGTTTCAGGTGTGCGCATGTGTGCAGTTTGTAAATTCCTACATGGTTCAGTTCAGCTGAGTGCAGTTTCCTGTGTTCACATAGGGTGTTTCACAATAAGAACTCTGCATAAGCAAACATGAAACTTGCATTATGTTCAGATTGTCCCCTAATGTGTAAGTCATGTTGGAACAAATCCACCTTTTCAAAATAGTATGATAATAGACTAACTGTATTCTAAATGACTTAGGTCAGGGTTACACTGAACAGGGCTTTCTAAACTAAATTGTCTGTGGTAAAGGACCCGGTTTGATTTCTGGTTGTTGTTGCTCATCTCCATGGACCAAAGCTTTTGTATAATTCATTAAAAATCAAATACTAGAAAACAAAATAAATGGCTAATTTTTATTAAATAATAGTTTCAACATGCACAACTTGTATTTCACTAAGCATAATCTGAACAGATGCAATGTAGTAAAAAGAGAATTATAAAAACCTTCATCCAAAGTGTACACACAAATAATTAAAACAGAGAATGACCATTATTCACATTACTTTTTAACATTTGCAGTCTAACTAAAAACATTTTTGTGTGTAATCACAATTCCTTCATAATAAATGCCTTTACACACTTTGAGTGAGTACCCAGTATATCAGCAGTACAGTGTATGTAAGTATTGAAAGTTTTTAATTGATACATAAACCTGCTACTTCATTGGCGATCTATGCAGAATTGCTTGGATTGGTCATAATTATAGTCACAGGTGATCTATATTTAAACTTTTTTGTTTTCTTTTGTTAACACTCATTAGAAAAATCTATCTCATGGTAGTGTATTGCTAGGAATTGAAGAAAAGGTTTCAAAGCAATTTGGAACATTTCCTTCTTTTAAGTTTTTGTACAAAAACAAGGAAATGATGGTATATTTTGAAAATTCATCTCCAGTTCTTATCATTAACCAGTTTCAATGATTTATTTTATAAATTATAGTTAAATTATTTTGATGAAATTGACTTTAATGAAAAATAAAACCTGAAACATTATATTTGAAAGGAGTTCAGTGATAATTTTTCATCATTTACTTCATTGAAATTATTGAATATGAAATACCAATCCCTAGAGCTACTGCCCTTCCAAACTATTACTGTTCCTTTTTGCTCCTCAGTATGGTCTTCCATTGAAGACCATGTTGGATTTCTACTTTGCATAAAAATCAGTAACAAGTACCAAAGATATCAGACAAATAAGCTAGGCTGGCTCTCTAGTTCATCCCTTTTAAAAACTGTGACCAAATTTCTTATATTGCAGAAATATGTAAGGTTTGCTCCAAATTCTGAACAGAACTTTTCCCCATATGCCCCAGCATATAATAGTTGTTACTAGTTGCTTTTATATTAAGAGAAATAAATAGTATAATCTCAAACTTTATGCATTTGCCTTTGTAAAGTCCACATTTTTGACATGTTACTATGCACTATTAATTCACCTGATTTTTTATTAAGAAAACTTTCAAGATGAAGAAATTAATATGCTTTTTACTAACTTTATGCATGATCCAAAATGTTTTCTATCACTGCTGTGCTGTCAAACCACATTTGTAGATAATGTAACCCTTCATAGTTTTATACTGTTCAGAATTAGTTATGTTTGTCAGCAATTAAGCCAAAAAATGCTCTTCTTTCTTTATGTAATTATGATGTTTGAACTGTACACGTACCATAAAAATTGTCATGTTAGCAGTATATGTGCATTTTTCAATTTCCAATGAAAAGTACTTTGCTAGTTTTATTCTAGGAATTTTTTTTCCATATTATTAGTCAGTTCTTGCATAGTCATATCTAGGGTGTCATAAAAAATGGTGCTTGAGCTACCCTTTTTTCTACAGTCACCCAACAGCATGCAAAACACCTTTGAAACAGTCTTTCACTAATGTTTTGAAAATTGTATATGGTGACTATGTTCTTAGCAAACCAAATAGCTACCTTATAAGCCCACAAAACACTAATGTTTATATGTGAATATTATACACTGCTTCATTTGGCTCATTACTCTTTCTTTCAAAAGCTGTTTGGTTTTTAACTTTTTTTTTATGTGTATATGTAAGGGCTACTTAAGTTTTGATGATTTCATTGCTTTTTTTTTTTTTTAGTGTGAATATCTCAGTAAATAACACACTGATTTTAGCAGTCTACCCTCATTTATTGCCACAAAAGAATTCGATGTATGAGGGATCACACTTTAAAGTAAAACCAGTGTGAAGTAAAGCTAGTATTTACTTTCAGTTCTTGGCCTTCATTTCTTCAGAAACACTTCCATCATCATCATTCGGTAAACTGTTTCTACATTCAGAAAAAGGGTATCTTTTCCTGACCAAAAAGTCTAGTGAAACTTATTTCACTGTATACAAATTAAAATTTGAAATAAATAAGTTAAGTATATTTTTATAATTTACCTAATAATATAATATCAGAATTTAAAAGTAGGCTTGATTGAGAGTTAAAACAGTGTTAAAACAATAACACACTTATTTCCTGTAATATTACATGTATCCTTTCTGCTATTGTTGTCAAACATTTTGCTTCTAAATATATTGAAAATATGTTTACATTATTACTGCATTAAGTAATCAGTTAGCTGTTATAGAGATTAAGTAATGAGGAAAAAAAGCCTTTTATGTTTAGCTACTGAGTTATCATTTGTATCTAAGTCATACCATTTGTAACACTTTTATTTCTTTCAGTCGATCCAGGTTTCCATTTGGCGTCATTTCCTTCTGTCTGGTAGACTTCTTTGACATTTGTTAATAGTTCTGGTTTGCTGTCAGTGAATTATCTTAGCTTTTATTTTTTTGAGGGAAAAAAAGGTTATCTCTTCACTTCTGAAGGATATTTTTATTGGATATAGAATTGTAGGTTGACAGTTGTTTTAGCTCCTTAAGGATGGCATGACATCATCTTGGCCTGCAGTCTCTGATAAGAAGTCTGCCATAGTTCTTTGTTTGCTGTATGTAATGTTTCCATTTCTCTAATTACTATGGAGAGTTTTTCTTATCACTAGTGCTTTTGCTATTTTATTATGATGTACATTAGTGTGGTCGTCTTTGTTTTTTTCCCCTCATGAGTTTTATTGAATTGCTTCAACAAATTTGAAAAATTAGGCCATTATTTCTTCAAATGTTTTTATGTTTCTCTGCTCCCCATACCCCATTTCTGGCACTATGTATGTATACATGTATGTATGCATTTATACATGTATAGGCAAATACACACATACATAAATGTTGCATTGAGACTTTACAAAGGTTATCAATATTATTCACTTTGACACATCTCTTTTTCCCTTTCATTTTGGATAATTTGTCATTCTATATTTTTATGATTACTGATCTTTTCTTCTGCTGATGTCTAATGTACTTAAAAAATTACATAAATCTTAAAAAGTAAAATTTATATTTTAGATACTATATTTCTCTTCTCCAGAAATTCCATGTTTAAAGTCTATATTTGCATGTCCCTCCTCATTATGTTTTTGGTGATATCTTTGAACATATTTATAATAGCTCCTTTTAGGTCCTTACATGAGAATCCTATCATCTGTTATTTTGTGTCTCTGTTGATTGATTTTCTCCTGTTTATATGGTACATTTTTGTTTCTTCATTTGTCCAGTAGTTAAATGTGAATTTTAATTGTGAAATTTTCCATTGTTGAGTGCTGGACCGTGTTGTGTTTCTTTACAAAATATTGGGGTGCATTCTGGCCAGCAGTAAGATTGCTCTTGGGTTAATTTGATCAATTCAAGACCTATTTTTAAGCTGTTTTAGAGTGACTCTAGTTTAGCCTTTACTCCAGGACTAATTTTGCCACATACCTAAGGTGTCACCCTTTGTGAGCTATCTCTAACGCTCCTTATATTCAGTGAGACCTCTCCCCCATGGCCTGTATGAACTCCCCCTCTTGAGCTTTGTGAATTGTTCTTTTTGGAGCTTCCCTGTAGTTGTTCTTTCCCCGGTGCTCCTCGTGAGTTTTCATTTTACACACAGACAGACTGGTATTCAACCAAAGATTCAAGGAGACCCTTTCACTCCCTTGACTTGAATACTTAGTCCCTCAAATTCTAGCCACCCTACCCTCCCCCAATTCTAATCTGACTCAACTCAGTGAGATTGTTGGGCTCTAGTTGTACTTCTCTTTCTTTGTACTGCAATTCAGAAGTTGCCTTCAGACAGAAAGTCTAAGCTATTGTAGGATTCACTGAATTGTCTTCTTTTTTCCTCAGATATCACAATCTCTAATTCCTGTTGCCTGCTGTCTAAAATAGGTTTTTAACTACATTTTATCAGTGTTTCTTGTTTACAGTTGGAGGTTAATTTCTGACCCACTTAATTCCCTCATGACTGGAAGCAAAAATCTTTCACTTTCCTTTTTAATGAATATTTTCATTAGGTAATAGGATTATTTTCAATTGAAAAGTCATTTGTACATCTTATTATTGTCTCCTTAAGGGTAAAATACCTATTTTTCATGTTGGCTTTTGAGAATTTTTTATTTGTCTTCTGTTTTCAGCAATTTTACTGTGATATGCTTCAGGTGTAGCTCTATTTATATTTATCCTTCTGTGTATTCACATTACTTTTTAATTTGTGGGTTGTTACAGTTTTTAAAAATTCTCTGCATTATCTCTTGAAATATTATTTCTTCCTCATTCTCTCTTTTCCCGTCTTCAGGTACTATAAGTATATGTATTTCAGGTTTTTGTCGTGTCCCATATGTCACATTCTTTTATACATTTCCATTCTTTTACATCCATCTCTTCATATTAGTCTAAATATTCTCTCCTGATGTTTATTTCAGTTCACTAATTGTCTCCTCAGATATATTTAATCTGCTAAATTTTTAATTTTATTTATCATATCTTCAGTTTTAAAATTTCCATTTTATTTTTTCTAGTTTTTTTCTTTATTCTCTATCATATCATTTAATTTCTTAATCACATAAATAACAATTACTTTAAAGTCCATGTTTGAAATAATGCCAGTATTTAATTCTCATGTAATTCTATTTCTGTTCTCTTTTTTCCTTTGTAACTGTTTTTACTTTTTTGTTCACTTATGTGTTTTTAATTGAATGTTAGAGATTGTCTATGAAAAAAGCTGGATATAATATGGATCTCTGTTTGATGTTATCTTTCTGAAGGAAGAATTTGCTTTTTCCTCATGCAGGCTGTTAGCATTGATTCAAATACTCTTAACCCAATCCAGGACTGAGTTCAGCTGTAGTATGTACATGGATTTTTCTATTTCTATTTTATTCTTACCACTTACTTTTCAGTGGTCTTAATTGAAAACCTGGGGTTTTTGACAGGACCCCTCTTTCTTGGCAGGCTCCGAAATTCAAATTTTGTTTCTAGCCCTATGAGATAACTTGAAGTTCTTCTCAGCCAGCACTTCCTAATTTAGAATGTCTTGAACAGAAATGTGACAACTAATGTCAAGCTGTCTTTGCTTGTCAGCCTACTGTCTGGGATCTTGGCCCCTTTCATGTTCTTACTACCTTAGTAACACTTCAGTACTTTGAAACAGGTTTTAAAAAATATTTTGTCTCATAGCTAGTCATGAAGGGAGGTTGACAGAAATACTAATCCACAGTGGATTCTGACCAGTGTTTCTGAGAGTGGAGGCACTGGGCCTTACAGAAATTCTGGAGTACTTAGTCAACAAACTGCAGAAAGGCTGTTGGTGCCTTCCTCTTGCTGTGGTTTCACCTTATGCCTTGGCTGGGCAACTACCCTCTACCTCGGTCCCTTACTTTCCAAAGATCATTCAGTGTAATGTGTAGATCTAAGCACTTTAATTTTAATTATGCCACTTCAGCTTAGTTTGTTAGTGTTTGGCCTGTGGGACACCTTTCTTCATCTTGTACAATTTCCCCATATAAATTTCATGTCTGGATTCCTTCAGATGCTGAGTATAGATTATCTTGCCTTTCATTATTTTATTTTCTTCCAGCTACCCACCATTTGGCTAATTGGCTATCTCCCGCATTAGATGGGCATAAAAAATTTACAGTGAAACCTCTTTAATGTAGCGTTTACACCATGTGTGCTATGGCAGCTGCCTGATACTTTGGCTTTATCCGTTCTCCATCACACTGTTCGCGATGCTTCGGACTACTCAGAGTTTGCCATACACACTCATTTCCACAGTCTGTGTTCTCTACCGATATTTCCCCTTTTCCCTGAAATACCCTACCCTGCACATGCTACGCATCCGCACACATACCTTTATCACTAATAAACTCCAATCTGTCTTGCAGAATTTAGTTCAAATGTCTCCTCTACTATGAAAACTTCCCAACTTCTTCCCTACCTACTAATACTAATACTAATACTTCTAATACTAATACTTCTTCCCCACCTGCTAATACTAATACTAATACTAATACTAATACTAATACATGAGTATTAGTAAGACTCATCTCACTAATACTCTTCAACAATTTGTAGACCTTATCACATAAAATGTTTTCCTCCCCAGCCAAAATTTGAGGGCCATAAAGGTTGGGACTCTGTCTTATCAAGCTTTGTGTTCCTGGCAGCCAGGCTAGTATCTGACCAACATGTCCAGATCTCCATCCTGCCTGCCTACCGCAAGGTGGCAGCCTATATTTTTAGGCAAAATTATGGAGTGGGCAGATATAATGCTTAAAGTATTTATTCATAATATTTTGTTTATATATACTTTTCCCTTCTCTTGTTAGATAGATAAGATTTGTCTTCTAGCTATAGAAGCAGTGTCCCTTTCTATGTTTTTCCATTTAATGACTTAAAAATTTTAATTATCCCTCAAAATATGTATCATCCTAACCCTTTCTTCTCACACTTAACACCAGAGAAGCACCCCAAAGCACAGAATAGAGGGAAACAAGTTTATTTTAAGTATATTTTAATAGTTTTAGGACTGTGTTTGGGAGTATCTTTTTACACCTTGAGTGACACCATTAACTAAAAAGGACTTGGGAGAAAACACTACCGAAAGTTTTTGAAAGCCCTGATTCTTCAAAACTTCCATAAATCTTTCTTCTGAACTTAATGTTGTCTTTCTCAAAATATGCCAATCTTATTTATAATATGAGAGTCAATTATGCCAAGGCTCATGTTTTTAATAACTCAGAGTAGGCATCCTAAGGCAGCTGCCTTTTATTCAGATATAATTTATTACAACCTGTCTGTTTGCTTTCCCCTAATCTAGGCTGATAAGCACACGTTTTGTAGTCTTTTAATATAATAGAGGTTTTGTTTTAAAACCTTTTCATGAAACTATAGAAAATAATATGTTCTGCTTTAAGTTTAAATTCTGGTCTCAAAAGCAAAGGGTGTCCTTTTAATTTACTGTTCTATAGGTCCAAACTATGTAGGTATCTAAATCCCTATTTATATTTCCTCTGTGCAATGGAAAATAGACTTAGAATTTTCCCTGCATTTAAAGCATTTTACCAACCTTTAAAGACTCTGACTGAGTAAAGATACTTATAGGAAAAGTGTCTTCTACAAAAAGCAAAATACGTTTTAAGATAAGTTACCATCACGTTTCTTAGAGTACAAGTTAGACCAGGTAGTTGTTGCTGCTCCTACTTCCTGCTTATTGGTTTATTCAACAAATGCTCATTGACTTAAGTATCTTTTATTCCAGTGTCAATGAAATATGAAGGTGAATATGAATTGTCCCTCTCCTGAAGTTCCATACAATTTACTGGAGAAGAGCGAAAACCATTATTTATTGAGCAACTACCTTCTCTATTGCAATACAGCAATGAACAAAAGTAATGGTTATCTTTTGAGGTCTCTACCCTAAAAGAGTTCAGTTTCGCCCTGGCCCGATTGCTCAGTTAGTTGGAGCATCATCCTGTACACCAAAAGGCTGCGAGTTCCGTACCCAGTCAGGACGCATACCTAGGTTGCTGGTGCCATCCCCAGTCGGACTGCTTACAGAAGGCATTTGATCCATGATTCTTTCTCTCTGTCCCTTCTTCTCCCTCCCTCTTTACCTACCTCCCTGCCTCCCTCTCTCTCTGAAATCAATAAAAACATATCCTCAGGTGAAGATTATAAAAATTAAAAGAGTACAGTTTTCAAAAGGAGAAGCATAAATACTTGCAAAACCACAAGAAAATATAGCATGTGAAAACAGCTAACACTTAACTATGATGGAGCAGTATTAATAAATACAACAAGGAAGGAATGAACAAAGTACCCCTGGGTGCCTCCATGAGAAGCCCCAACTAACCTGACCTGGGGGAATGGCGAAACCACAATGGAAGGAAGTGGTGTTAAGCCAGACTTGGGTCCTTGAGTGGAGTATCGAGGGCTAGAAAATGGAATCAGGGCATTTGAGTACCAGGATATTGCATCACTCATTTCATTTTTTATTAATTTCTAAATGAAATCTCTTCTCATTTTTTTTCAATAAACTACACTGTCTAATAAACAATGTCCTAAAATTTTAAGTCAGGATTTGACACTATATAATTAAATGATTAAGAGATCTAAAGAATCTTGAGACCCCACAGAAGGGCTAGCTCTCTAAGGGTAGCCATTTTTCTGTGAGGAATGGTTGTCCCGTCCCATCAAAAATATTTAAATCCCGTCAAAATATTTAGGGCTGGGCTCAACTATCCATCCATGTTATTCATTCTTCATTTGTATCTCTTTAAGATTTAGCAACCAGATAAATTAAGATGCTGACTTAAGTTCTTCAGCATGTGAGTCACATGGTGCAGCCATGTTGTAAGTCACAGAATTTGCTAGGGGAACTAGAACCAAGAGATGTTCAGTAATTTTGCAATAAGTTTATTAGTTGGTAGCTGAATGTTTACTGATTGGTAGAATTTCTCATCTAACCCTCTTCTTTCTCCTCCTTTCCCTGGGCTACCACAACCCAATCCCAGGGCTTTTCAGCTCTTAAACATAGCATGAACTATAGAGACCATCAAACCCAACTCCCTATTTTAGAAATGTCTAAACTGCCTAAGAGACCTAAAATGATTTGTGAAAAATAACAGAGCTCCTAAGTAGAAGTACTGGAATTCTAATCAAGGTCTTTTGACCTAAATTCAAGTATACTGTCAGTTATTCCATGCTTTCTTTTCATTTTTATAGCAACTCAACAAATTCCAACTTTCAGGAAATGTAATAATTCAAGAATATGAGTTTTAACCTTTTCTGAGTCTGGTAGCTACTGTTAAACATTTTGGCAGACTCTGATGCAAATACATATCCTGAAAGTTGGTGTTGCATTTCGTATCTGTGGCTAGTCAGATTTCTGTCATTTAAACATAATCGTGTGCCTATATTCTTTTAAAACTCATAATTATTGACTTTAATGTCTTTTAGACTTAGTATTCCTAAATTGTGCTACAATCCCTATGGGAACTAGAATAAGTTGTTACAGCCTTGCAAATGTGTTTGACTGCTGCGTTCTGTTATTTTTCTCTTCCATTGATGGCCCACAGTTTCAGCTGCTGAGCAGTGGAGAAGTTTAAACCTCTAGGGCCCATTAGATTTAGCTTGTTTACTGCATTGATAGCTATATGTTAAATGACAAGAGAGTTCAGGTTATTGAATAATTTAAAATTCAGCTCTAATTGGTGTCATGTGACCTAGAAAAGGCCATGGATGACGCCAGGAGCATGCTGTGAATTTCTTATAAATAATTCATAAATTAGATGATTCATTTGCCTGGATGTCTTGGTAAATGCAAAAGTTTGTAAGTTATAACTGATGATATAACACCTGTAAGTATTTAGTTCATAACACTGGAAGGTAATCTACCTTGATGATCTTCTAGCAAAATCTGCCAGTATAGGAGAGTTAATTGAACTGGGGAGAATGAACATTTATTTGGGACGAGGCTTTGGCAAAACATACAGTGCAGCTGTTGCATTACGTAGCTTCTGTCAGCTTGACAACGGCCTGACTTTAAAAATGCAGCATGTCGTTCTGGGCCTTATTTTGCATTAACTCCAAATGTTCTGGGCAATGCAGTGACCTGCCCCACACACAGTGATTTAGGTTTAGAAATATTTATCTAGGTCTTGAATTTCTGACTTCTCAGTAAAATGAAGAGCACAGGGGACAATTTGGAAATTGCAAAATTGAAATTTTTATTCTTATAAGGCTATCACTGGGAATATGAGGATTGTTAATAGAGTGCTTGCCAGGATAGTAAATTATTATTTGCCGTCAGAGAAATGAGTATCAGTAAGACCTATTGGTACTATTGACTAATCCTGTGCTTAACAGCTCATAAGTGCATTGTAAGTAGTCACTCCCTCATCATACAAAGGAAATAACAACCTGTTGCAAGAAATAATAACTGCAGTTTAGTTCACATCTCTCCTTATGGCTCTAAAGCAGAGCTTGGCCTATAAAAATGATTTTCAGAAACTTATAAAAGGAGAACCTGGGAAGACTCTGGATTACCGGGTGATTTTGTGTGTACATGTATAATGCTTACACCCCTGTGTGTACATTCATATATGTATACAAGATTATATCATACATATCCATCGACATCTCTTTTTTCTATGAAGTCTTTTTTAAATATGCCATATTTTAAAGGTAATCTTAAAAATTCATAAACCTTCCAACTCAGAAATTTACTTTCACTATCAGAAAATTTTTCATTATGTCTAAACTAAATCTCTCATACTTTTTTTGAAAACCTTATACTTACCTCATTGGTTGGTTTGTTTTTTTAATCTAGTTAGTGTGTATCTATCCAATTCAAGAGACATGCTCCAACTCTGTCATAAGCCAAAAATGCCTTCATTTTCTGATCTTTCTTTCACGCTGTGAATCCCATGGAGAGCCTGTCAAAGACTTGACTGGCTTCATTTCTGCCTCCCCTAGAGTTTCAAGATGTAGTCAAGGATTGTGGGACCTTCTATACATATAAGACAATTCCTGATATTGCTAGCATTTTGAATTCAATTTTTTTACTTGTTGTGATCCATACATCACAACAAGTAAATGTGAAGCACCTGGGACTCTTTTACTTTGCTGATGGGGATATAAAATAGAATGACCACTAGGGAAAACTGATTGACTCTCTCTAATAAAGTCAGACATATGCTACCTTCTGTATGCATATGTCTAAAAAAAAGACCTATAAGAATATTCAGAGCAGCTTTTTTCATAGTAGCTCTAAACTGGAAACAACCTAATCCACTGAGAGAATGCATAAACAACCTGTACTGTATCCATGTAATGAAATAGTATGCAGCGATAAAAAAGAATGAGCTATTGATACACAACATAGAAGCACAAAAATTTTGTTGAGCTTAAGAAGCCAGCCACAAAAGAGTATCTTATTTTATGATTCTATTTGAAGTTCAACATAAGCAAAACTAAGGGTCGTAGAAGTCAGGTAACTCCTACTTGCTCTTACAAGTGTAAGGAGGTGGTATTGATTAGAAAGACACAAGGGAACATTCTGGGGTAATGGAACTGTTCTACAGTTACATAATGTACGCAAATGTAAGAATTCATTGAGATGTACACTTAAGATCTGTCATTTTATTATATATATAAATTATGCTTCCAGTTTTTTAAAGAACCTACTGGTTTCTAAATTAGTGTTTTTGAAAACTCACATAAAAACCATATGCTAGACAGCAGTTTGGGATTTGTTGTTACTTTAAGCCTTACTTAAAAGAAGTTACATTGGTAAATATCACATATCTTACTTACATTTAGGCTCTTAACAGGCAGTTTTCTATTTCTCCTCTCTTCCTCTTCCTTATAGCCTAATCATGGATTCTAATTTTCTCTTCTTTGTTACTGCAACCCATAACCCAACTTGAATTTTTCTACTATGCTGATAGCATCAGCCCACAGTTATTGAGAATGTGCTGGGTGCAAGCCCCAGTGCTATACAAAAAAGGAGGGCTAAACAAAAACCCCTTCCTTCAAAAGCTGTCAAGGCAGAGAAGCCAGTGATATTAGTAGTAGTAGTAATGATAGGAAACGTTTTCGAATAGTAACTTTACATTATACACCATCCAGAGCACTTTGTATGTATTACCTAATCATCACAACTCTTGAGAGGCAGTGCAAGATGTTAGTGTTATGACTGACGTCGTTCATATGAAGAACTTTTTATTGTCTAAACAATTCAACTCTGGCCCAACTTGCAAACCTCATGGTAGCAAAGTAAAAGTAGATTACTAAACTCATTATTTAGAAGACAGTTTGGAGGTAATCTGTTATAACTGAACATGCCCCTTGAGCATTTCACCTCCACCTTCACCCACCCCACACACTTACCCTGTAATGTTTTCCTTGAAAGCGATTTGAGAGGACATGAGGCTTTTTTCCCCTTTAGTAAATTAGTACCCTTATAAATTGGTGCCCATAATGACTGCCTATCCACCACATTCAGTTTTGAGGTAGATGCTATTTTTAATCCCTGTTTTACTGATGAAACTGAGGGTTGGGCAGATTGAGTAATGTGCTATATGAATTTTTTATTTCTGTGTAACAAATTCATACACCTTACTGCAGTTGAAAACAGTGCACGTTTATTATCTCTCAGAGTCCGTGGGTCACGAGTCCCACACAGCTCAGCTGGGTCGTTTGCTCAGGGCCTTTGAAGGTGGCAGCCAAAGTGGCAGGTGGAGCTCTAGGTTCTCTCCCAAGCTCACATGGTTACTGGCAGAATTTAGTTCCTTATATCTCCATGATAGATTCTCATTTTCTTGCTAGCTGTTGGCTGAAAACTGCCTTCTGCTCCAGAGGTCATTGCCACATGGCCCTCTCCAGTGGCCCTCCCACAACATGGCAGCTTACTCCTTCAAGGCCAGCAGGAGAATCTCTGACTTTGGGGAGGGCACCTGACGCTCCTTAAAAGGGTTTACCTGATTAGGCCTGGCCCACACAAGATAATCTTTTCTTCTTATTATTATTCACCATCATCTGATTAAGTAGCCTTAGTTACATCTCAAGAAGTCCCTTTTGCCATATAATGTAACATAATCACGTGATTGATATCTCATCATGTTCACAAGTCCTACCCACACACAAGGGAAGGAGATAAAACAGGGCAGGAACACCAAGAAAATGGGAACCTACCAACAAACAGAGTCACCCATCAGCCAATTGGCAAAACAGTATTCTCTTTGAGTAAAGTATGTGTCAAAATTGTTATATTGTTCTGCCTCTCAAAAACATAAATTAACTATCAAAAAATATTTTAGAAATATTCCAAATACCTGATGTTTGTGGATAATTTAAGTCATTATCTTTAAAATAAGTTGACTATGTCATTACCTAAAAATGCATGTATATAAATAATATTAAGGAACAAAAATCAGGATGTAAAATAATACATACATCCTGTCTATTGTTACATTAATAATACATGTCTTAGAAAATATATGAGAATAGTAAAATAGTTGATTTAAGTTTTTGGACCAAGAAAAAAGTTATGTCATTTTTAAAATATAATAATCATATAAAAAGATAGTTTACCATACAAAGTTACAGGTGATAAATGTTAAATATTTGTTTTTACAGTAAGTGCTACAAAGTTCATAGTAGGAAAGATTACTGTGGACTAGAGCTTCCTTTCAGGTGTAAATTTAGGTTAATTATTTTATGAGGTAATTTGTCATAAATTTTGCCTTAATACTATTTCCTTTTCTGTAGCTTGTAATCTGCCAGTGGCCTCTGCTCAGTGGACAGGATTGCATGTCTCCTTTGAAGACAACCAAGTCTTCTCTCCAGATATGGTTCATTCTTTTTTAAATAGAACTCCTTTAAAATTGCTCTAGAGCCCTGGCTGGTGTGGCTCAGTGGACTGAGCATCAGCCTGCAAACCAAAGGGTCGCTGGGTTGATTCCCAGTCTGGGCACACGCCTGGGTTGAGGGTCTAGGTCCCCAGTAGGGAGCTCATGAGAGGCAGCCACACATCGCCGTTTCCCTCTCCTCCCTTCTTTCCTCTCAAAAAAATAAATAAATAAAACCTTTAAAGTAAATAAAATAAAATTGCTTTAGAAATTCAGAATCTTAAGAATCATTATAGTATTGCTGTATATCTGTTAGTTGACATTTTTTATCAATCAATTCATCATTTTCAACTATTGCTAAGCCAATTGGTGGGATTTTGCCCCCTTCTCCTAGGGATCTCAATTATTCATTTATTCTATGTCTCTAGAATAGATGAACATTGCAACTGTTTATCAATTAGTTATTTAAAAGGAAGTTGTGGTAGCCTGAATAATGCCCCACCTGAAATATGTCCATGTCCTAGTTCCTAAAACCTGTGAATGTCATTTTATATGATATAAAGTACTTTGTATGAAAAGGGACTTTACAGATGTGATTAAATTTAACATCTTGAGATGAGGAAATTATCCAGCATTACCTGAGTGAATGCAATCTAATCAAAACCCCTTAATGAGGGACAGATAAAGCAGACATGCCATGGTGCAGACCCATGGTTCTTAAAGCATGGCCCAGAGTGGCAGCATCAGCATCGCCTGGCAACTCATTACAAATGCAGGTTCCTTAAACTCCGCTCTAGGCTTCCTGAACTAGAAACTCTGGGGATGAAACCTGCAATTCACATATAACAAGCCATCCAGGTGATTCTGATACATGTTAAGTTTGAGAATTACTGATCTACATTAAGTTTTGTTCTCCCCAGTAGAACAAGCTTGAGGCTAAAATACTGGGAAAGCTCAATCCATTGCTTTGTCCAAAGTACTTTGCAAGTGCTTCCTTTCTGCCTGAGTTTTATCAGACTATAATCACTTGAACAGCTTAATTGAAAAATCACTTATGTTTATAGCTGAAATTAAATATGTTTTGTATTTAAATAACCAGTTTTGATTAGAATCATATTTTTTGAAAGTGTTGGTTTTATCTGTGTGCTGTAAAAATATTTATAAAAACTCATCAAGTTTCTGGTAGTAACGGATATTCAGTATTGGGTGAAAGGTTTAATATCAAATCTCATGCTGTGTAATGGCCAATCACAGGGTGTTTCAAATAGTATTTAAGGTGGATAAATGGATTTGTTGGCTTAGTATTCAGAATTAAACATGTTAAAATACTAACATTTAATGCTTTTGCCTCTTCTCAAAGTTGATTTTATGTAACCCTCATTATTTGCATCTCCTGAAATTTTGCTTAAGCAGCAAGTAGCAACACTTTCTTTTCCTCATCCTTAAGGACTTACTCAAATCTCGATTGCTTGAAAATGGGTTTAGCTTTGTGACACGTGTCACTGGGTTGCAGTCCAGGCACCCAGTCAGGAGCACACGAGAGGCAACCACATGTTGATGTTTATCAGCAGCTTTCTCAGTGTCAGCTATCGTGGTATCACAGTGCTGCATTCAAGTCACCCTTTAGATTGTGTAGCTGTGTAAATACTAGCATTTATTATTTAAGAGGACAAAACAGCTTTGTTTTGGTGAAAATATTTCATTGATTTCTGAAAAGACAGAAGAAAGAACTCATTTCTTTGGGCTCCTATTTGACAGGTGACCTTGTGGTTCCTTTTAGGTATTCGATAGGAAAAGCACTCTCCAGTCTTCGTCTACGGAATTGGATGGCTCCTACTTGAGTGTAGCCAAACCACAGACCTACTGTCAAACCAAGCAAAGGCCTAAGCCTGCAAACCAGGACTCAGCTTCAGAATCCCTTGTGGAGTTCAGGAATAATTCTTTGAAACCAGCAACCCTTCATTATCCCAAAGAGGATCTAGACAGGGTGCCATCAGAGTCCAGAATATGTGATTACGGATCCCCAGGGAAAAAACCAGCAGGCGCGGTCCCTACAGAGAAAGTTCCATCAGAGGAATTGAAGGAATGCCAGCATCTTAAGCCTACTCCACCTAGACTGTGTTGTGGTCATAGACTTTCTGAAAATGCACATCATGTTCATGTTAGCCATCCTACAGACATGGCAACTCAATATTCCAAGACACACTCGGAATCATGCCCTTACTGTGGGCTTTCCTGGGCATCTCTGATGCATGGCCAAGGGCTACTGGAACCCAGTGAAACTGATTTCCAAAAGCAACTCTCAGAAAACAGAAGGCAGCAATTTATGCTCCAGAAAATGAGGCTGGAAGTTGAAAAGGAGCGCCTTCAGCATCTGCTGGCCCAGCAGGAGACAAAGCTTCTCCTAAAACAGCAGCAGCTTCATCAGTCTCGACTAGATTACAGTTGGTGAGTCCTACCTGTTCTTTCAGCAGTGCCTGTAGCTGGGAGAGCACAGGATAAAGTGATTGCTGTGTTACTGTAACAAAGGTGTAGGAGAAAATGTTCCCTAGGACCTTGGCTTTCTCAGGATGCGTACAAACTATGACTAAGTAAATTCCAGTCATCTTTGGAAGACTTGAAAGATTATCTTGTCTTCCAAAATGTTAGCTTAGAGTATTTACTTCTGAGCATACTAGTGTAATTTTTGCTGGATTCCACAGACAGTATTTTTAAATGATACTAAGAGTCACAAAATCCTTTGCTATTTGATGTCATTGTGGAGAACATCAGGCATTAAGTAAAAGCTTGAGATTTCAGAATCTGGAATCCAGTTGTAAAGAAGTATGATTAGTTCTCATAATTCCATATTTAAGTCTATTCACCATAACATAAAATATAAGAAATGATGGAAGCCTTCTAAATTCAACCTTTTCCTGTTCAATAACCAATTATTATAAACTTACATTTAAACTGTCTTTCCCTTAATAATTCTTCCCTAGGAATAGTGTTGCAAAAGCTAAATGGATCTTTTAATATTGTATAGGTCAGCATAGTTTAACATGCAGTCATAAAATTTGCTATCTTAAGTTATTTAAACAAAATTAGCAATAAATCAGACACAATCACATATTTAAAACAATAAAATGTCATGTCTTTTTAAAAAGTAAATTTAATTTCAAGTCCAAAAATACTAAATGGAAAATTTCAGAAATAAACAGTTTGTAACTTTTAAATTGCGCACTGTTCTATGTAGGGTGACGAAACCTCTGGCTGTCTCACTATCCCACCCAGGATGTAAATCACCCCTTTGTCCAGCGTATCTGCACTGTACACATTCCTCACCGTTAGTCAGCAGCCACTTCAGTTATCAGATCAGCTGTCATGGTATCACAGTGCTGTGTTCAAGTCACCCTTATTTTACTGTATCACAGTGCTGTGTTCAAGTCACCCTTATTTTACTTAATATTGGCCGCAAGATGCCAAAGGAGGCCAAAAGTACTTCCTTTAAGTGAAAAGGTATGTAGGTATAGGGAAAAAAAAAAAAATATATATATATATATACAGTATAGGGTTCAGTATTATCTGGAGTTTCAGGCATCCATTGGGGGTCTTGAAAGCATTCCCCATGCATTGCGGAGAGGGGAGACTACTGTACTTAGTTTTCTTGGAACCGAAAACCATCTTCCTCTTTCTCTTCCTATGATCAGGCAGTTCTCTTCTTCATTGTTGAAACCTTGAGGCTTTTCAAATAAGTGACAATTAAGCCACTTATAACAAGATTGTCACCAAAGGCTGAGATGTTGCTTTAATTTTGTGACCTCAAATGCTAATCCTCAAGTTAATGTGTAGTCTTTCCTGTGAACTTTATTCAAGAAACATTTATTGAGTTCCTGTGATATGTAAGAAATGATTTTAGGTGCTTGGGATAGAAAAATGAATCGGTGTGGTAAAGAAGGCACAGTCTAGCAGGGGAAACTGGATAAGTTTGAATAGGCATCATGTTCATTTGAATATTGTATATTCAAATAATGCTGGATAATGATGATAAAGTCTTTATTGTTCTCTTCATTATACTAGTGTAGATGAGAGAGCTATGAAACAGCTTTTGAACAAGTTTTATGTGTGTATAAATTGCAAAAATAGAATATAGAGATTTTTATAAACTTTTTTTATTTTGAAATAATTATAGATTGAAAGGAAGTTGCAAAAATAGTACAAAGAGGTCCCATGTACCCTTCACTCACTTGCCCCCAGTGGCTATTACTTACATAACTATAGAACACTATCAAAACTAGTAAAGTAACATTAGTACAACGTGTATAGTTCTGTGTCACTTTATCACAGGTGCAGATTTGAAGAGCTGTGTAACCACCACCACAATCAAATACAGAGTGAAGATTTCCTTTGTACTATTATTGCCCCACCGTCTTCTGCCCCACCATCCCCCACCCAGGAACCACTAATCTCTGATCTATTTCTAAAATGTTATCATTTGAAGATGTTATAAAATGGAATTATATAGTATATGAACTTTCAATACTGGGTTTTTTCACTGAGTGTAATGTACTTGAGACCAATCTAGGTTATTGCATATATTGTACCTTTTGATTATTGTTCAGTAGTATTCCATTATATGGTTATACCATAACTTGTTTAACCATTCATTTATTGAAGAAAAATTTAGTTGTTTCCAGGTTTGTCTGTTACAAATAGAACTGCTATGTACCTTTTTAAAAAATATTTTATTTATTTATTTTTTTAGAGAGAGTCCAAAGAGAGAGAAAGAGAGGGAGAGAAACATCAATGTGTGGTTGCCTCTGAAGTGCCCCCAGATGGGCACCTGGCCTGCAACCCAGGCGTGTGCCCTGACTGGGAATCGAACGGACGATCCTTTGGTTTGCAGGCCAACACACAACACAATCCACTGCGCCACACCAGCCAGGGCTCTGTACATTTTTATACACGTTTTTGTGTGAACTAAGGTTTTTATTTCTACACATGAAAACTGCGATTATGATTGTTAGATCATATAATAACTGTATATTTAGTTTTCTGAAATTTAGCTCATACTACACTTAGTTTAAAATACTTCCTTCAAGCAGTGTTAGAGAGAATGTTTCTCCACATGTTTGTCAGCATTTAGTCTTCCCACAAATTTTTATTTCTAATGTGTACATCATGATACCTCATTGTGGTCTTAATTTGCATTTCCCTAATGGTTATTGATGCTGAATATTTTTTCATTTGCTTGTTCACTCTTCTTTCATAAGATCTATGCTACATACCCAACTCTCTGCTACATAGTTAAATCACTATGCAGTTCTTAGATAAATTGTCTCTTTAATAACTTTTCCCCATATCCTAATTGGATTGTTTGAGTTTTTTTTACTGTTTAGCTTTGAGAGTTCTTTATATATTCTGCATATAAGTCCTTTAGCAGATTTGTGAATTGCAGGTAGCTTGTATTGTCTGTAGCTAGTATTGTCAATCTCTTAACAGGATTTTTCACATAGTAAAGTTTTCTTTTTTTCTTGTAGCTTATGTAGTTTTTATCATAAATGTTTGTTGAATTTGTCAAATCCCTTTTCTGCATCAATTGACATGATCGTGTTGTTTTTCTTATTTAGCTTGCTAGTATAGTAGATTATATTAATTAATATTTTAATGTTGAACGAGCCTTGTATACCTAAAATAAACCCCATTTGGTCATAGTGTGTATTACTTTTTATGCATTACTAAATTCTATTTATAATTTCATTAAGGATATTTGCCTTAATATTAATAAAAGATAGTGGTCTGTTTGGGGGCGTTTGGTACTGTCTTTGTCTGGTTTCACTATCGAGTTAATACTGGCTTTATTTGTTTATTTCATTCATTTCTTTATAATGTTCTTCCTTCTGCTTGCTTTGGACTTACCTTGCTCTTTTTTTTCTAATTTCATAAAGTGAGAGCTTAGATTATTTATTTGAGACTCTTCTTGTTTTCTATAGAAGTATTTAGTGCTATAAATTTCCTTCTCAGCACTGTTTTGACTATATCTCACTATACTAAAATTTTGGTATTTTGGGATGTTCAGTTAGTAAAATATCATCTAGGTCTAGGATTTACTTCTTTCTCATGGCTGAATAATATTCATAGATATCAAATCTTTATCCATTCACCTGTTGACACTTAGGTTGTTTCTGTATCTTAACTGTTGTGAATAATACTGCAATGAACATGGGAATGTAGACATCTTTTCAAGATAACTAATTTTGTTTTCTTTAGATAAATACCTAGAGTGGAATTGTCAGGCTTTTGTTTTTTGCTTGTTTTTTGCTAATGAGTCATATAAGCTCCTTATATATTTTGGATATTAATTCCTTATCAGATACATGATTTGCAAATATTTTCTCCCATTCCATAGCTTACCTTTTCATTTTAACAATTGTTTTCTTTGCAGAAGATTTTCACATTGATTTAGCACCACTGATTTTTGCCAGGCTTTCTGTGTTGTATCCAAAAAAAGTATTACCAAGACCAATGTCAAGTAGCTTTTTCCTCATGGTTTCTTGTAGCGGTTTTACTTTACAGGTCTTACATTTAAGTCTTTGATCAATTCTTAGTTAATATTTGTAAGTGCTGTGAGATAGTTTCATTCTTTTGCATATGAAGATCCAGTTTTCCCAACACCATTTATTGAAGAGACTATCCTTTCTCCATTACGTGTTCTTGGTACCCTCGTCAAAGATTAGTTGACTACATATGCATCAGTTTCTCCCTGGGCTTTCCGTTCTATTTCATTGGTCTTTGTATCTTTTTTTATGCCATTACTCTTTTGATTACCCCAGCTCTGTAATATAGTTTGAAGTTAGGAGGTATGATACCTCCAGCTCTGTTCTTCCTTCTCAGGACCTACTTTGGTTATTTGGGGTCTTGTGTGGTTCTATACAAATTTTAGGATTAATTTTTCTAATTATGTGAAAAATGCCAATGAAATACTGATAAGGAAGGCACTGAATCTGTAGATTGCTTTTGTTAGTATGGACATTTTAACAATATTAATTCTTCCAATCTATGAACAGAAGATATTTTTCTTTTATTTGTGTCTTCTTCAATTTCTTTCTTTCAACAGCTTCTTGGAGTTTTTAATATGCGCATCTTTCATCTCCTTGATTAAATTTATTCCTATTTTATTTTTGATGTAATTGTAAATGCGATTATGTTATTATTTCTTTTTCAGACAGTTTAGTGTTTTTGTGTAGAAATGCAGCTGATTTTTGTGTGGTGATACTGTATTGTGCAATTTTAGTGAATTCATTTATTCTAACAGTTTTTTGGTGGAAACCTCAGGATTGCTATATATAAGATTGCGTCATCTGCAAACAGAGATAATTTTGCTTTTTCCTTTTCTACATGAATACCTTTTATTTATTTTTCTTGCTTAATTGCTCTGGCCAGCACCTTCAGTATTATATTGAATAGGAGTGGCAGAGAGGGGGCATTCTTGTCATGATTCTGATCTTAAAGGAAAAACTTTCAACATTTCACCATTGAATATGACATGAGCAGTGGACTTGTCATATATGGCTCTATTATATTGAGTTACATTCCTTCTATACGCAATTTCTTGAGTTTTTTATGAAAGGATGTTGAATTTTGCCACGTACTTTTTCTGCATCTATTGAGATGATCATACAACATTTATCTTGCGCTCTATAGTTTGGAGTATTTATTGAGAATTTTTGCATCTATATTCATTGTGAATATTAGCCTGTATTCTTCTTTTCTTATATTTTCTTTATCTGGCTTTGGTATCAGGGTAGTGCTGGCTTCATAAAATGGGTTTGGGAGTTTCTTCCTCTTCAATTTGTTGGAAGAGTCTTAAAAGGATTAGCATTATTTCATCTTTAAATATTAGGTAGAAGTCACCAGCTAAACCATCTAGTCTTGGACTTTCTTTCTTGGGAAGTTCTTGGTTACTGATTTAATCTCAAATAAATCATTATTTGTGTATTCAGATTTTCTGTTTCTTCATGACTCAGTTTTGGTAGGTTGTATGTTTCTAGGATCTTACCATTTCTTCTAGGATATCCAATTATTTGATGTATAATTGTTGATAGTAGTCTCTTGTGACTCTTTGCATTTCTGTGGTTGTAGTGTCTCCTCTTTCATTTCCATTTTATTTGAGTCTTCTCTCTTTTTTTCTTAGTCTTGCTAAAGGTTTGCCCATTTTGTTTATCTTTTCAAAAAACAGTTCTTAGTTTCTTTGATCTTTTCCATTGTTTTTCTGGCCTCTCTCATTTATTTCTGCTCTAATCATTGTTATTTTTTTTCTTTCTACTCATTTTGAGTGTAGTTTGCTCTTTTTCTAGTTTTTTAAGGTATAAAGGTTGTTTGGGGTTTTTTGAGATCTTTTTTCTTATTGTAAACATATACTGCTTTAAACTTAGCTCTTAGATTTTGCTGCATCCGTAAGTTTTAGTATTTTGTGTTTCTATTTTCATTTGTTTCAAGTGATTTTTTGACTTATTCTTTTACTCATTTGTTGTTTGGGGTTGTATTTTTTAATTTCTACTTATTTATGAGCTTTTCAGTTTTCCTCCTGTTACTGATTTCTAGTTTCTTACTATTTTGGTTGGAAAAAATACCTGGTATGATTTCAGTCTTCTTAAATTTGTAAGAATTGTTTTGTGACCTATTATGAACTCTGAAAAAATATTCTGTTTACACCTGGGAAGAATATGTATTCTGTTACTGTTGGATTGAATGCCTGTGTATGTCTGTTAGGTCTATTTTATTAAACTCCTAGTTTTTATAGAATAGTTAGCCTACATACTTCTCTTTGTATATCACTATGCATATTTAGTGTCAATTGTAGAATATCTTTTGACAATCATAAAAATGATATTATTTTAACAACATTTTTACCTTTTTATGGCTTTATTTCGTAATTCAAGAATATAATTTTATGGATTTCAAATAAACCAGAGAACATTTCTAAATAACTAAGAGAATGGGTTGTAAGGGTCACATATTTGGTGCCAGTGAATAACTGGCTCTCTAACTCTTAGTTAGAACAACTTCATGCTAAATTCTTTGATTGCTTTCCCTCCTCAGTACTTTGAGGGTAGAGTGAAATTAACACTGATGGATAAAATTTCTTCCTGGAAGAATTTTTCTGTGACCCAGATAAAATGTTGGTTAGCAAGATGTAGCCTCAGCTTTTTAAATTGTCAGTATGAGAAGTGCCTCCCAAGGATATATTGGGCAGGGTCAGTTTTATTTAGTGTTACTGGAATTTCCATTTTAGACTCTGATGACCAAATCATGCTTGTTTAGTAGTAGATATGGAGAAGCTTGAAATTTCTAAAGAAGTGATTTAAAGTGTTCCTAAAGCATCTATAATGTTGAGTTCTTGAATGATATTTTAACCAACTCAGACTTTCCCCACTCCTCTATAAATAAAGAAAATTTAATTTCTTAGGAAGCTGCTTTGTCTTTATGTGTATTTAGGAAGAACCCATTAATTTTTGATAGATTGAGTTTTAATTTGAAAATAATTGCTGGATAATATGGCTAGAAGATGGTCTTTCAAGGATTACCATTCAGTTTCTTAGGTTCTGTGGGATTAGACGTTCTCTAAATTTATTTTTACAGGTTAAGAACTCAAGCTGCATTTAAGTCGAAGGAACTAGTTGCTGATAAAGAACTTGCTAAACCCCGAGAACTCAACCTGGATTTGAATGGGAGTGACTCTGGACCAAGGTAAACTTAAATAGTGGATTAAGGCGAGAATATATAGGATACAGATATTAAGGATATGTTTGGTATATAGTTATAGCTCCTTACTGGTGAATCCAGTTTTCTGATCATATGAATAAATACATTCTCATTATAAAATTTTGAAATATAGAAAAGTATAAAGAGAAAAATTAAAATTATTCATATTCCTACCATTCAGAGACAATATTGAGCCATTTTTTGCTTTTTATCTTTCTTTTATAATTATATATTGAGTAATAGGGATTATGCTTATACAGGTTTATTTTTACTCTTTTCACTATATCATTTTTTCTGATGTCATTAAATTTTTATGAAAACATAGTAATTAATTCACTCAACAAATATTTATTGTGTGCCACCTATTCAGTATTATTCTATAAGCCTGTCGACGGATAATACAGGGTTTTGCTCTTATAAATTATGCCTTGATCACCTTTTCTGTAAATTATTTACTTTATTTCTACCTATTTCCTTGGTATAGATGCCTAAAAGTAGACTGCTATCTCAAAGTATATATGAATCCTTTAAGATTCTTGATGCACATTAGCAAGTTGCTTTCCATAAAAGTTAAATCTATTTATACTCCAAAGCTGTGTTTATTAATTCTTTTCCCATGAAATTTGAAGATTTGGGGGCTATTTTTTTTCATATATGTGTGTGTATCTGTGTGTCTTTTCCCCTATTCTTTCTCCCCCTCTCCTTTGGGACTACATTTGCTGGTATATTAGACCTTTAAATATACTTCAGGTCCCCAACTCTCTGCTACATTTTAACTTTTTTTCTTTATTTTTATAATACTTTTTCTCTTTTTTTTCTCCCTTTTATTCCCCTCACCCTGCACCCCCCTTCCCACCAGCATCCTACCCCCCCTTAGTTTATGTCCATGTGTCATACATATAAGTTCTTTGGCTTCTCCCTGTCCTGTACTATTCTTAACCTCCCCCTGTCTATTTTGTACCTACCAGTTATGCTTCTTATTTCCTGTACCTTTTCTCCCATTCTCCCCTTTCACCCTCCCCACTGATAACCCTCCATATGATCTCCATTTCTGTGATTCTGTTCCTGTTCTAGTGGTTTGCTTAGTTTGTTTTCGTTTTTAGGTTCAGTTGTTGATAGTTGTGAGTTTGTTGTCATTTTACTGTTCATAGTTTTGATCTTCCTCTTTTTCTTAGATAAGTCCCTTTAACATTTCACATAATAAGCACTTGGTGATGATGAACTCCTTTAACTTGACCTTATCTGGGAAGCATTTTATCTGTCCTTCCATTCTATATGATAGCTTTGCTGGATGGAGTAGTGTTGGATGTAGGTCCTTGCCTTTCATGACTTTGAATACTCCTTTCCAGCCCCTTCTTGCCTGTAAGGTTTCTTTTGAGAAATCGGATGATAGTCTTATGGGAAACTCCTTCGTAGGTAACTGTCTCCTTTTCTCTTGCTGTTTTTAAGATTCTCTCCTTATCTTTAATCATAGTTAATGTAGCTATGATGTGCCTTGGTGTGTTCCTCCTTGGGTCCAATTTCTTTGGGACTTTCTGAGCTTCCTGGACTTCCTGGAAGTGTGTTTCCTTTGCAAGGCCAGGGAAGTTTTCCTTCATTATTTTTTCAAATAAGTTTTCAATTTTTCACTCTTCCTCTTCTCCTTCTGGCACCCCTATGATTCGGATGTTGGAGTGTTTAAAGTTGTCCCAGAGGTTCCTAAGCCTCTCCTCATTGTTTTGAATTCTTTTTCTTCATTCTGTTCTGGTTGAATGTTTATTTCTTCTTTCTGCTCCAAATCGTTGATTTGAATCCCGATTTTCTGCCCTTCACTGTTGGTGCCCTGTGTATTTTTCTTTATTTCACTTTACATAGTCTTCACTTTTTCCTCTATTTTGTGACCATACTCAGCCATTTCTGTGAGCATCCAGATTACCAGTGTTTTGAACTCTGCATCTGTTAGGTTGGCTATCTCTTCATCGCTTAGTTCTACTTCGGGAGCTTTGATCTGTTCTTTCACTTGGGCTATATTTCTTTGTCTCTGGTGTGCCTGTTATGTTCTAAAGGGCGGAACCTTAGGTACTCACCAGGGCGGGGCAACTTAGATAGCTACATTGTGGCACCGTATGTGGGGGAGGGGTGTGAGAGGAAACAGTGCCACTTAGTCCAGCTCTCAGCAGCTTTTAGTCCCTTCCTCTGCTACCCACAAGCAAATTGGTCCCTTTTGGTGCTGGTTCTTGGGTGGGTGGGTTTGTGTACATTCTAGGACCTTGCAGTCTTCTCCAACAAACTCTCCTGTGAGGCTAGGAGTTTCTCCCGCTGCCACAGCCCCCACAGGTTTTTACAGCTAGAGGTTTTGAGGGTTTCTTTTCCCACACTGGAACCCTGGGTTTTGCAATTTGTCTTGCTCCTCTGTTGTTCCTCCAAGTTTATCAGCACATAAATGTGGGACCACCAGCTGCTGTCTTACCTTCCTGGCCCTCCAGCTGCCACCTTGCCATGTCCT
This sequence comes from Mormoops blainvillei, assembly GCA_004026545.1. Taxonomy (NCBI): domain Eukaryota; kingdom Metazoa; phylum Chordata; class Mammalia; order Chiroptera; family Mormoopidae; genus Mormoops; species Mormoops blainvillei. The sequence goes on along the minus strand of PVJD01000998.1, from coordinate 75,819 downwards.
CTCCACACCAGCTTCCCATCTCTGTCTCCATCCCTCCTGCCAGTCTAGATGAATGTTTCTTCTTTAACTCCTTGGTTGTCGGACTTCCATATAGTTCAGTTTTCTGGAGGTTCTGCTTGTTTTTGTTTTTAAATTTGCTGTTGCCCTTCTTTTGGTTGTGTGAGGAGGCAAAGTGTATCTACCTATGCCTCCATCTTGGCTGGAACCTCTTTTTTTTTATATTGAATAATTTATGTTGATGTATCCTCAAGTTCACCAACTCATGTTATTTAGATTGATTTTTCAAAATTTCAGACATTGGGTTTTTCAGTTTTAGAATATCCATTTGGATCTTTGTTATAATTTGTTTCTCTAATGAAATTTCCTATTTTACTCTTTACAAACATATTTTTTAAATACTTACTTGCTGATTCTGACACCTGGGTCATCATGGGGGTTCATCTTCATTGATCAACTTTTCTCTTGAGTATTGGCCGTGTTTGTTTTTTGCTTTTCTTTGTTATTTAATAATTTTGGGTTGTTTCCTAGTCATTGTGAATGATTCAGGAATTCAGTTTTTTTTTTTTGAACAATGTTAATTTTTTTTGTACTAGCAGCTGGCTAACTTGACTGAACTCCAATTTCAAACTACCTTCCCTTGAGTAAGTGGCAGTGAAAATTGTTGCTGAGTTATTTAACCTTACCTGGGATATTTGAACCTGCCTTGTTTATGTGTATTTCAGGGGTCAGCCAGAACTGGCAGGACTATTATAAAGAATTTGAATCTTTTACTCTTTTCTTTCTCTTGTCCTGAAATTTTTCCTATCCATCATCCTGGAAATTTTCTTTACTTCTTTTCTAGGTTATAACCCTCTTCTGGTGGATCACATGTTGCCTTCTTTTTGGTTTATACTCATCTTTCTTAAATGTATCTTTCAATAGCTTACTGAGAAGGAGTGCAGGGGCAATTATTTTTTGAGACCACATACCTATGAAAAATGTCTTACATCAATCTTCACATTTAATGTATAGTTTAGCTGGATATAGAATTCTCGATTGTTATTTGTTTTTCCTCACAAGAGATTGAAGTTTGGGTTTCATTACCTTTTAGTTTTCATTGCCATTAAAAAGTTTGGTGTAGTTTGATTCCTTATCTTTTTTATGTGACCTGTTCTCCATGGACTCTATAATCTTGTCTTTTTCTGCATTACTGTGACAATTAACACCAATATGCATTTGTTGGGCCTTTTTTCATGAATTATACTGAGCAATCAGTGGATTCTTTCAATTGGCAAACTTTGTTCACTTTGGATCTTTTTGTCAGTTTTCTTCATTTCATTTTTTGTTATTTTCATATTCTTTCTAGAAGTCTGTTAGTCAGATGCTGAATCTTGGAATTATCTCTCATTTTCTTATTTTTGTATACTATCTCTTATATCTGTTCCTTTTTCTCTAGTTTCTAAAAGATTTTCTGAACTTTATTTTTCAACCCTTCTGTTGAATTTTCATTGCTATAATTTCCAAGAACACATTATTCTCTAAATGCTCCTTTTTTATATAAGAACCTGTACTTGTTTTATATATACAATATTTTGTCCTTTTCTCTGGGGATATGAATAATAGATTCTGAAGTTCCTTTTCTCCTGGTGCAGTCTCAATTTTAACCAAATTCAAATTTCTTTTTTCCACAAATGCTTTGTCAGCCGTTTATATTTACAAACAAAGTAGTGAAAAATTATTGAAAGCTCTCAGTATAAATGAGCAAGGCTTGTCAATGCTCATTTATTAATCAGCTTCCCAATGGGGTGATCAGGTAGGCTCTCTGGGGATCCACCATTAGTGTCTTCAGGTCTTTTCTCTTGGGGTGGTCGTTTTCCCTAGGGATAAATCTTCTGCCTGGGTGGGAAGAAGGAATGGAGCATTATATAAGCTTAACTACCAATGTGGGGAACCCAGTGGAGGAAGAAGAGTAGGACCCAGTGCCAGTTATGTAGGTTTTCACTTAATACCCCTTTCAACCCTATGGCATTTCTGTCGTTAACTCCATTTTAGGGCCCTAACACAGGAGTCTTTTTGGTTCAACCTCTCCATGAGAGTAAACCTCCAATCTTCACAAGATGGGGAAAGATACTTGACTGGCTCTAGAGATAGAGGAGGGCATCTTGGATTTTTATTCCTATGTAGAATTTCAACCAGCCGTGCTTACAGTCCCATTTGCATTCCTACCTTTTTCCTCCAATCTCTGAACCTCTCAGGAGTTCTCTTGTCATGTTTCAGCTTAATCCCTTTCTCTGCCCTAGTCAACAAATATTTCAGTTTTGATTTTTCTGCTTGGCTGAGTTTGAACTCATACTTCTGAAATTTTAGGCTTCTAAAATTTTGTGACATGTTTTGTTTGTTATCCTTTCCTCTTCATTTTTTTTTTTTGCCACCACATAATTTTATGTCTTTTTTATACTTTTACTATAATTTTAGAGATTTCAGAAGAGAATAGAGATTTATTTTCAATCAACCATGTTGATTGGCTCCTCAGTATTGATTTTTATATATAGCAGTTGTCATTTAATAGGTGAAAAGATAGAATGCTATTGGAATTTGCAGTTATTCAATACTCAGGATGAATCTTTTCCTGTGTGTTATTAACCCTTCATTTTTCTATGTAGAATATTTATTTCCTGACTATATCCACATTTTTTTATATAGGGGCATTATATGTCTTTTTAGTTGATGTGTGAGAACTTTTTATTGTATTTGTTTTTAATTTAAAATAATTTTCCTTATTAGTGTTACCCATATTTAGCTAAATATTTATATATTTACTTGTTGCCAGGATAAACTATATAAAATGCTGATTAGCCAAAATAAGAAAATGCATATATATATATGTATATACATATATATATACACACATATATAATTAAATCATTAAAAATAATCTTAGCATGTAACTTTTAGATCTTATTTCATTACGAGTATGAGATATGTTTAGATAATATACATGTTGTTTCATATTCCACTTTATTTTTAATCAAACCGCTAAATTTCAAAATATAAACGTGTTCTTATGAAAAACACATCAAGAAATGATCTGTCATCTCTCATTCCCCATTCTATTTCCTATCCTGAGTTCTCTTGGTTGAATTAATGTTAGCACCCTGATGAATACCCTTTTATACCTTTCTTCATGCTTCCATATATATACAACATCTATAAATATTTTAGATCAAACTGAACACATTGTTTGTTAATTTTTTCTCCCATGTAACAGTTCTTCACGGTCATATACCAGATTTTAAGATGTAGAACTATGGTAAGTGGAATAATTTTTCCCTAAGGATGTCTGTGTCCAAATCCCTGGAACCTCTCACCATGTTACCTTAATGGTAAAGGGACTATGCAGATATGATCAAGATAGTAGACCTTAAGACAGGAGATTATCCTGGATATTTGTGTTGTCCCAGCCTAATCACATGAGTCCTAAAAAGTGGAGAACGTTTCCTTGCTGGGTTAGAGAGATGAAATGGAAGAAGGAAGAAAAATCCCAAGCATGAGAATGGGTTAACTTGCTATTGTGGCTTTGAAGATGGAAAAACGAGGTCACAGGCCCCAGAATGCAGGTAGCCTCTAGAAACTCAGAAGAGCCTGCTGGCAGCTGGTAAGCAAATGGGGACTTCAGTCATCCAGTTTCAGGGAACTGAATTCTGCCAGCAACCGAAACGAGCAAAGAAATGCCCTCATCTAGATCCTTCAGAAAGGAACATAGCTCTGCCTACTCAGTGTTAGCCCAGTGAAATCTGTGTCAGACTTCTGATGTACAGAACTATAGAATAATAAATTTGTGTTGTTTAAGCTACTAAACCTGTGATAATTTGTTATAGCAGGAATGGAAAACTAATTAAAACACAAACTTAACCCTGGCTGGTGTGGCTCAGTGGAATGATTACCGGCCTGCGAACCAAAGGGTTGCCGGTTCGATTCCCGGTCTAGGGCACATGCCTGGGTTGCAGCAGGCCAGGTCCCCAGTAGGGGGCATGTGAGAGGCAACCACCCATTAATGTTTCTCTCCTTCTCTTTCTCCTTCCCTCCCCTCTCTAAAAATAAATAAATAAAATCTTTAAAAAAGAAATACTAACTCATTTTTTATAAATGCACAAGAGTCCATGGTTTCTATATGAATTATTACCTTATCCAGCATTTCCATTATTAGATATTCAAATTGTTTCAAGTTCGTTATCACTACCCACAATGCTATAACAAGCATGACTTTACTTATTCTTGTGTTCTGGTACTTCTGTTTGATTAGGACAAATTCCCCAAAATGAAATGGCTGTTTTTATATAAGTATATTTCAACATAATTAATAATTATAAACTACAGTAGCCTGTGCCAATTTTTTTCCCCAAAAGTGGTAGTAATTCATACTCCTACTGGCAATTCATGAAAATTTTCTTACTACTTTTCAGGTAAGTGTAGTGAATGCTTTGGAAGCTAGTGCTTCAGTATAAGAGATGGATGGGCTTTAAAAGTTCAGGTACACACATCTGGGCATGTGTGTCCTACATTCAAATAATTATCACAAAAATGAGGTAAAACTATGCACTGCTTTAAAAAAAATCTTCTCTAACATACCTTTGATAAAGGCCTTTTAAAATGTTCATCTATATTATAAGAATTTGAAGAAGTTTTGACAGTCATTTGCCAGTAGAACTCCCTAGGTAAAAATTAATTTTAAGCTGAATTTTGTTTATTTGGAAATTTAAGTTATCTTAGTATTAAAAATACTGTGTATTTAAAATATTAAACTTACTCAAGTGAGGCATTAAGAATTTGGAACTAAAATAAATGAGATAATGAGCAAGTAAAAAACATATTTTTTATAATTAACAGCTCATTTTGAGTTAATTATGTACAATTACCAAAATCTAATTGCAATTTATTTTCTATTATCTGTGGGAAGAATCACAGGCAAGGGAGCTTACATTGCTGCCTTCCTGCGTAAGTGCTGTGGAATGAGAATGAATAATACGTGAGGCCTTAATGACGAATAAGAGCGAATAGTAGGGCACAGCTGAGCCAAACCCTTGGAAGGTAATTATCACATGAGAGATGGTAATGACCTAGAAAGGCATGAGCAACTCTGGTTCCTTCCAGGCTCTCTGGTTTGTTTTTTACTTAGTTAGTTTGATGTTTGTTTGTTGGCTATGTAAAGACGACCCTTATACAAAGGAAAAAGAAATACCTGGCTTGCTAAGTACAGGAGATGTAGAAAAGCCCATAACTTCAAGATCTCTGATAGAAGAGTAAGGCAAGCATACAAATATTATCTATATAGAATATAAGGTCTATAAAAGAAATACAAGTAAACTAAGAAAATGTTTGTGAAAGAGGTAATATTTAAGATAAGCGCTAGAATTTTGGTAGGTTAGGAGCATCTGTCTGCATGTGTGTATGTTTCAGGTGGGAGAAGACCTGGAAAGAGTTGACCTAAAGGAAGGAAATCACACAGTACATGTGGCACAGCAGTGAGTATGCTTTAGTTTTATCAGAAGAGTAAGAGAAAAATGAAACTGAAGATTAAATTAGTAAATTAGGGTAGATTATAAAAGGGTTTAAATATCAGGCCAAAGATTTTGGACCTTTGTGATTGGAAGAATAAAAAAGGGAAAAAAACTGATTTTGTGTGAAGATGCATAATTTAATTTTTATTATTGAAATAAGGATCAAGAATGCCAGGTTTTAGTCTTTCCAGTAATGAGCCATGTGGCTTTAGAGATAATGCTATGCTCCTCTGTCTCCTTGCCTATAAATGAGAGAGTTAAAATGGATTTTTACTAAGAGTTTCTTCCATCATTAACAGTTTGTGATTATTAAACAGGTTGGATTTCTGGACAAAGCTATGTAGTATATAAGTAGAATTTTGGATCCGAATGGCCTAAGAGAAATTGAAGTTAGAAATTTAGATTTGGGAGTCATCTGCATTGGTGTGTTGCACCTGTGAGAGTGGATATTAATTTCTGAGAAAAAGTTTAGAGGAAATAAAAATGAAACCTTAGAAAATACCTACAGGTGGGAATCTGAAAAATTAAGTGGTAATGTGACAAGCTGACAAAGAAGCAGGCTGGTGCAATGTCGTGGAAACAAAGGAGGAAAAACAGAAATGGCACCTGGGAGAGAAATTTGGTTGATGGAGTATAATTTTAAGGATAGGAATGACCTATACATTTTTATAATCTTGAAGAAGCAACTAGTGAAAGAAAGATTGCAGAAAATGAATAATTGATGGAGCATAGTCCTAGAAAAGGATCACTTGTCAATGTCTCAGTCATATGTGCTGGCTTTTCTCTCTACTTTTACCTGGACCCATCCCTTCTTTCTTCTGTCTCCATGTTCTCCCTGTGTGACCTTATCTAGGCCCTCGGCTTTAAATATCATCATATCCTGATGACTTCCCACGTTTTCTCTATAGACCTGACCTTTCCACCAAGCAGTAAGCCCATGGATCTTGTCATCTATATAAGACTTCCACTAGACTCTCACAGACACCTCACAGATAATGAAGCTAAAACAGAAATCTTGTTCTCCTTTTCCACCATCCAGTCCACTTTCCCTCCATCCCAGCCTTCATCTCAATACTAGCTACTCAAGTCAAAAAAAAAAGTTCTGGATTTCTCTACTTCCTTCTCTTTCTGCTACCAAAAAGCCTTATAAGCACATTCTTTTGTTTCTACTCCACCTCCAAAATGAAGGCACTCCTTCCACCATAATCTAAGCCTAGACTTTGGCAAAGGTTTCCTAAATGGTCTACTTTCTCTATTTCTGTTCTTAACCCCTTAAAATTGATTTTCCACAACAGCTGGAAAGATCATTCAAAAATAGCAGTCTACTTATTTCCTTGCCTAAAACTCTTCAAAGACTCCTCAGTGCATGTGGAATAAAGCCTGAACTTCTTGATTGTCATAGAGTGTTCTATGTGAAATCTGGCTTCTGCTTACCTCATACCACTCTCCTTCTAAATGTTTAGTGACCTCCTACTCCCATTTTACTTAAAATTTGAATTTGTTATCATGGCCTTATGTTGTCTTCACTTTGCGCTTTCTTCCTTGCTTCCTATGTTCCAACTTCATTGGCCTTGGTTGTCGTTTCATTTTCTAGTACATGATGCATCATACCTGTAGCTGCATTTAATACCTTTAACCCTGTCCTTCCTAGTATTAACTTCTATAAATGAGAGCTTAAATATCAGCTACCAACAGGATACGTGTCTGATCATCCTAAAACCTGTGTCTCCCATTGTTCCCTATTTCTGCACTCTGAAGTTCCATATACCCACCACCCAGTTGTGTAAGCTTCATGAGTGCAAGGATCATAACTGCCTTGTTACGTATGATATAACATCTGTATGTGATGAAAACTGTATCTTCAGTACTTAGTAGGTGCTCATAAAATATTTGTGGAATAGATTTTTAAAAATCTTAATCTTCTCAGTAAAGTATGATGGGATATCATTGACTAAGAAAGGTGACAGTAACAGTAACATCTAGGAGGAGGATGCGGATACTTGGAATAGCTGTAAGGGAAGGTATAATAAGTTTTCAAAAGATGAGCAATAAGCCCTGGCTGGTGTGGTTCAGCAGATTGAGCGCTGACCTGCAAACCAAATCGCGGGTTCAATTCCCAGTCAGGGCACATGCCTGCGTTGCGGGCCAGGTTCCCAATGTGGGTCGTGCAAGAGGCAACCACACATTGATGTTTCTCTCCCTCTCTTTCTCCTTCCCTCTCTCTAAAAATAAATAAAAATTAAAATCTTTTTAAAAGATCAGTAAGAAGTATTGCATTAATAGTAGAATTTGTAGAAATTCCCTCAAATTGATGAGATAGACTTCCTCAAATTGGTAACTCTTGGAAGGGTAAATCCAAATAGCCAATATGTATATAAAATCTTCTTAAAACTAACCTTGAAAAAATGAACATTAAAAACAATGAAAAGATAACATTTATAAATCAATAAATTAGCAAAATTGAAAAGTTTAGTAATATTATGTGTTAACAAGGGTGTAGAGAAACAGGTACTTTGCTTTGATATGTTGCTGATCGGAATGAAAGTTGCTAAAGCTACTTTGGTGGACAGTTTTAGTGTATGATTTTACAATTATTTTTAATTATCATTTATAATTGGCAAAGAAACTCCCCTTCTGATTTATCTCTCCCTTTCTTCAAACTTCTCTTTTATTTCTTTTCTCTGTGTAACTCATAGATAAACTTTGGCCTAAAGAACTACTCTTACAAAAAGAGAACGTTTTTCCAATTTCTCTTTCAAAATGTTTTAACAACATGCCTGATTAACATGTGTGGGGAGTCACTGTTGCCTACCTTAGACATGTTGGAAATCATCCATAAAATTGTAACACTGGGCTCAGAGACATTGTGTATAAACATAACTAAAGTAAAACCAGAAAAGAGTTTGCTGTAATTGAATATTATATAGCTTTGATAACAGAGAATTCTTAAGAGTTGGGGTAGTGATCTTCCTAGCCTCTCTCATACTCTTCAGTACTTTCTTCTAGGACCACATTTCAGTACTTTTAAATCCTTTATATTTTGATAAATATAAGACATGTTACTTAAACATAGAGTTACCATATGACCCAGCAGTTCCATTCCCAGGTAACATATATCCACAGAAAGACTTCTGTGTGAATGCTAATAGCAGCATTATTCAGGATATCCAAAAAGCAGAAACTAGCGAAATGTCTAGCACCTAGCAAATGAATAAACAAAATGTAGTGTATCCATACAATGGACTCTGTCAGTAAAAAGGAACAAAGTGCTAATGCCTGCTACAACATGGATGAAACTGAAAATGTGCTAACTGAAAGGTTATCACAAAAGACCACGAATTTTACCTTTCCATATATATGAAATGTCCAGAATAGGCAAATCTACATATAAAGGACATAAGTTTGTGATTACCCAGTGCAGGGGGTGGGAATAGGGAGCAACTGCAAATGAGCACGAGGTTTGTTTTTGGAGTATTGGAACTATTCTAAAATTAGATTGTGATTATGTTTGCCCAACTCTAAACTTAGTAAGAATCACTTTAAATGGAAAATTTTATGATATATAAATTTACCTCATTAAAACTTAAAAAAATTGTCCTCTATTTTTAGTATTGTTCAGTATTCAAAATAAATTAAGCTAAGAACAAAAGAAATGGTACAGATCTTTGCCTGCTTTCAGACTACATCAGCCTTTCTCTCTTCCACCTCAAGATTTTTCTGCCCACTTTCTCTAGTTGGAAATTGCTTTTTTAAACTTAATTATCCAAGATGATGTTTCATTCTGTATTCATAACAGATACAATGATGAGAAAAGTAGGAGCAAATACTATTCAGTTTCTATTTATGAGACCTATGTCCTGGGAAATGATAATTTGATTTTGAAAAATTATATATAACCTTTTGCAATGACATAGATAGACCTGGAGATTATTATACTAAATGAAATAAACCAGTCAGAGAAAGACAAATACTATATGACCTCGCTTATATGTGAACTCTAATGAACAAAATAAACTGAAGAACAAAACAAACAGGCATGGAAAACTAATAAAATAAAAATTATATATAACCAACAATTCTTAAAAGATAAATTGGTGATAAATATATAATTTATGAAATCAACTTTTCCTCCTTTTTTTTCTTTTTTTTTTAAAGATTTTATTTATCTTATTTTTAGACTGGGGGAAGGGAGGGAGAAAGAGAGGGAGAGAAACATCAATGTGTGGTTACCTCTCATGCACCCCATGCTGGGGACCTGGCCTGCAACCCAGGCATGCGCCCTGCCTGGGGAATCAAACCAGCAACTCTTTGGTTCGCAGGCCGACGCTCAATCCACTGAGCTACACAAGCCAGGGCTCCTCTTTTTTTCTTTTTTTCTTTTTCATCTTAACCATTAAGGGAGGTGGTTAGTGCATCACCAATCTGGTGCCTATTTTGTCTGTGGTTTGACTTTCCTTACATAGTTTTTAAGATCAAACCTTCATTCTTACATTCTATACTGGGGCACTTCCCTACTCTACCCTACCACATACACCTGTTTTTAAATGATAGTTAATACACTGAAATATAAAACTGCTTAGAGTTCTTCCAAACTATTATCTACACATACTGAACTTTACTGATTGATAGCACCGAAATAGGAAAAGACACACCTTGTGTATGATAGCCTTAGGATTAACTTCTTCATGTGTAATATCTACATGTTTTTGGCTCAGGATTATTTTTTAATCACATCTGTCTTTTCAATACATAATGAATTTGTGGGACGAATATTTTCTAAAATGTTTATTCATAGATTTTCAGTATGTTAAATTGTTTAGCTGCATAACATTTTCCCAGGGTCTGATGTATATGTATATGGGACTATGGGGTAGAGAGCATCTATAGAAATTAGAGAAATTTCCTGAAGAACATCAGTGCTACCACTGGTTAAATACAAGGAGTTGGACAATAAATAGTATAAAGATTGATGCTTTCTCTACTGTTCACAAATAGATTGAATAGTGGTGGTTTTCACCCTTCACTCTTATGTGCTAACACAGATCTTTGTGAAAGTAATTTTCTTCCCAGCCAACAATGTTAGAGGGATTGGGGAATTAGAAATTCCACTGCCACTTGAGTCAGGTTACTTTGATAACCTCATTCCCAGATTTATTTGGAATGAGAGCAGTTTGATTTCTTTGTAGATAGTGACCACCTCTCCTGTTCCAATCTGAAACGTGGGTTCTCTTCACAATACGGAGCAGAGGTGGCATCTTGGATAGTGAGCATTGTTTCCCAGGAGATAGAAAAAAAAACAGCGGTCTTGGAGATACTAGCTAGTTTAAAAGTATTTATTTTTTTAGCATTTTTTGCAAGTCCCAATAAGTAGAGATTAGTATGAAGCCTACAACTGCAGATTTAGTTGTCATATCTCATCTTTTGTAAAATTCCATAGACTGTTTCTGGACATTGTTGCCTAATTGATAAAATATATCCAGGTCTTGATTCTTTTCTTCTTTCTACAACTACATACGATATTTCTATAAAAGGAATCTATAAACATATGGCTGTGTTCCATTTATACATCTAAATATCGTTTTGTAGTGGGAAACAGGGTAAACGCTAAGACAAAGTGGATGGAAGCCAAAAGCATTTTACCAGAACATCGCACTGGCATACAAGACGTTTATATGTAAAAGAGTGGAAAGAGTGCAATTAGGACTAGTGGTTATTAATTTAATTTATTTATTCCTGTTTCCAGACATCCCAAGAGTTCTCTCTGAAAGGACATAACACTTTTACATGCTTTAAAAGGTTTTTATGTTTAATCAGCAATAACTTCAATAGGCTTTTCTAACTGCCTGAACATGCTTAAAAAAATTATTTTTGGATTCCGGACAATCGAATACACACAGGAAAAACACTTTAAAACATAAAACTTTAAAAAACAAGCGCATTCTTTTATTTGGAGTAGTACGTATGTAGGAACTTCCTGGGTAGATAAGGTAACTAGAGGTTTGTTTGAAGATACGATGAAAAGAAATAATGACTGTATTTCTGAGCATATATTTTGATCATAAAGTATCTGAGGATATGGTGGTGATCTTGATTAGCCCATGATGGTTTGTTGTAGGTGAATGCCTATCTCAGAAAAACTGCATGTTACATATGAAACAGTGCTAATTTTTGATAATCCTACAGAGAAAATTTTATACTGAACTCATTTGTTTTTCATATTGCTCCTGTGGTGCAGAGGATTGATTTTTGTGCTGCTTTTGCTAGTTGGCATTTTCTTCTTTGGTAAATAGTGTATGCAAGCCTTAATCCTTTAACCTTGAATCTGAGCCCGGGGCTATTTGATGGAAAAAGAATTTGTCTTTGTTATGTGGTATGGCATGGTGAAGGAGGTATTAGTTAGGGCCAACCAGAGAACAGAACCAGTAGGAGATAATATAGTATGAGACATATTGCAAGGAATTGGCCCAGGCTAGGCAAATACAAAGTTGATAAGGCAGGACGTCAGGAAGAACAGGCTAGGATCTCAGGTAGAGGCTGAAGCTGCTGTCCATGGAGGGGTTTTCTTTTTCAAGGAACCTCAGCTCTGCTTTAAAGACTTTTCAAGAAATTGAAGCAGTCCGATCAAGATTAGCTAAGGTTTTATGGATTTTACTCACATCTGCAAAACACCTTCACACATCACCTAGATTAGTGTTTGGTTAACTGGGGCTATAGCCTAGCTAAAATGACATATCGAAAAGACCATCAGAGCTCACCCCTTGTCAACTTAGCACCCATATACATCTCCTTAAACCATATTTAATCTTCAAATAAAAATAATAAAAAGGCACACTCCCACCTAAAATTATACAACTTACCCCGCATACAACTGAAACACGCTAACCCATTCCTCAGAAGAGAATGCAAAGTCCTTGGGTGTGATGGTCACTCTTCTCATTGATGTCCTATGATTTCAATGTTGTGATATAAAGGTAATTGTTATTAATGCATCTTGTGTTAGGTGATAAAGGGATAAGGGAGAAAAAAACAAAAATATTTGGTTAATATACATATGTAAACATATCCGTAACAAATTAAGAAAAATACTCATAATTGTTATAGTCCTCATCTCTGCAACTGGCCACATGACTGCAGTTGGTATTTATAACTACTTTCTTCCTCCACCTATTTCACTACACTTTGCTCTCAGCATACGCTTTAGCTGGTCTTTGTTCATTTTCTGATGGGGTGACCCAAACTTTCATTCCTGAAGATCCTGGAGCATTAGCAGTCATACCTGCATTGGGTTGTTGTAGCTTCCATTGACTGATCATAGGACATTTTACTAACAGCACCCTAAAGGATCTCCTGTATTCCAGACATACTCTCACTTACCTCCATTGTGTAATAGCCACCTATTTCCCTTTTGGTAATTACGATCAATCCCTCAGCCTGTATAGTGACCCACTTCTTTGCCTGTTAAGAGCCATAAGAGCCCAAAGTGGTCAGATGGCAGTGACAGCTTTCAGTTCAGTGAAATCATTATTGTATTTCCTGATGAAACCATTCCTCCCTTTGGAATGAAGACCTCTAGACCAAGCGGACCCTAAGGTCACGGGGAAGGGAAGCAAAAAATTTTGCTAATAGATCATTTGGAGTAATAGCGGAGCCACTCCCATTTCCATCCTTTCTTTGTTGGACCTATGAATCCTGGCTGTGGGAGAAACAGCACCCCATATTAAATACTGACTGAGAGCATTCCCTGATCCCACAAGATACTGCCACCTAGCTGGTACTGGAACTGGGCCTTCAAAGGCCATTTTGCTGTTCTTTCAAGAAAGGTGATGACGGGGGAAGGGGGTAGGTAAGACAGTGAATTCCATGACCATGGGCCCATTGCCATACTTTATTTTCCATGAACTAAGTTTCTTGATCAGAAACAATGCTGCACAAAATCCCATCATGGTGGATAAGGCATTCTGCATGTCCATAGACAGTAATTTTGGAAGAAGCGTTATGTACACGGAGGGCAAATCCATGTCCCTATTAAATGGGGATTATTTCAGTAAGATGTATTTCCAGCCCCATGATAGATAGCTACTAATACTAGATACCTACAGTCTATCAGTTTAAAAAAGACAGAAGAAAATTAAAGATAAACAAGGGTGTAAGGCTAGAATGAATGCTGTATTTCTAGACTGAGTCAGAGGCATTAGCGTACACTCATGTTTATATAGTATCTTAGCCTGCTCAGGCTGCTATAACGAAATGCTAAAGGCTGGGTGGCTTAAACAACAGAAATTTATTTTCTCACAGTTCTGGACACTGGAAGTGTGCATTCAGGGGCCAGCATGTTTGAGTTCTGGTGAGAACTCTCTCATGGCCTGCAGATGCCCACCTTCTCATTGTGTCCTCACACTGGGGCGAGAGAGAGAGCCAATAAGCTCTTTGATGTTTCTTCTTACACTAGCACTAATCTCAGCATAAGGACCCCATCCTCGTGACATCACTTAAACCTAATTACCTCCCAAAGAACCCATCTCCAAATAAAAATACCATCAGTTGGGGGTTAGAGCTTCAAAGTCTCATGTGAATTTTGGGGGACACAATTCAGTCCATAGCATGTGTTTGTGTGTATGTGTATACACACAGATGGATATATACAATGATAAATACAGGCACAGGTTAATATACATAATATGTATTCCCTACCTATGCCTACTGAGAAGGCCAGCAGCAGCGATACAGAGCAATGAGCACAACAGCACCCAGAACTTGGTTTCTGAATGCTATTCTCCAATAAAAGAAACCAAGACTCCTTAGAGAAATGGCTAATTATAGAGGCGGGGCAAAGAGAATGAAAGATGAGCCTAGAGCCAGAAAGCAAGGAAATGCTCAACAATCAAAAGGATGAGGGAATGTCACAGGGACACAGAAGTCAACCTGAAAAGAGCTTCTAATGACAAAAGATAGAACAATTTGAGCAACAAAATAAATAATGTTATATTGGATTACACCCCAAAGTATAAAATAAGTGCAGATGAACCTATACCGATGTGAGTGAATGAATGAATGAATGAATGGAGAAGGGACCAATCTTCCTTCAGAAGAATTCTAAATAATATACATAAGTACTTTTCCCCCCCAGGAAGTAGAGCTTAGTTTCTATGCCCCTTGAGTGTGAACTAGACGTGGTGACTCACATTCAAAGAGTAAAACATGGAAAGGAGGAAATCATACTTTATAGAAGAGTAATCTGGTAAACACTATCTTAACCAAATGATCAAGGTTAACATCACCAATAATCAGTCATGTTGGTATCATGATGTGATGTTGCAGAGGGAATTTCACCTCTGTAGTATTCTTCTCAGACACTCAGAGCATTGTACTAATCATGGTGAAAAAAACAGAGAAATCCAAATTGAGGAACATTATACAAAACACCAGTTTTCCTTACAACTAGTCAGTAAAATCATGATAGACAAGGAACACAGCTGAGCTACTGTCACAGACCAAAGGGAACCAAGGAGACATGATGCCTGAATGCAATGTGGTAACTTGGAATAGATCATAGAACAGTAACAAAGGCATACGTGTAAAAACTGATGAAACCCTAATAGCCTAGAGCTTAGTTAATAGTAATATACCTATTATGTTTTCTTAGTTTTGACAAATGTACCATAGTATAGTAAAATGGTAACTTTAGGGGAATCTCGACGAAGAGTCTGTAGGAACTCTGTAGTATCTTTGAAACTTTCTCAGAAATCTAAAACTATTCCAAAATTAAAACTTTATTTTCAGAAACAGGAAGGTACAAAGACAGGATACTAGCAAACTAATCAAAGAAAACATGGGTTTTGTTTTTTTTTTAAATCATCTTGATTTTACAGTGTACATTGGTCTATGGTCATAGTTTAGTCTATGACTAGTGTGATCCAATGGCAGCCACCCTACTTTAGCTATAAGAAAAGACGGAATTGTAAACAGAACTACATTATGCTGAGCCCCTTCTTTACTAAAATGCCCTCCAGCAGAAGAGCGATGTCAGGTGTTTCATTTCTTTTTTAATTTGCTTCCATGTAAAATGATTCACAAAAGTTACTTCAGCTAATATGGAAGGGAGAAAAGCAACTTTGCCTTGAAAGAAAGAAGGGTGAGAAGAGGTGAGTAATTGTTTCTAATTTATTTCAGTTTGCTAAAAGGGTTATGGAATCTGTGTTACTTTGTTAATAAAGTGAAGTACAGAAATGCTGGATGGTGTAAGAAAGGGATGGTTTTACTAAAGAAATCAAAGGTCTGACACTTCGTGCACAGAGCCAGCCCAGAAACTCACAAGGAGAATCAAAGAAGGCTGCAGTTCTGCCTGGAAGCGAAAGTCCTGGCCATGCAGTAGCTTACTCTTCTGAAGAATTATAGGGATTCTGCTCTACTTGTCCTGCCATCATAAGTGTTTATTTAACATACACACAGGTGTCTTGGAGGGAAAAGTGAAAAAAGATATCTTTTCAAACTTCATCTCATTAGAAAGTTTCTGGAAAGAGTGAAGAAACTAATGAAAATAAATCTGGAAGTATAAGATTCTGAGCAAGCATGTAGATTTTAGAAATTTCTAGCCTTTTTAAGAGTGGAAAGCACTGTCAGATAGGTGGCAAGTGGAAAAATACAACAGTATAAAGACAGGGAAAACAATCTCTGTTCTACCACACTTATACAGCAGAAATTATGCTCCTTGAAAAGTTATAATGAAAATAATAAAAACCAGAACATAAAGATGAGCATTTCAAGTTTTAGAGCTATAAGAGCCAATAGAGGCATTATGTAGCTCTCTCATTTTACCATTGTATAAACTAAGTAAAAAAAAATCTTGAAAAGAATTAATTTCATTAATATTAGGCATATGTCCAACAATTTGAAAACACCAACACTAGAGAAAATTTCTGGGTTCTTGCAGAATCAAGAAAATCTGTTGTTTTGTATAAGAAGAGAGTTCATCAGGTTAGTTGATGATTCTCTTATACCCATTTGGAGGTAGCATTACATAAACCTCACATAATTCAGAAGAAACTGTCTTATCATTAGGACCCCTATCTATATTGTTTAAAAGAATCTGTTGAGACTCTTCAAATTTAGTTATTCATATAAGTATGATGATGTGACTACATATTACAAAAATATATTTCAGTTGTAGGATCATGTTCTTTGTCAACCAGAAATACGGGCCTGAGCTGTAAGTGTAGTGCAATGATTGGGAAGAGCATTTAGAGCTAGCTGTCCTAATCAAGACAGCTTTACTGAATACAGGGGAGTCAGTGGGATGAAACTATAAGCATTTTGTATAGAATAGGAGACATGACTTGACAAACAGACTGTAAGAAAATGTCCATATTTCATGTGAGAAAATATCTGGGCAGGTGGTTAGAAAGCAATGCATACAGACTTAGATGTTTAGAAAGATGAAAATAAAATGAAAACACTTCCCCTGAACTTTTTCTTTTTCATTCATTTTTTAATTTTATTGTTCTCTTACAGCCGTCCCAGTTTTTCCCCCATTGTTCTCCCCTGCCCCTCCCAACCCCCTCTTATTTATTATTTGGGTGAGTAAATGAATGGATGAAAATGTTTGACAGAGTATGTGTGTGTGTGTGTTTGTAAAACATATGAATGCTCATTGAAACCAAAGAAACCCAAATAATCTCCAAGGGAGATAATGGCAGAAGGCTGAAACTGGTGACCGCAAGGCTGAATCAAGCCTCCAGACACATTGTTTGGTTAGCAAATTATTTTTAAACACTTAAAATTAGAATGCATTTAGATGACATAACATGAGGCTAAAGCAGAACCCCAACTAGCAACATTTCAGGAATAGGCAGAGGAATAGGAGCCTGCGACTGAGACTGGGGTAAGGCTAGTGGAAAACCAAGAGAAAAATCACATGGTAAAAGTCAAGGGGCAAAAGTGTTTCAGGAAGGGAATAATAGTCTTTGTATCACGCTGAAAGAGCAAGTGTGATAAGGCTGAATATGTGCCATTGGACTTAGCCACAGAGATAGTAGGACCGGAAGATGATGGGCTTTGGATTGAATGGAAGGTGAAGAGATGGATGGAAGTAACAAAGGGACTTGACCATGAAAGGAGAGGAGGCAGGGAGCCATGACTGCAAGCAGAGGTAGAGTCAAAGGATGGTTTTGTTAAACCAGACAAGAAAGAGATGTTTAAATGTAGATGATGAAGAGGTTGAGAATACAAGAGAGGGGATTATCAATAAAATGAGTACCCAGCAATATAGGAACTGGAATCTGAATCCCAGATGGGAGAGTGAACTTTAGTCCAGAGAAGGGAGATTTGACAGTAACAGGAGGGGATGTGGAAACATTTCATTATAATACTATGTTACTATTTTTAACAAATAATTTTTGCACATTTTTATGGCCACTGGAGATCCAAAGTAGTATGAAAATTACCCTTGCTCTCCAGAGCGCATATGTGCCAAAGTCACTGAGCAGTGCTAACCGAAGTCGGTCCTTTGAACTGTGGTTTCTGACTGTTTGATTCTGTTTGAAGAGCCCTTGAGCAATGTAAAAAAAAAAAAAAAAAAAAAAAAAAAAAAAAAAAAAAAAAAAAAAAAAAGACAAAGAAGAAAGAAAAAGGAGCTTATAACTTTAAGTTAATGAACTAATAGACATAATGTGCTGTCACGGTTTGTTTTTCATGACCAAGTGGTTATTATATACTCACACTTAGCAACTCCCTGCTCCTACTTCTCACTTTTCTCCAACAAGCAATCCAGCGTGGCACCTAGCAGTGAGGCCTTTGATGAAACACACTTACTGCACAGAAGGCTTTTTGCAAAGCAGCGCAGCTCAACAGAGACCAGTTTTAAATTGCAGAATTTAAAAACTATGGCACATTTGGTAACTACACAGTAATGCCAAAAGCAACAAACATCATGTGAGAAAAACATGCAAAGGGCTGTCTTTGTGTAAATTATATATAACTATTAACATTAAGTAGTATGATTGGTTTCCTTCAAACTTGTCACACTGGGGTAATTAAGGCTTTTATTTTATCTTTATCCTTATACTCTAGGGCTTTTCATGCTGTTGAAGGGTTCTGGGTCAAATGGGTACCAGGGCATGGCCTAAACTATTTTTTTAAAATCTTCAATTTTATAGCTCAAACCTGGCTGCTCTAATTATGGGTCTTTTTAAGTGTTTCCTTTGAATCCCTCTAAAAAGCTATTTTTTTTTCTTTTTACTCAGCTTTTTATTACATTCTCATTTACTTCAGTGGATGATGGTTCCATGAATAGGACTTATTGGCCAAAAAAAAAAAAATGGATTTCAAAATTGCTATTCATATACATAAAGCTGCCTGCTATGAACGGCTGTGAGCCAGTTTGGAGGCCCCTGAGGTAGAGAACACTGTGTATACACGTCTGGTCATGTCAGCTGTATGAAAACATAAAAGGCCTTGTAGGATGCTGGTGCACCTAGTATTTTTATAGAAGGTTTATTGATTCTAAGTCTCTGGTTAGCAGCTTGGTTATACCCTATACAATAATCAAAGCCCCAGAGGTAGGTCTTCTATTAGGTTGGGTCCAAGGAGACGAGGAAGCCTCTTGACATGGCCTCTTGCTAGTTGTTTTACTCAGTAGTCAGACCTCGAAACACTTGAGTCTGTAAATACCAGAAAATGGGTTATTTTTGTGATCCTTGTTGATCAGGTGATGTTAATGGGGGTCTCCTGAATGGGCAGAAGGGAAGGGCAAATTGGAATTAGAACTCCTGATGCATTTTCAAGGAGTTTATGTGAAGTAAGTTGACTTTCCTTCAATAAACAGGAAGTAAGCATTCCCTTAATGTACAATAAATGATACAGTCTGGTCTCTAGAACTTTAGATGGTATTTTTAAAGTTTGTCACAAAACTTTTGTTAAAAATGCAAGAAAAGGACTCCTTTTTAAACTCCTATTTAAATGAGAACTCTTTATTTAAATGAGGAGCTCTCATTTAAATAATGGTACTATCAAGTGGTAAGAGCCAAAAGACTTCCTATGTTACCCTCTGACTAAAGTTTAGGAGTTTCCTATAGTTACATGAAGCATCTAATAACTTATATTTGTAGTTGCAGAACCTGGAAACCACATAAATGCCATTTAGTGAATTAATGGATAAATAAACTGTGGTAGGTCAATACAATGAAATACAACTCAGAATTGAGAAGAAATGAACTATTGATAGACGCAACAACTTAGATGACTCTAATAGACATTGTGCTGAATGAAAAAAGCCAGTCTTAAAAGAAAAATTGAATTGTTTGATTCCATTTACATGGCATTCCGGAAAAGACAAAACTTGTAGTAATAGAGAACACATCAGTGGTTGTCAGAAGTTAGGGATGAGAGGAAGGTATGAATAGTAGAGGGTGTTTTTTTAGGCTGATGGAACTATTTTGTTTCTTGATTGTGGTGATTATTAAAAGAATCTGTATATTTGTTAAAATTCATAGAACTTTATACCCACAAAAAGTTATTTTTTCGGTATACTAATTTTTTAATAAAAAAATGTTGTACCCTGACCCAGTCTGATTGGGCGTCATCCCACAAAGCAAAGGGTTGCTGGTTCGATTTCCAGTCAGGGCACATGTGGAAGGCAACCAATCGATGTTCCTTCTCACATCGATATTTCTCTTCCTCTCTTTCTCTCTCCCTTCCCCACTCTCTCTCAAATGAGAATAAAATAAATGTTTAAAAAAATTTTGCAAGAAAATTTTTTTCTACCATTGATTCTCTGGAATCTTTCATGCTGTGGCCAATTTCCTAAAGACCATGTTGGTAATTATTTCCAGGGTTTCATCATTTATCATTCTATATGCAGTGGAAGCTCTCAAACATTCTGATCTTAGAACCCCCTTTACACTCTTAAACTTTATTGACACCCGAAGAGCTTTTATGTATATCTATTTAATGTAGTTTATTTCTATTAATATTTACTATGTGAATTCAATGCTAAAACAAATTTAAATATTTATTTAAGAATAATAATAGTAAATATTTCATATCGATATAAATTTTTTGAAAGCTATATTTTCCAAAACAAAAATTTTAGTGAGAAAGTATCATTGCTTTACACTTTTGCAAATATTTTTATATTCTGGCTTAAAAGAAGATAGCTGTTTTCTCACATCTGCTTCTGCCTTCTATCTGTAGATGTTATGACATCACATATTATGTATTCCTGGAAGATTTCACTATACACTAATGAGACAATGAAAGTGAAAGATAGTAACATCTTTGTATTATTATAAAAATACTGTTTATATCCTTGGACACACTTTGAGAACCACTGCTTTAAGACAGCAGAAACATGGGCTGGTCCTTGCCTTGTATCTTCAGTAACCCTGGCTGTATGTTGATTCACCATTGGACTTTGTTTTCTTTAGGGACATTTTCAACCACAGTCCTTAATTGACCACCGTAAGGTTTTTTTGACATTTCCAGTAAATTCATAGGTCTCTGATACCTTGGCTTGGGTTGGCCTGAGTTCTAAAATTTTGTATTATAGTCACAGTTCATTTGCAAGATGCTTTTGGTGTACTATGAACATGTCATCATAATGTCTTATTCCAAATTTTTGAAGCTTCCTACATGCCTTCTTTGATGAAATTAAATATAGATTATAGATCTAGGAAAGACTGTGAAAGGTCCACAATGCAGAGAAGAGGTAACAGTTAACTAACTCAGAGGTCTGTATGTTGATCCCAGAAATACCTTTCAAATTATACTTGTTTCCTTAGTAGATGTATATTGGGCCTCTTCCCTGTTCGCAACTCCATGGAAAGCATTGCTGGGGATGCAGAGAAAAGTAGCACACGGTATCTGCCCTTGGGAAACTGGAAACTGTGTAATGGCAAATATACATGCTTTTGTTATACTTGCTTCTTAGTTTATATTAAGGTATCATTTTCATCATCCCAACTGTTAACCTTCTCCTACATACTATTAAAAAGTTAAAAAGTATTCATTCTTTATTGAAATATACATTAGTTGACTTGTAAAGGAGCTGTTTTCTTTTTGAAGACCATAGAGAAATTCTGAAGATCAGGGGGGCAGAACTCTAAGTAAGCGGCTTGGTGGTGGCTACAGCATAGTGTTATCTTTTGGTGTAGCTTCATTACCATTCTCTTAACTCTTCCCTCAGTGGCTTCTTCTGCGGGGAACTAAATTAAAGATATTATAATTAATGAAATTTCAGCAATATTCCCCTTGGTGAAGGAACAAATTAAGATCTGGTGACATCTTCAAGCATAAAGCGTACCTTCACTGAAAGTGAGGTCTGCCCTAGTCTTGAATTATATAGGGAGGGTTCCGTCTTTCTGCAAAGCACTGACCAGAGTGCCTATTTTGAAGGGCCCATTGGGTATCATGGCTCAGAGGTCCCGCAGAGATTACCAACCCAGATGTCTCCTGCATCAGTGCCTCGTTCACATTTCCTCCTTTTTTCTCAACAATTTCACTGTGTCAGTACCTCTTTTCATCCATCTTCAGGCTCTTTTTCTATATACTCAATGATTCTTCTTCTCAAACACACACCCGTCTTTATTTTTTACCTTGCCATTGAACCACACTACCCTTTGTCTCTGCTTTCACTTCCTCATTTTCAGTTTATTCTTCCTCTCCTGTATCACTCAGCATGTTTTAGTTGATACTAAATTTAGTTAAATAGCTTATTGGACCTCCTTTTGCTACTTGAATCACTCAGCACATCAGTGGATCCATAATATTCCATTTACAGACTAAGCAGACCATTTGCGCTGGATTGATTCACTGAGATGAACAGCTAAAGCAAGTTAAAATCCATCACCACATCCCTGCATAATATCAAAGTGAATTTAGTTGGTGTTAAATGGACATTTGTTTTTATTGTCTCAAAGATTGAACTTTTCCTCATATATATATATATATATATATATATATATATATATATATATTTCTATATACATATGTATGTTAGATACATATATATATACACACATATATTTCTGACTTGAACAGTACATAAAAATTAGTAAATAAGGCCCCATTAAAAATACTTATAATGTAAGTAACATGAGTCCCAATAGCATTTCTAATGTCCATTAATGCTTATTCTGAGGATCAGAGCTCATTTTACTGAGCCATTTAGTTAAATCGTGTGATTATTTAGAAAGTTAATTCATGCATACTAAAATCTAGCTTAAGTAATGCAGAGGGTAGGAGGTAAAACTCTATGGAGATGATAGTCCTTTTTGTTATTTAATGATCAGCCATAATTAACTTGCAAATTTGAAATAATTAGAACAAATTAAAGGTATTTAACTTTGCCTCCCTAAAGAAAAATTCAAATTGCACCAAATGCAGCTTTAAATTATTCAAATCTCAGAGGTCTAGGCTAGATTTTTTTTTAATAATGCCTTTTCTATGATGAGAATACCAATCTGCTTTTTGTCAGAAGGCATCCTATCAAGTAAGTGTTCTTTGTGTCTAATAAATGACAGCTATTCTTTGTAAAAGTATTTCATCTCCCAAGACTACATCAGCATTTCTATGGCATTTTAATTCAATAAAACAAAAGGTTAATATTTTTCTACTTTTTAAAGAATGCAAATACAAATGGTATTCAGTTTGTCCTGAATGACATTTAAATTTTGCCATTCAAGCTCCGACTATTGCGATATGAGATTTGGGCAAAGTAGAAAGAAAAGTTCAAGGAGCTTTGGATTATTAGAATGTTATGGAACTTAAAGAACTGAAAATGTTTTTCTTTCCCCCATTCTAAATTAAGGCTACTCGAGTTTCCCATCTAGTATTTTGTAATTTCTATCCAATAAAATATGGAGGTACATTCAGTAAAATCTTAGTCCTCAGTGTCATGAGTTTAAAACTCTTTTCTGCTGTCTTCATTTTGGTCATTTTACCATCACTTTAACAGCTCCAGCAGATGCTAAATAAGAATAACAGAACTGTTCCTAGTAACTTCATCATATCAGTGAATGATATTGTCCTACATTAATCATAGCTCTTCAGTGAATTTTGTACACATTTTATCTGGACTGCATGAAGTGATCATCTGAAAATTAGGTTTTGACTTAATGGTGCCTCACATAGTGAATGAATGGTTACAAAGTATGTGGTCAGTGAATGTTTCTTCTGTTTAGTATCTGGTTCTGTGCAATTTTGGAAATAATATATAGTTATTAATTTTGATACAGTTCAGTATGTCTAAAAATTTTTTGGTAAAATTTTTTGTTTTACTGAAATTTTTCAGTCAACTTTATTGAAATTTACACTTAATAAAATACATACATCAAGTTTGATGTGTTCTGACAAATGAATAAAACTTGTAACTAAGACCCCAATTAATACAGAAAGTATCCATCACCCCAGAATGTGCTTTGTGTCACTCTGCAGGAAACCCACCCAACCACCACTCCCACTTCGCCCTCACTCCCAGGACCTCTGGCCCAGGCAACTATTGATCTGATTTCATTCATGTAAGATAGTTTTGCATGTTCTAAATTTTTGTGTAAATAAAATAATGCATGCATGTATCTGGCATCTTTTACTCACTATCTGTTTCGGAGAGTTACGCATGCTGCTACATGTTTCATAAGTCCATTACCTTTTCATTCTTGAGTAGTACAATGAACTTGTATACCACAAGAAGTTTATCAGTTCATTTGTTGATAGACATTTAGATTGTTTCCAGATTTGGGAAGGAAAAAAGAAACTAAGCTGCTATAAATATCTGAGATCATATTTTGGATACAAAACGTTCATCACATATATGTATTGTGAATATTTTCTCTCAGTGTACTACTTGCCCTTTTATTTCCTTAATGTTGTTTTTGAAGAACAGGACTTTTTATTAACGAAGGTTGAAAAGATATTTTCCTATGTCTTCTTATAGGAGTTGTGGAGGTTTTAACTTTTGCATTTAAGTCTGTAATTCATTTCAAACACACTTTTGTAGTGTGGGGCTGGGCTCAACGTTCATTCTTTTACTGTCCAGATACACAGTTATTCTAGCACCATTTGTTGAAAAAACTACTTCTTCATTGAATTGCCTAATGTCCATTGTTAAGTCAGCCTCACATAGTCTGGACTACTTTAGCTTTGTAGTAAATATTGCAATCAGATCCTATGCGTCTTCCAACTTTGTTCTTCTGATGAAAAACTCTTTAGATATTCTAGGATCTTTACACTTTAGATTCAGTTTATCAATTTCTATTAAGAAAGCAAACTGATTAGATCAATTTTGGAAGAATTATTCTAAAAATATTGTTTCCCAGCTCATAAACATGGTATAGCTCTACATTTATTTAGATCTTTTAAAATTTAACTTCGTAATACCATGTAATTTTTCATGTAACAGTCTTGCACATTCTTTATTGAATTTATTGGTAGTAAATAGAAAGATTTGTTTTAATTTTTATTTATTGATTTGGGGGAGAGAGAAACATCGATTTGTTGTTCCACTTATTTACACATTCATTGGTTGATTCTTGTATGTACCCTCACCAGGGATTGAACCCACAACGTTGGCGTATTGGGGTGATTTGCTAACCAACTGAATACCCAGCCAGGGCCAGATTTATTTATTTTTGAATATTTACTTTGTGTACTGCAATCTTGCTAAATGCACATATTCTAGCAGGATTCATTTTCTGGTAGATACCTTAGAATTTTCAAGTTCACAGTTACATTGTCTGTGAATGTAACAACAGCTTTATTTATGCCTTTCCAAATTTCTTGCCTTTTGTTTCTTATTCTTGCCTATTGCATTGACCACAAGTTCCAATACAATATTGAATAGAAGTGATTAAAGAAGACAACCTCGCTTTGTTCTCAATGGAAAGTCATTCAATAACTCACCAATAAATATAATATTAAATGTTGATTTTTGGTAGATGCCCTTTATCAGATTGAAGTAAGTTCCCTTTTATTCCTAGTTTGCAGAGAGTTTTTGTCAGAATTTTGTCAAATGCTTTTTCTGCATTTATTGATATAATCATGTGGTTTTACCCCTTTATTCTTTTAATGTGATGATTTACATGGATGTAGTTTTTGTAATGTTAAGCCATCATTACATTTTGGAAAAATACTCATTTGCTTATAAAGTAGCATGCCATTTTATATACTACTGGATTTGATTTGCTAATATTTGGTTGAGAATTTATGTGTGTATGTTCATGAGAGATACTAGTTTGTAGTATTTCTATATTATAAAACTTGGGTTTTGGTATCATGCAGTAATATAAGCTCTGTCCAAGTGTTCCCTCTTCTATTCACCATAAGCTTCTGTAGAATTACTAGTATTCTTTAAATATGATAAAATTTACTAGTAAAGCCATCTGATCAGTTTTCTTAATGGGAATTTTTTATTATGAATTTGAATTCTTTGATATATATGAGGACATTTATATTATCTGGTTCTTCTTGAGCCAGTTTTAACACATTATATTTTTCAATAAATGTATAAATTTTATTTCATTTCAGTTACTGAATATGGTAGCATAAAGTTGTTCAGGAAATATTCTAAATATTCTTATAGTATCTTTGGAATCTATAGTGTTATCCCTCTCTTGTTCTTGATATTTGTAAACTGAGCTATCTTAGTTTATCTTGGTAGAGGTTTATCAATTTTATTAATATTTTCAAAGGACCAACTGTTGAGTGTCTTTTGTATTTCTATTGTTTATTTTATAGAGTTCTACTCTTTATTGTTTCCTTCATTTTACTTACTTTATACCCAGTTTGCTCTTCTTTTGGTAGTTTCAGAAGATGGAATATTGTATCATTGGCTTTAAACTTTTCTTCTTTTCAAATATAGGCATTTGTTATTTTCTCTCTAAGCTTTGCTTCTGTATCAAAGTTTGATATGTTGTGTTTTTATTGTTATTTCAAAATATTTACTAATTTCTCTTTTGATTTCTCTTTTGACCTATGGCTTATTTATAAGTGTATTACATATCTTCTAAATACTTGAGATTTTTCTAGTTATCTTGTTTTTTATTTTAAATTTCACTCCATCTTGGTCAGATTATATATTCTATAAGGTTTTATTCATTTGAAATATGTTGACATTTATTTTATGGCTCAACATGTGATCTATCTTGGCCCGTAGTCCATGTGTGTACTTTTAAAAATGTATATTGGGCTGTTGAGTGTAACGTTCTGTATATGTCAATGAAAGCAAATTGATTAATGGTATCGGTCAGTTCTTCTGTAGCCTACTGAATTGTTGCTTTTTTTTTCTTCAATCAGTTGGTAACAAAGAGATGTTAAAATCTTTACATATGATTGAGAATTTCTCCACTTTCCTC
Organism: Mormoops blainvillei; assembly: GCA_004026545.1. Taxonomy (NCBI): domain Eukaryota; kingdom Metazoa; phylum Chordata; class Mammalia; order Chiroptera; family Mormoopidae; genus Mormoops; species Mormoops blainvillei. The sequence goes on along the minus strand of PVJD01000998.1, from coordinate 48,941 downwards.
TTTAGTCTTCTCAGTTTTGCTATGTGTATTCTGAAACTTTGTTTTAGATGCATATGTATTTAGGATTGTTAGGTATGTCTGATGATTTCTCCCTTTAATCACTGTGAAGTATTTTAATCATCATGAAATGTTTCTCTTTATGTCTGGTAGTGCTCTACCTTATTTGATATTATGTAACCACTCCAGTCTTCCATCTGGACTGCTTGTATAGCACATCTTCTTCCATCCTTTTATGTCAACCTATTTGTTCTTTTATATTTAAAGTGTGACTTGTAAGCAACATATGGTTTGGGTTCTGCAATTTTCTTTAATCTGACAATTTATTTCATTTGATTTGAGTGTTTAATTCATTTCAATTTAATTTAATTGTTGATACTGTTGGATTTAGGTCTAACTTTTTTTCTTCTTTCTTCCTATTTATCCCATCTGTTCTTTGTTCCTCTGTTTCCCCTCCTCTGACTTTTTCTGGGGGGTGGTGGTGAAAGGGAGAATAATGAAAAAATTTTTTTAGTTTTCTGTTTGAATTCCTCTTATTTTATTAGCTTTACATCTTTACATTTTGTTTAGTTATTTCTATAGGGATTACAGTATGCCTCCCAGACTCATTAAAGTCTATGTGGTACTAATATTGTGGCATTTTATGTAGAAAATACGAAGTTTTCTATTGTATAGGTATATTTACCTCCTCATTCTTTCTGATATTATCATCACATACATTACAGCTCAATGCACTATAAATCCTATAAAAGTGTTATCATTTTTGCCTTAAACATTCATATATCTTTTAATGACATTAAGAGATTAAGAAATACACACTTTTATATTTATTCATATTATACTATTTCTGATGCTCTTCTTTTTTTCATATATTCAGAATTTCATCTGATGTCTTTTTCCTTCAACCTCAAAAACATATTATTTCTTGTAATGCGGGTCTACTGCCAACAAATTTTCCCTGTTTTGTTTATATGAAAATATTATTTCTCCTTCATTTCTGAATAATATTTTTGTGAGATACAGAATTCTGATATAACAGTTTTCTTTCTGTTTTTTGTTTTTTTTCTTACTTTAAAGATACTGTTCCACTGTCTCCTGGCCTTTATTGTTCTGATGAGAAGTTAGCTGTAAATACCATTATTCTTCTGTATGTAACTGACATTTTTATCTGGTCGTTTTCAGAATTATCTTTATTTTTAGTTTTCAACAACAGCTTGACTGTGATCTGTTGGTCAAAGTGTTTTGGTTTTTTTTTAAATCAAATTTGGGGAGTAATTTGGCATTATTTCTTTAAAATAATATTTCTTCAAATTTTTTCTACTCCAGTCCCAGTCCCGTCTCCTTCTGCAACTTCAGTTTTATTTGTTAGACAGCTTAATACTGTCTCTAAAATCCCTGAGACTGTGATATTCTTCAAATGGCTCATTTCTATTGATTCTGCCAGAAAATTCACAAAACTCTTTGATCTTTCATCTCCATTTTCTAATTTTTATTTCAATTACAGTAAATTTTTAACTCTAGAATTTCCATCTAGTTCTTTATTAGAATTTCTGTCTCTCTGCTAAGACTACCTGTCTGTTCACTCATTAAAGCCATTTTTTCCTCTATGTCCATCAACATATTTATAATATAATAGCTGATTTCAATAGTCTTTAACCTTCTAAGTTCAACATCGAGGCCATCATTTGATTTTAACTGACTGATTTTTTTTTCTTAACTATGGGTCACATTTTCTTTTTTCTTCTTGTGTCTTGCAATTTGTATTGTATCCTGCACATTTTAAAAAGATTTCTTTATTTATTTTTTAGAGAGAAGGAAGGGAGGGAGGAAGAGAGGGAGAGAAACATCGATGAGAGAGAGAAACACGTATCCGTTGCCTCTTGTATGTGCCCCAGCCAGGACCAAACCCACAACCCAGACATGTGCCTTGACCTGGACTCGAACCAGCAACCTTTCATTTTGTGGGAGGATAGCCAACCAACTGAGCCACACTGGTCAGGGAATATCCTGCATATAATGATACATTTGGAGAAGACGATTTTATTGTCATTCCTTGAAAAGTGTTGATTTTTACACTTCCCAGCAATTTAATTACTTGCTAATCACCTTGAACTTGGATAGGTTTGTTATATGCTATGTGAGTGCAGATCTTTGGAAGACCCAGGGTGTTTTCCAAGCCTCTCTAAATTGGTGACACAGAATCTCCAAACTCTTTCCTCCCCATGTACTTTATCATGGCTTGATTTTGGGCTTTGTTAGAAGCCTACAGCAAGCCTTTGTCTAGGATGTGGACTTTCTGGTGTCTCCCCTGAAGCCCAGGACATTAACCGTGCCTCTCCATTTTGTGCCAGCACTCCAATTTTCCTAGCATTTTCCAATTTGTAATATTTCTATTCTGCTTTCAACCTTACAGCAGCCACTTTTTGATAAGTCTTACAGTGAAATGGAAAACAAGCAATAGAGAAATCTACAAAGCTAAAAGTGGAATTTTTGAAAATATAAGTCAAATTAATAAGCTTTTCAAGACAATTAACCTGCTATTGAGAGAAAAACAAATTATATCAGAAATGAAAAAGATATCATCATAGAGTCTAACAATATTTTTTAAGTACTTAAGGAACAGTATGAATAATTTTTACAAGTACATTTGACAACTTAAATGATATAATTCCTTGAAATTGACAGTATACTAAAATTCATACTAAAAAAGTAGAAAATATGACTAATCTGTATCTGTTAAAGAACTTTAATTTCTAATTAAGAAACTTCCCAAAAATATAAGTACAGGTGCATAGAACTTGTGAACTTTACCCCAGCATCTAAAAAAGAAATAATATTAATGCTACACAGATTCTTTCAGAGACTAGAGCGCGGTTCCTCAGCTTTGGCAATATTGACATTTTGGACCGGATCATTCTTTTGGGGGTGTTGCTGTTCTATGCATTGTTGGCTATGCATTATAAGAAGACAGACATCCCTGCCTTGTACTCATATAGACTAATAGGACCACCCCCACCCCCGAATTGTGACAATCAAAAAACTCTTCAGACGTTGTTAAATGCCCCCTGTGTGGCAAAATTCTTTCCTTCTACTCCACTTGAAACCACTGGACTAGAGAAAAAAAGAAGTTTTCCCAACCCCTTTTGGGAGACCTGCAAGATAAAAGCATTAGAAAAGAAGAGCATGAAAGACCAATCAATCTTTCTCATGAACATAAATTAAAATATTTTTTAATTTATTTTTTTATTTTTTAATTACAGTTGACATGCAATATTATATTAGTTTCAGGTGTGAGTAAACATCGTATAACTTACTGAGTGATCATCCTGATAAATCTAGTATCCATCTGACACCATACATAGTTACTAGAATATTATTGACTACATTCCCTATGTTACACTTTACATCCTATGACTATTCTGTAATCACCAATTTGTACTTCTTATCCCTTCACCTTTTTCAGCCATCCCCCAGCCCATCTTCTAACTGGCAACCATCAAAACATTTCTTAACAAAACATTAGCAAATTAAATCCAGGAATATATAAAAAGGATGATCCAGCTTGACTAAATAGAGTTTATCCCAAGAATACAAAATTGACTTAACATTTGAAAGTCAATTTGCCATATTAACATAATAAAGAAGAAAAACATCATCTCAAACAGATGCAGAAAAAGCATTTAACCTGACTCTTCCAATGCTCATTCATTATTGGGAAAAAGAAATTACCTCTCATCAAGTTAGAAATCTGATAGAGGCTGTGAACAAAGACGCATTCTCTTTAATGATGAACACTTTTAGGAACAAGGTTAATGATGTCTGCTCATACTACTTCTATTCAACATGCTACTGGAGATCCTAGCTGGTGTGATCAGCCATGAAAAATATTAGGAAGAAATAAGTAAAACCATCTTTATTTTTAAATAACATAACTGGCTGTAGAAACAACTACAAAAATTATTAAGTAAATTTAACACACAGAATTTAAGTTCAAATTTGACATATAAAAATCTATTTTGTATCTATATACAGCAATTACTATCCTATATCAATAGATATAAAACAACAATTATTCTGAAAAGAAAGCATATGCAGTAGCATTAAAAACTATCAAATTCCTAGGAATAATTTAACCAAAAAAAACACAAAAATACTGCTGAGATAAATTTAAGAAAGTTTATATAAATGGAAATAAAGATATACCATGTTCTTGGATTGGATCGCTCAATAATGATACCAATTTTTTCCAAACTGAAGCTTGGATTCAATGCCATTTCAGTCAAAATTCCAGCATACTGCTATAGAAATTGGCAAACATTCTGAAATTTATATGGAAATGTGAAGGGTCTAGAATAGCAAAGACAGTCTGCAGTTTAGAAGAATAAATTGAAAGATTTGCATGCTGCCTAATTTTAGGTATGGAAATTAGTTATGTAATCAATACAGGTTGGTATTCACCTGAAGACAGATAAATAGGTCAGTGGAACAGAATGGAGTCCAGAAATAGACGCACACACTCATCTGTTCAATCGCTTTTGACAAAGGTGCCAAGCAATTCTGTGAAAAAAGGAAGTCTTAACAAATAATGCTGAATGTACTGGATATAGATCTGGGGGGAAAATGAAACTTGATCCTTATCTTCCATCATACTCCAAAATTAATTTGATCACGGGATGTTAAAACCTGATCCACAGAGGAGGGCAGAGTGGCACAGAATATCAGACCTGGGCTATATATTTATATATTCCTGGATTTAATTTGCTAATGTTTTGTTAAGAAATGTTTTGATGGTTGCCAGTTAGAAGATGGGCTGGGGGATGGCTGAAAAAGGTGAAGGGATAAGAAGTACAAATTGGTGATTACAGAATAGTCATAGGATGTAAAGTGCAACATAGGGAATGTAGTCAAGGTGGTGAGGGCTTTCATACTGGGGACCGTATCAGCATAGGGCATTGGAGCTTGAACTTTGCATTGACCTACGGTCTGCTGCCCTCCCTGGATCCTAACTCTGGAGCAGGCTCTCACTCCACTCTCTCTGCCTTCACATATGTATATGTAGACACCAGTACAGATGTACAATTTCCAATTGTTAGGTCTTCAACATTGTAGGGAAACCTGTTTCTTGTTCTTGGCCGTTTTATCTTGAATTGCTTCAGTACATTCGCCTAACCTTCGCTCCTCTCAGGACCCTTTCCCTTCACTTACAGGAATGAATTTACCTTTGCCTTCACCAAGAAAATTGAAAGTGAAGCATATACTTCCTCAGCCCTCTCTCTCTCCACCCCACCACCCTAAAGTCAGTCAGCCAGCTAGCAAAAAGCTGCAGTTATTGATCCAACTTCTTTCTTGAAATATCTTCCCAAATGTTTCATAGGCACCTCAAGCTACATTTAATTTCTCCCACCCTTCCCATATCATCTCAGTATTGCTTATCCACCCAAAATTCTGCCAATCATCCTCAACTCGTTTTTCTCCCTCACTTTTGACATTCAAACACTCATCACGTTCTGCCAATTTTAAATCCTAAATATGTTTTAAAAGCTATCTCCTTACCATTTCTACTACTGCTTCTCTATTTCAGACCCTCATCATCTCATCAGAGCTGTTCCAGCACCTTCTGACTCATGAGCTTCTTGCAGTCTGTTCTCTAAATAGTGCCAGGGTAATTTTTCATAAATTTGAGACGGATCGTGTCATTTTTTTCCCTTAGAGCCCTTCCATGACTCTGCCTTGCCTGTAAGATAGAGTTCAAGCCCTTTGACATGGAAAACCAAACCCTTGATAATCTGACACTCCCTTTTCTGTCCTGTTTCACCTTCCTCTTCTCCCCACCCACACCCCTCACTTGATGCTGTAACAAAACCAAACTGCAGAATTCCCCTTCAGTTGTGCAGATAGAACTAGGTGCCCTTGCCTTTGTGTTCCCATAACTTATGTGTTCCTGAATTTTAGCTTTTATCAGATTTTAAATGGTCTGCTTCCATCTCTCTCTCCACCTTTAAAATCACTTTGAGGACTGGGACTGAGTCTTTGTATGCCTGTGTTTGTATACCTAGTACCAAGCTTATATCAAGTACTCAATAAATATTTATTTCCATGTTTGTCACACCAGCCCCATAACATATTATCCTGCCATAGAGAATTGTCCTCAATAGATAGCTGGTGAAAAATAAATGATTGATTTGATAATTTATTGAACAGGAATAAAGAAACCAGAAGTTAAGACAACTGAAGTTTTTCATATGAGTGACAGGGAGAGTGGTGATTGCACTAAATGAGAATGGAAACAGATGGAGGAACTAGTTTCAAGATAAAGATTATGCATTGCTTTAACATGAGTAGGTTTGTGAAGTATGACAAGACATCCCTTGGCAGCTTTCCAGCAGATACTTGATCGGGTCAGCAGTTATGGACAGCACTGTGGGCTGGACAAATCTATTTAGAAATCATAATTGAAGATGCAAGGGTACAGCAAGGATCACTGAGAAAGTGCAAAGGTGAAAGAGAGGAGGACAAGGACAAAGACAATGTTCAGGAATGTCTGCATTTCGGGGGAGGAAGTAGAAGAGTTTCCAGTAAAAGAATCTGAGTAGAAGCCTCTTAAAACTATTAAAACAATCAAGATAATATAAATATTATGAAAACAATCAAGATAATATGTGTATTATGAAGTCCAAGGAAAAAATAGTTTTAAGAAAGGAGCCAATTGTTGAGAAGTGGCCTAGTAACAAGCAAGACTACTGAAAGAGAAAAGGCCACTAGATTTGTCCTTTAAAATATCATTTTACCAGGTATATATGTTAAAATTAATTACTGTTTCTGGGAGTTTGGCAAAGAAGGGAAGGAGAGAGGAGACGGTAACATAAAGGAGATGGTGAAAGTTTTTGTTTTTTATTACAAAAGTACATGGAAGAAATTAAAACATTCAGAAGTACATAAACTGAATTATAAAAGTCCCTCATCCATTCTATTTCTACTTCTCCCTGGTTTGGTATTTATCTATTCAGAACTTTTAAAATATTTTTATATATTTTTGTTTCTACAAAAATGAGATCCCAGCATACATTCTTTTATTACAATAGCTTTTTTTTCTTTTTACTTTATAGTATATCATGAACTTTCTCCACAATATATAGAGAACTACTCACTTAATTTTTTTAATGGCTGATTAGTGTTCCTTATGATGGGTGTATCATAGTTTATTTTCCTTCTCTTCTATTGAATAATATTTGCCTTCAGTTTTTCACTATTACAAATAATTTTACCATGACCATTCTTAAATGAACATCCTCATTCTATTGTTTATGTAATTCTATGGGATTACTTCTTAAAAGTAGAATTATTAGGAGGGTAGGTGCATTTTTATTCTCTTTGTGTTGACATATCATCCACAAAAGAGCAATACCAATTTGCAGTTCCTTCAGTGTATTAAAATGCTGTTATCCCACACCATCACTGACACTGAGTGTTATTATACTTCCCACTTAAGAAAAGAGGTTTTAGTTTTAGGTTTAGTTTTGATTTTTAATGGAAAGCTTTGTCTTGCTTGTACTCCTAGGAAAGAATCCAGTTGAGAGGAGGAAGAATTTATAAGTATTAAGAAAAGGAGATGATTGACAGGCCATAGTCATAGAGGGTATGGGTCAAAATGGTATCGAGAGTATGAATAAAAGGTACGATTTTCTTCAGAGATATTAAGAGAGGAATAGAAGATAGATAAAGATGGAAATAAACACAAATGAAAAAAATTTTTATGCAGTCATCTTTATTTTAAGGAAAGTAGAAACTAAGTTCCCTGATGAGATAGAGGATTACCAGGATGGAGTTTAGAAGAAAGGTACGGAAAAGCTTCTGTGTAAACTGGGCTAAAGGAGCAGGAAGCAATCAGAATTACAACTGATCAGAATTGACTGGTATCGTGAGCTCAGCTGAGCAGAGAATGAATGAATTTTGGGGAAGCCAGTAGTCTTGGTCACATCAACAGGCAGAGTTGTAGTTGTTGGATTGTAGTTGTTCAGTTTGGGGCTTCTGGGTTGAGGTAAATTTATCTTACATTCACAGTAAGATAGTTTATTCTCCTGTTTTCCTGTCCCATCAATAGAATTTATATGAACTAAGATACACATCCATTAGTTGTTCCTCATGGGAAAGTGACCTCTGGGTTCTGGTTAAAAAAAAAAAAAATTAAAGAATATTAATTCAATACATCGTATTATACCCATATAAAATCCTATTGCATGAAGCCATTTAATTTCTTGTTTTTTATTAAATAATTACAATATGAACAAACATTACTAAGAATTCTGATCAATACAAACAGAAGGCCAGCAACTTTGATGTGCTTACATGATTTGACTTCTAGCCCAGGGCCACCTGGGATTAGTAATGGATCCAGTAATACTATTTCATTTCTTCCTTGTCTAGAGATGATCTCTACTTCTGGGGAGATAAACATCTTAACTTTGAGGATCTTACTTTTTGAGTAAAAGTCTTTTTTTTCTTTAATTTTCACTTTGTTTATGGGCAAGGGGAAGAAAAAACTAAAAGTGTCATGAGTCTATGGTCATCTTAAGTTAGAAGGAAAAGGCTGGTATAGTATAGTAAGTGATAAATATATCATCAGATCATTACTCTCAAAAAAGTAAAATGTTATAAGAGGAAATGTGATGAGATGGGAACACAATTTAGTAGAGAGAAAAAATATGCACATGTGTTTACTTTTATTAAAATTCCTCTTACTCCATATTTACCTTGTTTTATAATGAAATTATTTGAGGACAGAGATCAGTTCTTCTACATGGACTGTTGTACTACCTTCTTTTGTATTGTGGGTACATAATAAATACTATAACAATTAAAATGAGAAATACAAATGCACTTTGAGGCAAATTGGCAATATTTTAATTCCTAATTTATTTATTTATTTATTTTTTTTAGTATTTGGAAATATTTTAGTTATACAGGTCTTGTTTTAGCATACTTTTTTACTTCTGCAGACATTCTGGTTCGTAATCTGTGGCTTTGTTAGCAGTTTCATGAGTCTGAGTCTCATTTCCCCAACTCCAAATACAGGCTTTCGGAGGATAAATACCATTTCTTCTCCAATATTGTTGTGGTAGGACACAAAATAGACCTTCAGTATGCCCTGGCCACCTGTCCCAGTTGGTTGGAGTGTTGTTCAATGCACCAAAAGATTGCCAGTTCGATTCCGGTCAGGGCACATGCCTGGGTTACAAGTTCAATTCTTGGTTGGGTGCATACAGGAAACAACCAATCGATGTTCCTCTCTCACATCCATCTCTCTCTCTCTCTTTCTCTCTCTCTCTCTCTCTGTACCCCCTTTCCCCTCCCCCTTTCCATGAAATCAATGGAAACGTTTCCTTGGGTAAGGAATTTTTTAAAAAATAGATATTCAATAAATTATTTAAATTATACCTCAAAGAAAAAGAGAGTTTTTACTACCATGAATTGCATTTCAACTCATGCTGAATTTATATGCCTTTGTGTGATCTGTGTCCCTTCTATGCTCTCTGTGACGCATTCATACTTATTTTTTTTCAGTTTGTTGAAGTCAACATGTGATGGCTGGCTGCTTGGAACACCATCATCCATCAAAAAGTACCAAGAGTCCACTAACAGTGGTAAGAATAGAAAAGAGAAGAAAACCGTTGGGTTTCAGTCATGTACGGAAGATGATGCCCTGTGCACATATCCAAAGAAAGATACATATGGACCCCAAAGAGGTAATCTTGGCATCTATAGTAGCAAAATGGGAACATGTTGGGGGCAGGTGGTTGTTGGTGGCTGCTAGCCGTGAACTCCGGATGATTTCCTACAACCCTGAGCAAGAGTTAAATATGTTACAAACTGACATGTGCCTGCAAGGCCACAGGCAGCACATCTAGATCAGTGAATTACATCAGCATTTCTCTCAGAATACTCATATGAGAAACTATCCAGTTTGTCCCTCTTTCTGCAAGTAGCAAACTGTAAGAATTATTCAGTAGTAAGTATGGTCATAGACACAAAATAATGTTCAAAGTGAGTAAAGAGGACAAGAAAGTGAACATAAATCTCTGCTGGGAAAGTAAACTCTAACAACTACAGTTAATCTTCAATTTACTGGAAATATGGGGAGGGTGGAGGAGAGGTCATGGATAAATTCTACATTGTGGCTGAAACAAAACCTCATAAGTTTTAAGTATATATTGCCTAGCAGTCTTTTATGTACCAGTAATTCTTATTTTATATGTCATGGATATTTTTTTTAAATCAGATATAAATAACTGTGTGAAATGTTGACTGAATCAGTTACATTTAATTCCCAGTTGTTTCTGGAGTGGCTTTGGCTTAATCTGTCCTGGAATTATTAAGGGAAGGAGTTTGGAGCAGAATGGAACAGGTCTGAGCTTTTGTACAGAAGAGAAACACAGGAAGCAAAGGGTCAAAAAATGGTTTCAGAGCTATGGGATTCAAAGTTCAGAGCTCACCCCTCTTTTCGGGACACCTTTCTTTTCTGCTCACAACCATTAACACTGCTTTCCTTGTCATTGACCTCTTTTTTCGCTGGTAGCACCAACCCCTCTCTAGTATGCAGCAGGCAGCCTCTCATAATCTCTCTAGCCATTCTCACACTTTCTTGTTTGAGAGAAATGTGCAGCATTTTATGAGAAGATCTTATAATTGTACCACCCCCTCCCCACCTTTCCTCCTCATCAGCCAGTGTTGTCCTGTTTTTTGGTTTTAATCATGATTAATCTAGAAATTGTTTAATCCTCTCCCAGATAATTGAGAGATGATAATTAGTCCCAATTTCAGACAGGAGTCTATCCATAATCTGAAATAAAAGCAAAAGCTTATTTTGTTTTACATAAGGGAAAAGTTCAGCAGACCTCCATTGCTTCAGGACAACTTAGAAACAAAAACGAAACTCAGGAAGCTCAGTATCTGAGGTAGAACCTTCTTTACTTTCTCTGGTAGCAGTCCTTCAGGAAGGGGAGCCTCTTGCTTTGGCTTCCCCTGTTCTTAGTCATTGCACTTTGGAGAGTGGAGAGCCCATCAGAGTCAGTGTGGCGGCTGCACTGCAAGGCTTAGTCTTCTCTTAACTTGTCACCAAATCTGTGTTGTGCGTCAACACTAAAATAAAATGGCAAAAAGAGAAAAACAGAGTGGAATAGCAAAGGGACGAATAGCTTGTGTGATTGGTTAAGACCACAGCCACCTTAGAAAGCTACAGTTGGAAAGGCACTTTGAGAAAGGTATCATCTAGCCAGCCCTTGGCGTGGTCGACGTTAATCTCTTTCGGGCCAGCTACAGAAGCCGGAAGCCTGGAAAGGGCTTGTGTCCAAAAAAAAATCAATTTCTAATTTGAAACAAAATCATTTTGACTAACAGGGGTTCAGAACCCATTACTTTTTGCTGTATAGTCTGCTGACATTTCAGCACTTTCCGTTGTGCACAATGAATCCTAATAGTCATTTTATAATGTTGCTATACCAATCAATTTAACCAAGAGAAAGCTGTTACAATTCTGCAAAGTTTTCAGGAACAGTTTTCACTCAGGGTTTTATTTTTTTCATTGGTTTTTTTTTCCTTCCTCTTTTTGGGGGGAGGCATTATAGTGTTGCAGCAAAAACTGGAAACTTTTTCATCATTTCAAAAGAGCTCTGTCTTAAGGCCTTGTACTCACAGGAATTATTAACTTTTTTTTCTACTCATAAGAAAGGCTATCTTGTATTTTTCTTATTTTATTCTAATATGGAGCATTAGCAAAATTATAATATGCCTGATCATTGAGAGAGAGGGCCCCTTTGAGTCATTTTGCTCACTGCAGAGCTGGAATACACAGATTCCAGTACAGGGCAAAGTTATTGCATTGGCATTTGCTGTGGCTCCCAACCAAATGGGAGACAGGCTTTCCAAGCTGTGCCGCAAAGGGTTTGGACACCTGTTTATCATAAGGCCAGTTACCTAACACTAATTGCCTAAGTTACACTGCTTGGTTTTTTATCTCCTTAATTGCTTTCCCCTCTTTAGTGTATCTGAATGTTTTAATATACTTTTCTTCTGTTTTCTATCCTTTGTTTCTTTTGTTGTCCTTTAATTATTAAGCACTACGTAGGACATTTACTGCAGGCCCATTAATCTTTATTATCAGTCTTTCCTTTACCTCTCCTGTCCCCCTCACCACTCTGTCAACTTTATATATACTGAACATGTTAAAAAAAAAAAAAAAAAGAAAGAAAGAAAAAAAAGAAAAAAAGACCTGACTCTTTTCTCAAGAAACAACCTTGCAATTGCAAAAATATGTATAGTATTGTCAGGATTACACTTAAGGTATAAATTGCTTTTCAGTCAACAATGCTTGAATATTCTATTGTAGTTGCTTTTATTGAACTATGTGCAAAACGGACACATTACTTAAGGAAATCTAAACTTGAGTCAAGAGCTTCTAAGCCAAAGGCACAAATCTGAGGAAAAGATTTCTCTTTTTTCCTTCCTTCACAGCAGTGTTTTCATTCTCTCCCAGCTTGCCTCGAACCTTCTCTTTCTGAGCAATCACTGATTCCCTTGCGCAGGAGCCCGAGAGGCCGAGGGCCCTTTTTCCTGTTATGCTCAAGTGCTCGTGGAGGCTGCAAGGCCACTGAGCACACATGTTCCAGAACTGAAATGTCAGGCTTCGGGGCTTGTCACTGCCCACCCCTATCTCCGTCACCCTAAAGCCTACTACCTCATTTAGAGCTACCTCCTGTTTGTCCCTCTTTCATTGATCTCTGAATCCCCTTAAACTCTGAACAAGGCTCAATCTAGAGTAATTTCGATTTAGCTGATGGTGTTGACCATGCCTTTCATTTTGTCTTTGGGGTTTTTTAGTTTATGTAATATATAGCAGCCACCACTGATCAAGGCTCCCAGAGGGGCTCCCAAACACATTTTTTTTTTTTTACTGGAAGAGAATTATTGTACTCATCTGAAGGGAGGGTTGATTTCTGAAGCTCCTAGTTGTTCCTCTAAGCGAACCTGTGCTTCCCACGGTGTGAGTGCTCTTCGTAGTCTCTGATGGATTAAAAGGCGACATGATTGAAGAAGTAGACAAGGTGGAGTATCTGAAATACAGAAACCATTTCCATCTCGCCTCTAAGGAGCACTTATTTATTTTATTAGTAGTATCATCATTATGATTATGTGTTTAATCATTAGAGAAGGTACCACAGAATATTACTTCTGACTCCCAGAAGTCTGAACTAAAAGATCTGTTAACAGTTGATGCCTTTATCAATAGAACACAGAAGACAAGCGTAGTACAGGGCTATAAATAAACCCAGGCATGTAGATTAAATTGTCCTGCCCCATCCACTTAAAAAAGGAATTCGAATGCAAGAGACTAGCATTGAGTGTTGAAGCTGCTATATATAGAATTATGTCACTTAAACCAGAGACTGTACATTTCCTATCCTCTATAATAGCAAGAACTACTCAAAATAATATATAATTTACTTATTTATTATTTATATTTTATATTTCTTCCACTAAAATATAAGCACCCCACATGTTCATTGTGGTATCTCCATCTCATAGACTATTGCTTAATATGTGGTAAATGCTCATTATATTTTGTTGAATAAATTAAATTAACATTATAGACATTGATTTTTCTGTCTGTGTCCTTGCCCCATTTTCCCACTGAAAGGATCTAATCAGTTAAACCTTTTGGCCTCAATGTACTTGCAATGATTTAGCGATTTAAGAAATGTATATGCTTCAAACTCCTTATGGTGATTGATTGGCAATGTCAAAGAGATAACAGTAGAGTCTTAAAAATAGCACTGCCTTGAAAATCAAGGAAACTGGGGTTTTTTCATTTTCTTTTATTCTAATTGTGATTTAATTTATATACAATAAAATTGCATATGCCTTAAGTGTACAGTTTGAGAAACTTTGACAATGTATATCTCTATGTAAACACCACGCAATTAAGATGTAGTCCATTCCCTTTATTCATGACAGTTCCCTTGTATTTCCTTCCAGTAGTTCTCCCATGAGGGCTCTCTCCTTGGCTTGCAGATGGCTGTCTTCTGTTTGTGTCCTCATAGGGCCTTTTCACTGTGGGCATGCATCCCTGATGTGTCTCCTACTTCTTATGAGGACACCAGTCATACTGGATTAGGGCCCATCTATATGACCTCATTTAATCTTAATTACCTTTATAAAGGCTCTCTCTACGAACACATTCTGAATTATACTGGGAGTTAGAATTTCAACATAGGAATTTGGCAAGGGGAGAGGACATAATTCAGCCTATAACAACTACTTTTTTTCTAACCTTTATGCCTTTTATTTTTTCTTATCTCATTATACTGTCTAGGACTTTCATTACAATGTAGAATAAAATGGTAAAAGTGGACTTTATGCCTTGTTCCTGACCTCATAGGGAAATCACATACTCTTTCACCATTACATATGATTTTAACTGTAGGGTTTTTTGTCAGTGCTATCCATCATGTTATACAAGTTCCCACCTCATTTGCTGAGAGTTCTTATTGCAGTGAGAGTAAAATATTATCAAACGTTTTCTGCACCTATTGAGATTGTCAGAGTGGATAAAGAACAAATACCCTGTATCCAAGCAATTTCTTTCTAGGTATATATACTAGAGAGAATCTCATAGACACAATGATTAAATTACAAATATGTATATTCAGTTAGGATAAGCTAAACTTTGGTAACAAGTAGACAGAAAAAAAAATCGATAGTTTAACAAACAAGAAGTTTCTTTCTTTGTTTTGTAATGATCTAGGGTAAGAGTTTAGTTGGACAGCAGCTGTGCTCCAAGGAATGATGGCACTGCCATCTTTTTGTGCCTTCCAAGATCACCTTAATCACTGCAATGACACAGGGGTGGGAAACTTGGTCCATGGCCACATCTGACCCACTGCTTGTTTTTGCAAATAAGTTTCAGTGGAACACAGCCATTTTCATTTTTTACATGTTATCTGTGGCTGCTTTCATGCTGCAACAGCAGAGTTAAATAGTTGCAGCAGGAACTGGGCAGCTCACAAAGCCTAGTATATTCACCATCTGACCCTGTACAAGAAACCATTAGTTGGTCCTACCAGAGCAGGTCAGCGAAAACGAGGAAAGGAATGGAGGAGCACACATGGAAGGTTTTCATAGGACAGTCCTGAAGTGGCACATGTAACGCCCACTAGTTTTCCTCTTGACCACACATAATTGCAAGGGGGATTAGAAACTATAGTCTAGCTGTGTACCCAGGAAGAGAGGAAAAGAGTGCATTTGAGTGGATAGCTGGCATCCACTGCCACAGTGGCATTCCTCTTATTAGCCCAAACCAGAAACACTCCAGACGTCTGTCAGTAGTAGAATGGATATTCATAAATGCATAAATGGAATGCTACATAGCAAAGAAAACAAACTGCAGTTACGTACATTAACATAGGTAAATCTCACAAATATAATATTGAGCAAAAGATATCTTAAAAGGAATATATATATAGTATATTCTTTTTTATAAAGTTCAAAAGGGGCAAAACTGAATCACACTTTTGGAGTGCATATCTAAATGGTAAAACCGTAGAGAACAAAAAGGGAATGACCGTGAGGACAGTGGCTGGCTCCTGTGTTTCCGAGGGGAGAAGTGGTGGCACTGGGGTGGACACTGGTGAGGCGTCCTGGTGGCAGTGCCTCCAGGATTTCTTGATTGGAAAAGGGTTTGCACTGGTGTTTTCTTTATGAGCCTTTAAACTAAACTGAATGTATAACATAGCCTGGCTCTTTCTAAAAGGCAAAATGAAACGAAGGGCCCAGAAACAGTTTTCCCAAACATTAAACTCTAAGAAGTTATCTTATGAGATACTGATTGATAGATGTGTAGACACAGACCCAACTGTATGTAAATAGGACATGATCCATTATGTTGAAGTCCATCTGTGTACGAAAAAATGCATGTTTATTTACATAAATGTATTTACACATATTTATCTATATGTAAACATGTACACTTATATATAAGATTAGCCTAATGGATAATATTCTTACCACCAGTTTTATTTTAAAAATGTGTATATCGTCTTTGTGTGTGTGTATATAAATATAGAGGGATGTGTAGTTCTATGAATATACATAACTGTATATAACTTTGTTACACTAAACATTAAATCAGATTTTGTAGAATGAATGAATATAATTAAAAACTGATAAATAGCTTTCTAGACATTTAATAAGGAGTAGAGCTTAGAAAATTAAGAAACAGGAATAAACTTGCTGTAAGGCATAGTGTTCACGCATTCCTAAAGCACATCCATGGGTCTGTATCCGTCGATGCTGGTCTGTGCCTGAGAGCAAACATTCTTAACTTTTTTGGAGTCCTGTAGCCTTTCATTATTTTATGAAAGCTATGGTCTCTTTGTCCAGAAAAATGAATGACCATATATACACACATTATTGTGCCTGCAGTTAGGAGGGATTCACACGCTCCTGAAGCACATGCATGGGCCCCATTGGAAGTCCTTGCACCTTCTGTTGAAATTTCTTCTTTCTGTTGTTCCCATCAGATGTCAGTTGTCTCTACCAAACTTTTGACACAAGTATCAAAACAGAAAAACAAGACTAATGTTCAGGCCTTATGTGATAGGAACTAAAAAGATCTTTATTCTGTCACTACCAGGCATTTCTTCTCTCTCACCACACCCACAAGCCCCTCTCAACTGTTCCTACTCCTGTTAGCCCATTTCCACTTCCTGTTCCATCCCAGGGCTCTACCCAGACGGCCGTAGTAGTAGTGAACTGCCTTACCTACCTCCGTTCTCTCTGTTTCACTCTATTCTAGATTCTATGCAAGAGAAACCTCTCCAAAGACCAGTTTGGTGAATTTTATTATCATTGTTGCTGCTTTGTTTTATTTTTGAGGCCAACTAGCACAGTATTTAAGAGTTTGCAGTACAGACCTTGATTATATTCAAAACCCAGTCTTGCTTACTAGCCGTGTGGTATTGGACATGCTGCTTGACCTTTTCACACTTTCCACTTCTGTATCTTTAAAGTGAGGACAATAATATAATTTAAGTACAAGGAGATAATGCATGTAAAGTGATTTCAGTGATTAGCAAGGAAAAAGGACATAGCGATGCTCAATAAATATTTCCTGATAAACTAAATATTTAGCCTTGAGGTTTTTAATTTAATGCTTTTGCTAGTTCTGTGCTCCTTATTCCTTCCTATCAAAATTCCACCTCCTGCATTAAACCTTCCATAATCCTATAGCCAGATATGATCTCTCTCTTTTCTTAATTCCTCAGACTTTTCATATTATTTAATATGGCAGTAACTAGCATAATGATGAAAACCCTGGGATCAGATTGTCTGGATGTGAATGCCGGTTTCATCACTTACTAGCTTGGTGACCTTGGCAGGTCATGTAAGTCCCTTATGGCTTATTTCCTTCTCTGTAAATTAGATAAAAAAAATAGTATCTATCGCAAAGGGTTTTTATGAGAATAAATATAACTAATTCTAGAAATGGCCAAACTGTAGCAATAGAGCTGGAGGGGGTAGTATCAGACCAGTCAGAGAGAAGGGAACTACAAATGGGCATAAGGGAACTGTTTGGAGTGTGGAAATATTATAAAACTGGATTGTAAAAATAAATAAGCAAATGCCATGACAATTTTTTATACTGGATTGTGTCCATGCTTTCATAGCTGAACAGATTTGCTGCTATTTATCAAACCGTACACCTAAGATGGTTAAATTTTACAGTATTCGACTTATACTTCAATGAAACTTTTTTTTAAAAAAGAATATACGGTGTATGGAAAAGGCTTAGAACAACAGCAGGCACATACCAAGCCCGCTGTATCCGTCACTGCTGCTTTATACTGCCTTGGGTCATTTATGATTTTTTTTGTTATTGTTATTCTATTACAGTTCTTTGTTCAGAACAACTCATTTTCTTACTCTCACACCTTCCTTACCCCCCTCCTAAACTAAACTTGAGCTTAATCCTGGCTCCAGCCCTTGCCTGTCTTTAGGAACTTGGTAAATACTTACTGACTGAATACACCATTATAGACTGATGAGTTTCTCTGGTATGAGAATGCACTGGTTTGGGCTGAGGGTCCCACAGGTTTGTGGACACAGAGAAGACAATTGTGCATTTAGATGGCTAGTGGTTTACATCTATACATATTAGTGAGCAATTAATATTGAGTATAGCTTTAGAATACCAAGGTTCATGGTAATTGTTTTGACACTCATCTCTATAGACATAACTCCTGCTTTCTCTTGTCCTGATTTTCTGTGGGCAGACCTGAACTGTGCCATTCCCCAAGTTTGCTTACTGTATTCTGGGCATTTTAGGGTCTGGTATTCCCAACACATCAAAGCCGTCTTTGTGCTATTTGAATATTCACCCTTTCCTCAAAGAAAGAGTGAACCTTCCCAAGTAACTTTTTTAAGCAGTCTGGATAACAGTCTCCCAGGAACCAGGAGAAAGTTGTGTATGAGATTCTTATAATGTTCCAAGAGAAAAGCGGGGATGTGTTGTTTGTGATGTTTGGAAAATCAATTAAGAAGGAGGAGATAACTATTATTATTAGAAATACTAATAATTAGATTAAAACAAAAACAACAGATATTTGCGTCCATGTCTTCTTATTATTTAGCACTTCAGAAAAGAAATCACCAACTAAACATTGCTTGTTAGAAAGGAACAGAGGCCACATCAGCCCTGGATGGCTAGTTGGGGACCTCTTCCAATACAACCCTCCTTTTAGCCCAGTGTAGAGTTCTTTGAAAGAAAAATTCAAGACTCATATATATCTTGAAAGTTTGGGGGTTAGGATAGTTGAATTTGGGGGCTTTGGAGATAGAAAGTGATGGAATTTTCTATTTGTTCAAAGAGAAGAATGATCTTTTGTTATGACAGTTAAGGGGAATGAAGTAAAGCAATCTACCATCTTGGGCATTTTACAGTAAATCCAAATCAGCAGGAATATGAGAGGGCATCAGGTTTTTAAAAAATCTCTAGTTAGTCTGTAATTGCCAAATGTACTTTTTAAAAATGATATTGCAGATCTCTGATGTTTACAAAATCAAAACAACCTGCTGAGTTTTCCATCTGTCATTGTTTCATTTCAGGGATGGGGGGAAATGCTTAATTTCAAAGCTTAGGGATTCCTATAATCTCTGATACATTACTCAGAATAGACTTTTTTATTTATTTTTATTGAACGCCCCAATCATTTCCTTTATTGTTCACACAGGGACAATGACAGGAGTTAGAAAGGATGCATCCACATCCCCTATAACAACAGAAAGCCAAAAGGAGCTTGTAAGCACAGCCACCTCGTTATTCCAACACGACACCTCCCGGTAAGCTTTAGATTTAACACTCTTGGATTTAACATTCTCCATATAAGAGGATTTTTTAAATTTTTGTTATTGACATATAATTGATGTACAGTATCTTATCAGTTTCAGGTGTACATCATAGTGATTTGATATTTATATACATTATAAAATGATTCCCTATAAATCTAGTTACCAACTGTCACCATACAAAGTTATTACAATATTATTGACAGTGTTCTATATCCTGTACATTATATATTTATGACTTATTTGTATTATCACCGGAAATTTGTAACTCTTAACCCTCTTCACCTATTTCACCTTACCTCCCTCGAGCCCTCCCCTTTCTGGTAATCACCTGTTTGTGTTCTGTATCTATGAGTTTGATTTGCTTTGTTTGTTCCTTTGTTTTGCTTATAGATTCCATATATATATGTATAAGGGAAATCATACAGTATTTGTTTATCTCTTTCTGACATATTTCACTTAGCATAATAACCTTTAAGTCCATTCATGTTGCAAATGGCAACATTTCATTATTTTTTATGACTGAGCAATATTCTGTTACATATATACAACATCCGTGTGTGTGTGTGTCACAAGTTAATTTATTCAAGCACTCTTACTTCCAGCACCTGGACAGAACTCACAACCATGCACTGGGATTTCAAAAGTCAAAATATAAACCAAACAATAAGAAGGTCTCTTATTTTTATACCACATCTTCTTTATCCATTTATCTGTCAGTGGATATGTAGGTTGCTTCCATATCTTGGTGATGGTAAATAATGCTGCAGTGAACATAGGGGTGCACATCTCTTCAAATCAGTGTTTTTATTTTCTTATGATAAATACTCAGAACTAGCATTGCTAGATAATATGGTAATTCTATTTTTAATTTTTTGAGAAACCTCCATACTGTTTCCATGACTGCACCAATTTACATTCACACCAACAGTGCCTGAGGGCTCCCTTTTCTCCAGATTCTTCCCAACACTTGGTTGTTTTTTTTTCTTTTTGACAATAGCCACTCTGACAGATGTGAGGTGATATCTCGTTAAGGTGTTGATTTGCATTTCCCTGATGATTAGTGATATTAGTATCTTTTCATGTGTCTATGGACCATCTGTATGTCTTTTTTTGAAAAATTTCTCTACCCACTTTTTAATTAAAATCTTTGGGTTTTGGTATTAAATTGTATAAGTTCTTTATATATTTTGGGTATTAACCCTTTATTGGATGTACGATTTACAAATATCTTCTCCCATTCAGTAGTAGGTTGCCTTTTTGTTTTGTTGATGGTTTCCTTCACTCTGCAAAAGCTTTTTAGTTTGATGTAGTCTCATTTGTTTATTTTAGCTTTTGCTTCCCTTGCCTGAAGAGACTAGTCTAAAAAATATTGCTAAAATCAATGTCAAAGAGTTTACTGCCTATGTTTTCTTCTAGGAGTTTAATGGTTTCAGATCTCACATTCAAGTCTTTAATCCATTGTGAATTTATTTTTGTATATGGTGTAAGATAGTGGTCCAATTTCATTATTTCTAATGTAGTTGTTCAGTTTTCCCAGTACCGCTTTTTAAAGAGACTGACTTTTCCCATTGTATATTCTTGCTTCCTTTGTCATAAATTAATTGACCATATATGTGTAAGTTTATTTTTGGGTGGTATATTCTATTTCATTGATCTATGTGTGTATTTTCATGCAAGTACCATACTGTTTTGATTTCTGTGGCTCTGTAGTATGGTTTGAGATCAAGGAGCATGATACCTCCAGCTTGGTGGTTCTTCCTCAAGATTGTTTTGGATATTTGGGGTCTTTCATGGTTGCATACAAATTTCAGGATTCTTTTTTTCTAGTTCTGTGAAAAAACATAGGGATTGCAGATTGCTTCAAGCAGTATGAACATTTTAACAATGTTAATTTTTCCTGTCCATGAACATCGTCTGTTTATTTGTGTTGTCTTCAATTTCTTTCATCAATGTCTTATAGTTTTCAGAATATAGGTCTTTTACCTCCTTGGTTCAATTTATTCCTAGATATTTTTATACAATTGTAAATAAGGTTGTTTTCTTAAGGGTTTTTTTTTCTGATAGTGTGTTATTAGTGTGTAGAAATACAACTAATTTCTGTGTGTTAATTTTGTATCCTGGAACTTTACTGATTTCATTTATTCTCATAGTTTTTTGGTAGAATCTTTAATGTTTCCTATGTATAGTATCATGTCATCTGCAAATACTGACAGTTTTATTTCTTTCTTTACATTTTGGATGCCTTCTATTTGCATAATGCATATTTTGAGGCTTATTTAATAAGCAGTGGAAAATTCTTGATACTTCTTAGTGGCTCTTACTCAGGAGAGAGGCCTTTATTTGGCACCTAGAATTGGCCAGGTTGGAGTCATGCAGCCCTTCTCTTTATGCATGCCTTTTGCTAGCTGATAGTGGTAATTGGCAAGGATTTCCATAGAAACATAAACTAATCCTATCTTTCATCAAAAAAAAGTCTGCTTGGCAGCAGGTCCTTCTAGTTTATCACAGAATGGTTATACACTTGGACCATAAGTTTAATTAGCTGAATTAATTGATATTGAAAATTATAGTGGATTTTGTACTACAGTTAAAGGACTGTCAACATTTACTTATACCAGAGAAATTTGAATGAAGAGTTAATAATTTGATCAGCCTTTTTTGGAATCAGGAAAAGAAACATGTTATTAAAATTCTTATATCTAATAAACCAACTCTCACTTATATACTTAAGGCTGAATATATAAATATCAACACCAAAGGGCTCGATTTATTTTTACTTGGGAATATGATTGTTTGAGTACTTAAATACCTATTATCTTATCATATGAATATAAATTTGAAGACAATTTTGATTGTAAAGATCTTTTGGGAAATGACACAGAGGATAATAATAGTGGCTGTCATCTATTAAGCACCTACTGTATTCCCAGTCCTTTATGTGCATTATCTGATTTAATCTTCACTACAGCCTTGTAAAGTGGTGCTACTGTCAACCTCATTTTAAAAATTAGGAAACTATGGCTCAGACAGACTGACTTGCTTAAGGTCACATAGCCGATAAAAGGTAAGCCAGCGTTTCAGACTCCAAAGCCCAAAATCTTAAATAGTATAATAGTTGACAAAGACAACCTCCCTATTTTGGAGGCTACCCACAATCAGAGGGATTTTTAACTAGTTTACCACATTCTTTGTTTATTACTCCTTTTTTGTTTTTAATGCTGCTGTTATTTTGCCAAAGACCCACAGTGAGTTGTGGTTCTGAAGTATTGATGGGGTTCCTACCTTGGACCATTTAATGCTGTGGCTGAGTGCTTATTGCTCAAAGAAGATCTATCCTTGCTCACCTTGAGAGATTCCTCTAGAAGAGTTACAGGTAAAGAGGAGAAAGAACCTGGATTTTCAGTCTTAGTGAATTTCCCTATTGTTGAAGGTTAAAATGAGATCTTTAACACTACTTTAATATGTATTTGATGATTGCATTTCAGTTTAGAGAGAAGCATGAAAAAGGAAAAGAAAATGCTTCCCCACTGAGAGTTTTGTAGAACATCCTCAGCACACATTTCTGAGGGGACCATATCAACTTTGTAGAGTTTTACAAGGCTGGTTAAAATTTCTGTGAAGACTCATATTTACAGGCCTTAAAAAAAAAGGATTCTTTATCTGTTATTTCTTAATACTGCAAATCAACTAAATATAGATTCTCAGAAGCTTCCTAAATAATGAGCACTTGGCTAAATAAAACAATGTGTAGCGCACATTATCCTTAGATGTGCACAGTGGCATATTATGCATCTGTTCTACAAAGTGCAGAGTTGAAAAAGATTCAGTGCTACGAAAATCCGTTACTAAGAAGGCACAGTGGTTGCTTTCCAGATTTCAGAATCAGGATTATTGGAATTATTTTTATTTCAAAGTGTAGAAAAGGCATTTTTTATAGACTACTGTTCAGTTACAGAAAAACCCGATGCAAAAGAAAAACCTGTTGTTCTTTCTTGCAACAAACCTTTTAAGGTAGTAATGAGATAAACAGGAGTAAAAGACCTTTCCCTGTTCACCCCGAATTCCAAGAATTTTCAAGACTTGCAAGAGAGTATGGGGTGGGACATATGCTAGTGGGTGACAGGTTTTCCTTTGTTCTCCATGAAGCGCTAACACCCAGAAGAGTCCCATATCATTCCATATGCAGGCGATAAAACAAGGCGTGGCAAAGTCATCTTTCTCATTCACAGTGTAGACTGTTAATTGTTCTCTCTGCTGCCTGTCAATATAATGTGAAATTTTCATTCCCCATTCAAGATGGAAAAAGTTGTGGCTGAAAATGTTAACATTTGCATTTTTATTTGTTGATTTATTTAAAGGACAGCCTCTCCCACAGCAATCCATCACTCGGTGACACCCCAAATATGAATAATGTATTGTAGACTTGCAGTTACCATGTGTAATAAGTGCTTGAGACAGTAAAGGAATGTTAACTATGTTGCAAATGTAATATTTATTGACTCATAAAGTTTATTGCTTTTGAGGTTCAATAATACTGACCATAGAACATTAATATCACTTATCTTGATTTTAGCTGGGCACCTTTGTATGTAGAAATATTCATCTATCTCATGCTAACAAAATAAATATGTAATTTATAACACAGTCAAAGAGGGCTTCATAGTTTTCTGTGCTGGGAACAATAATGCTTCTTTTTCTGCATTTCACTGCTGGCCTCCAGGATTAATGGCACACCCCCGAACTGTCCAAGAAAGTAAGCACACTGGTCATCTTGGCACAAGAGGGTGGCGCCACTTAACTAAACATGCGTTTCTGCCATGCATTTCTGCTTGGCTGGAACAGGCAGCGCCCCACAAATCACTCCACCTGGAGAGAGGACTAGAGAGGGCTTTTCCACCTGTCATTCTGAACACCTAGTGGGCAGGGGCTCCTTCACTAAGACAGTTCAGTCCTTTTTCTGTCATGACACTGTGTCAAGTTTACTGATTCTACTTGATCTTGTTATCCAGTGTGAAGCCAGACCTTGGACAGGCTACCTATGAATTTGTTATAAGCACAAATGTTGCTGATAATTAACTCTTTTGTGCCTTCTAAAATTAGCCGTGTCCACTGCCAGCAATAAAGTTCATACAAGAAATATTTGGCTCCCAGAGCAAAAGTAGTAATGTTAATTAGCAACCATCAGCTGTAATTGTCATCCCCATTAAGATGCAGAATTATGTATTTCTTCGTTATAAATAACCTTTCTAATTGTACTTGATGTATGCCGATTTAATCAAAAAATATACTTGCAACAGGCAGATATTTGCATTAATGTAGCTTTAGATCTTCAAATCTTATTTCATATTCGACTGGGAAAAAGTCTTGCAGCTGTATATCCTTTGTATGTTGGTGTCTTTTTCTATTCAGGTATATAGATCTGATACATTTTATATGAAAAATGAAGACAATATCTTCTGGGATTATTCAGTGAAATAGACATCTTAATCACTTTTAAAATACTTGGTGGAGTTTCCGTCTCTTAGTCATGTGATAACTGATCAGTAATTCGAAACTGATCAACAGAGGCAAAAACCAGGCATGCAGCAACAGGATTACATTCTCAAACCCTGAAGAAAAAGGTTACTAAAACCTCTTCTCTTTGTTCATCCCTGACTAGTAAGAGTTAATACTGGTATTCGCAACCCCTTTTTTTTCCTTTTTTAAAATTGATTTTGGAGAGAGAGAGAGACATCGATCTGTTGTTCCACCTATTTCTGCATTCATTGGTTGTTTCTTGTATGTGCCCTGACCCAGGGTTTGTACCCAAAACCTTGGCGTATCAGGACGCCGGTCTAATCAACTAAGCTACTACCTGGCCAGAGCCTTTGACTTTTTTTGGGGGGGGGGGGGGGAGTGAGATATGAAGACAGAAAGGCAGATCTCACCAGATCATGCCTGATTGGTGAATTTTTGGAACTGAAGCTGGAGTTAGCCTATTTCTAGGAAGTACTGTTCACCTTTCCACTTACATTATTGTTTCATTTATCTGTGTCATCTTCAGTTCCTTTCATCAATGTTTTATAGTTTTCAGTGTACAAATCTTTCACCTCCTTGGTTAAATTTATTCCCAAGTGTGTTCATTTTTTTTTCATACTATCATAAATGGGATTTTTTCCCTTTCCTTTTCAGATAGACCACTTTTGGTGTAAAGAGACGCAACTGATTTTTATATGTTGATTTTGTATCCTGCAACTTCACTGAATTTGTTTATTGGTTGTAACAGTTTTTGGTGGAGTCTTTAGGGTCTTCTGAATTTAGAGTTATGTCATTTGTAGAGATCATTTTATTTCTTCCTTAACCTTTTGGGTGCCTTTTATTTCTCTGCGTTACCTTGTTGTTCTTGCTGGGCTTCCAGTACTTTGCTGCATAGAGGTGGTGAGGGCAGGCGTCTTTGCCTTATACTGAGTCTTAGAGGAAAAGTTGTGGGCCCTTCGCATATGGCCATTATTGTGCTGAGGAAATTTTTTCTATACATATTTTATTGAGAGCTTTTATGGATGTTGCCCTGTGTCAGAGAAGACATACAAATTGCCAACAGACATCTGGAAAGATGCTCAACATCACTAATCGTCAGGGAAATACATAAATCCAAACCACAGTGAGATATTACCTCACAGCTATTAGGATGGCTATTTTCAAAAAGATATAAGATAACTATTATTGGGAAAGATATGGAGAAAAGAGAACTCTTGAATACTTAATGGGACTATAATTTGGTATCGCTATTATGGAAAACTGCATGGAGATAACTCAAAGAATTAAAAAATAGCACTACCATAATATCCAGCACTGCCTCTCCTGGGTGTCTATCCAAAGAAAATGAAGTCAGTACTGCAAAGAGATATCTGCACTCTCATGTTCATTGAAACCTTATTCACAATAGCCAAGATATGGAAACAACTTAAGTGTCTGTCAGCAGATGAATGGACTATGGAATTATTCAGCCTTAAAAAAGGAGACTCTGTCATTTGTGACAAGTTGGATAAACCTTAAGAACATTATGCTAAGTAAAATAAGCCAGTCACAGAAAGAGAAATATTGCAAGGGTCTCACTTATAATGAATCTAAAAATCATAGAAGTAGAAAGTAGAACAGTGGTTACCATGAGTGGGAAGGTAGAGGAAATAAGGAGATGTTGGTCAAAGGGTATAAAGTTGTGGTTATGTATGATGAATAAGTTCCAGAAATCTGGAAATCTAAATGATGACTATAGTTAATAATACTGTGCTGAGTATTATAAATTTTCTGAGAGAGGAGATTTCCAGTGTTCTCACCACAAAAACAAATTGAAACTATGTGAAAGGATTCGTACGTTAATTAGCCTGACTGTAGTAATCATTTCACTGCATGTACGTATATCAAAATATCATGTCGTATACCTTGAATATATACAATTTTTTTTTAAGACAGTGTTTTCTACCTTTATTTTCATCTTAAGTAACTTGACAGGAACATCCGGTTGCTTCCAGCTCCACTTATGATGATAAAGCCTGTAAAGTGCTAGAACAGCAGATGGTGGCTTGATCCTTCACTGTGCCATGAAGAGGGACAAATATTTCTGAATTTGTTCCTCTTCGTTTTCTGTGGCTTAAGTCGAGGCTTTAGCCCATAGGCAGCTCAAGTGTTGTTTAGTCTTGTACATCACAATGCCAATAACCATTTATGTTGCAGAGAAGGAAAAATCATGTAAATAATTGTAACAATGACCTATTTTATATCAGGGCAACAAAATTCTGGATTAACAGCTGCCATAGGGATTCAGAAACTTATTTCTATTATGCTGGTAATAAAGAGACAATGCTGGAAAATTATGTATCTGTTCACAACCCTTAGCATAGTACCTAGAGTTGAAAGAATGTTTTTAATATTCATCATCTCATGTAAATTGCACCAAAACACTGTGAAGTAAGTCATAGCACTGTCTCATTTTATAATGAAGAAATGAGATCTGAGAAAAACTGGGTGACTGATCAAAGTCACACAATAAGGAAGCAGAAAAAAAGACTTGAATTTTGCTCATCCAGTCCTAAATTTCAGAGTCTTTTCATTCTTTCACACTGCGTGAAGCTTGGATTTGGTTCTGAGGTATCAACACTAAGCTGATAAACTTATGGTTTAGGAATCAAATGTATTTTAAGAGTTGGAATTTGTTTTATAACTTTATAAGAAGAATCTTAGCCATACAGAGAAGGGTAGGTGTTGTAGTTTCAACTACATACAACAGCCAAATTCCAGTGCTTTCTTGCCCATGTGACCAGAATCCTAATAGTGACAATTTTTTAAAATTAGACTTTATTTCACCTATACATTTACACAAATATTTTAAATACTCCATCAGATTCCCTCATGTACCTAACAGAAAATGATAATGTGTTATCCTCCCAAAGGTGGAGAGATGGAAGCTAAGCTAACGACAGCTCTAACCTCAAACGAGAGCCCATGGGCACTACTTGGGTTTATGTGGTAGGTTTCAAAAGCAGGCCTCACCACCTCTTTATCAGAGAGCATATGAATGATGGCCATATATGATGATACTGACCATATTCATTGACTGCGTATTGTATATCAGGAACTGTGTCAGACAGGTCCAGATATATCCACTTACAATATATGTTCATACAAATTACATATCATTGTAAGGCTCTTTTATTACTATTAAAACTCAGTTTCTTGTTTGTTCAGTTTATTCATTAGATTTCACATACAAGTGAAGTCGTATGCTATTTGTCTTTCTCTGACTGGCTTATTTCACTTAGCATACTATTCTCCAGGCCCATCCATGCTGTTACAAAGGGTAAAGTTTTCCTCTTCTTTATGGCTCAGTGGTCATCCATTGTGTAAATGTCCCATAGTTGTTTTATCCACTCATCTACTGATGGGCACTCGGGCTACATCTGACTCACAGATAGAGAGCAGGACGACAGCTATATGGCGGGGCAGTGAGGGGTGCGCTTAGGGGATTGAGGGGTCAAGCAAAAAGGAAAAAGACTCATGGACATGGACAACAGCATGGTGACTGTGGGGTGTATAAGAGGGATAAATGGTAATGGAAAGAAATATACAATAAATTTTTTAAGTAACAAAAAATTAAAATTAAAAACTCAGTTTCAAAATATTAACTAGAATTTCTTCTTAGAAATTCTAAGGCCCAAACAGCCTAGACCCAGAACTATCATTTTAGGTTTATCTAGCCTCAGAGTAGGGGTTTACACATTACACATATACACAATCAAAATAGCATTTGCTATATTTCTTCCATTTTGAGTAGATTGTAAATAACAAAATAAAAACAAAACCTAATGAAATGATGCACATAAAATTATGACAGTTAAAAGGAATAATCTGAAAACTTCAGAAAGGAATATGTTGAAATATGTTAAAAGAAAATATGAAGTTATAAATATGCCTCTCTGTCTTCCACCTTTAATCAGGAGGATGAAAAGCCCAGCCAGTAAAAAGTGTTTTGCTTAAGTTGGGTTAATAATTTGAAATTCCCTGCTAGGAATGTATTACCACCAAGAACAGTTGAATGCATTGAAATCATGTGTTTGATTAAAAGATGTTGCTTTTAATTAAGCCCTGATGTTGGGCTGTTATAGTAATTCCCACTGTTAAAAGCCATTAATATAATCATCCATTTCTCTTCCACACACTATTTATAGAGTGTGTAAGTTAAGAAAACAGAAACAAATGGGGTAGGTAGAAATAATAGAGACATAGCATAATTCCAAGAAATGAATTCAGCCTAAGGAAGTTTGTCAAAACATTCCTTAGAGGAAGAACATACTGCACTGGGAAAATGTACAACAGCTTATATTTACTAGTCACTTAGAATTCCAGTCCTTGGTTTTAGGAAATCTTTCTAAGTTGTAGGTGAAGGGATTATAAGAGCTGTTTTATTTCTCACACTTTTCTATATTTTCCAAATGTTCTTTACCAACAATGAATTACCAACATAATTTTTAAAACAATATTTTAAAAGAAAACAAGGACTCACATTTGTAGGAGATAAACCCATTTGAAAATTTTATACTCTGAAGTTCCAAGTAGTTGGAAAAACCATAAGGTTACCCTTGGAACATATGACATAAATATGTTATTTCTTTGTTGAGCCAGCAATAAGTGAGGATTATATTTCCTTGATGTGTCTTCTCCAGGGTACTGAACTCTGAAAAATGCTATGATTAGTGACATTTGTTCAGTATGGCCAGTTCCTGCTATCATTTCAGTTTTTAGCCTCATGAACTGATGTTTCAGAGTTGTTCATTTGGCCCAAGTTCCTTAAGTCTCCTTAACTTCAATGTAAAGAAACACTGTTGAGTGTCACTTAGTGTTCTAGACACGTACTGCTTTTATAAAAACTCTCATATATGTTACCTAATATAATCCTCAGAATCTTCAGAAGGTAAAACTCAAGGAGACGATTTTAGAACAGTTAAGAGCCCAGGTTGTAGTAATTATAACACCTAGGTTTATAGGCCAAGGTTTGAATGCTTGCTATGTGGTTTTGAACAAATCATTTGATTTAATCTAAAAATCGGAGATAAGAATACCTCCCTCATAGGCTTGTCATGATGATTAAGCAAGGTAGTTTACATAAGTACTGAGCACAGACCTGGTATAAAGCTAAGTAGTAGTTGTCATTGCCGAACTTCGTGACAAGCAATAAGGTGTTCTACCGTATCATAGAGCTTCTTCCAAACCTCTGCTGTGGCCTGTGGCTAGTCTGTTGCTTTGGTTTTTCAAGGTAAAATCCTTGCATTGTTGACAGGCAGCATGGCTTAGAGGAGAGAGCATTAGAATTCAAGTCCAAAGACCTGGATTCATCAGTACGTGCTCCTACCACTTACTAGCAGCAAAACCTTTACGAAGTCCCTTGACCACATAGAACCTCAGTTTTTCAGCCTTCCACCCTATCAGCCTGAACCTTACCCTTTGTTTAGAGATAAAACAAAACATGCACATCTATCTCCTGATTGCACATTTACACATTTGGGGAATAAAATAATGAAAAAAATGAACATTATCAAAGATAATTAAATATTTGGTTTCACAATAACATGGTTTAAATTTCTTTTCAAGATCTTTGGGGTTTGGGGCTGGCCAGTAGTTTAGAAACATTAAGTAGATAAGCAAAATTGGCACCACGTCATTCACAGCAAGGCACAGACCAATTCTGTGGGCCTCTGTGGCCGTCCCACTTGACAGAGGACTGGGTACAATTTATATTTCCTGAGATTAGGCTCTGTGAACATGTGTTTACTGAAGGATTTTTACTTTTTTAATGTTTAAATGAAATTGGGTCTGGAAAACTTTAGCTTTTACTTTATGGAGGACACCAGGAGAAAGAAAAAAGATAGCATCCTGAAGCCCAAATTAAGGCCATTAGCCACCTTGAAACAGGTGACTGCTGTATGCTTTGCCTTGGGAGAAGAAATGGTCAGAGTCATTCACGATAGTACCAAGAATGTGAATCAAAGACTTCGTCAGTAAGAATACTTATAATGGAGAAGGCAGAGAATAAATGTAGTAAATGGTCATTGACTAATGTATCTTCAGCTCAGCTGGACATTCTTGTATACTGTTTCTCTCTTTGAATGTGTGTGTGTATGTGTACATATATACCACTTCTAATATACTGGGTCCGGCACAAATGAGGCCCCTTTTTTATTACAAAATCTTTTATTACAAAATCATAAGCATGTAATTCTGTAACATAACAATATCACACTCAAGCACACCATATGACAATTTAGGTGTAATGTTCAAATTAAAACTATAAATTATTGCACCCATATTATTACCCTACCAAACATACTCAAGTAGGCATTACTTCTGCCAGACCCTGTATTTAACACTTTTTGTTTTCCCATAAGCTGTTTGCTTGTCATATTAATGAGATATGCCCCGCAAAAAAGGATATTACAGTCCTTTTTTGCTTTCAGTCTTCCTTTTCTTTATCTCTTGTTTGAATTTATTTCACCATTTTGTATCATCTATAACTTTTTATGAACTTAACTACAAAAATTAAGCAACATATATGATAGCTCTTTAAAAGTAATAAAACAAAATACATGTGCATTTTTATTTTCATTAACCTTAAGACTTCTGGATCCATATTCTCACCAAAACATCTTTGCTGTGCCTTTTTCAAGAATATCAATGAGCCACTTGGTGTACAAATTCTAATATTACCCATGAAAGAGATTCCAAGTTGGTCTTGAAGCTCAAAAGTAATTGACCAGTGCCTTACCTGTTTGCTTATAAGGGCTTTCATTGATTTTCTTTTTGTCATGGGTGCATTTTGAGTAAGACTTACTGAGACTGAAAGCTCATCATCTTGTTGCTTGTCTAGCCACGGGAGAGTGGTTACTGTTATACGTGAGAAGCTGTTTGTTCCTTTGGGAGAGCTGGGAGATTCTGAGGTGGGTTAGGATTTGTATTAAAACAGGGACCTGGCTTCAAGCTTCCCTTTCGTAGGACTTAGGCTACTTGAAAACCAGAGCCATTGTTAGAGCCAAAAAGAAAGGCTCCAACCCAGCACCAGGACAGCAAGGTAGAAAGCAGACAAACCTTGTATACAATTGCATGTCTTGTAAAAGCCATGTATATAGTCCTATTTCTTAACATGTGTGAAGAATTCATCCTTTCAACCTTTGACAGTTTAAAAATATTCTGGACTAAATGTTCATATTAAATAATAACAATATATGAGAAAGATAAGATAAAAGGCATGCTTAGTCAGTGGTGTTGTGTTTTGAATGTTCTGCATTAAATAAATAGAAGGGTGCTAAGAGCCGCACCTTGGAGGTTTTCTTCTTCATGGGGCTCTGCGTTACCCTGCTGAGGCACTTTTAGGAGCCAGGATGGAAGCCAGGGCTAAGCACCATGCTAGTCCATGTGGAGGGAAGGGATATTAAGCTCTTTCTTATCAAGGGCTCTCTCTTCCCCGGAAGAAGTCTGCCCAACAGAAGTCAACCGCAGTCAAGTACCCATTGACACTCGATATATTTGGTTGATCGAAAGGTTTGTTCTTTTTTTCTTTTTTGTAAGATGGCCCTAGTAGCACTTAGTTGTCTTTAACTTCATTTGAAACAATTTTGTTAGATTGTATTGTGACGGTTGTCATCATCAGTGTGCATTTTTTTAAAAACTTATCAAAATCGGTGAATTTTTCTGTGTCCATTTAAATATTGAGGATGGAAGAAAATAAGTGCCATTTTTGGCATATTATGCTTTATTATTTCAAGAAAGGTAAAAACAACTGAAATGCAAAGAAAGATTCATGCAGTGCATGGAGAAGGTACTGTGACTGATCGAACGTGTCAAAAGTGGTTTGTGAAGTTTCATCCTGGAGATTTCTCACTGGATGATTCTTAATGCTCAGGTAGACCACTTGGAGTTGATAGCAATCAAAAATAGACATTAACTGGGAACAATCAGTGTTACACCAGGCAGGAGATAGCCAACATACTTAAAATATCTAAATCAAGTGTTGAAAATCATTTGCACCAGCTTGGTTATGTTAATCGCTTTGATGTTTGGGTTTTACACAATTTAAATGGAAAAAAAAACTTCTTGACCATATTTCCACATGCAGTTCTCTACTTTAATGTAACAAAAATTGTGACAGCCATGAAAAGTGGGTATTTTACAATAATGTGGAACAGAAGAGACCATGAGGCAAGCGAAATGAACCATCCACCGACCACACCAAAACCCGGTCTTTATCCAGAGAAAGTGATGTTGTGTATGTGGTGGGATTGGAAGGGAGTCCTCTATTATGAGCTCCTTCCAGAAAACCAAATGAGTAATTCCAATAAGTACTGCTCCCAATTAAACCAACTGAAAGCACTACTCAATGAAAAGTGTCTGGAATTAGTCAACAAAAAGCACGTATCTTCCATCAAGATAATGCAAGACCACATGTTTCTTTGATGACCACTCAAAAACTGTTCAAGCTTGGCTGACAAGTTCTGATTCATCCGCCATATTCACCAGACATAGCACCTTCTCATTTCCATTTATTTTGGTCTTTACAAAATTCTCATAATGGAAAAAATTTCAGTTCCCTGGAAGACTGCAAAAAGCACGTGGAACAGTACTTTGCTCAAAAAGATAAAAAGTTTTGGGAAGATGGAATTATGAAGTTGCCTGAAAGATGGCAGAAGGTAGTGGAACAAAATGGTGAATACGCTGTTCAATAAAGTTATTGCTGAAAATGAAAAATGTGTCTTTTAGTTTTACTTTAAAACCAAATGAACCTTTTGGCCAACTGAATAACTTGATGAAGGTGGGAAGTATCTCACTTTGGGACACCTGCCCTACCAGGTGAAAAATGGACTATTTACCACAAATGGTATTCTGTGTGGACTTTCACCAGGATGCTTCTAGGTGTTCTCTGGTAGTGAAGTGGTGCCTTCCTGTACGGGCAGCTGGAGGTATGTGCTGTGGCAAGCTAGCTCAGAGGAGAGGCCTCAGTCACTGCCTCTTCACTCCGTCCACGTCTGCCGTCCTCACAGCTTCTGTTCCTGTCAAGAAATAGGTTGCTCCTAAAATAAAACTTCTCTGTAGACCAGCTGATACACCCCACACCCAACTCCCATCTTCTGGGCTTTGGCTGGAAAGAAGTGGACTGGGGCAGAAGAACCAGATTCCAGTGAAAGCTGAGGTATTCCTTTCTCATCTCAAGGGTGGATCATAACTGGAACACAAACCATTGATTGACAAGTAAACAAGCTCATTAGTGGCAGAACTAACATGGGAACTGACCGAAACCATGGGGAACCATGGCCTCTCTGGACATTAGGAGTCAGCAGATTTCTGTGATACCCACAGATCAGCCACCCTCAGCTACCATTGCTGTTTCCCTTTGCTCCTCATCCGTGCTGCTGGAGCCCAGTAGCTTCTCCAGAACTATCCCCTTCAGTAAGTTTATGCTTCACCACAGCTTGCCCCAATTTGTTTATCTTCTCCCTTTGGATACAAATATTTTTGTGAACAGCAAAATGTTTCTACTGATGTACCAACTGTAGGTCACATGGCATTGACTTCTATTCGAAAGGTTTCATGCTAGGATTGTAGCGTTGTATCATTACTTCACTGGAGTCTTTTGTGTCAATGGAAAAATTTTAATTTCATACCCTGAAGGCTTCATAGTTTTTTGTCCTTTCTCTGCTCCTGTTGTTGCATACAGGGTAAATCCCTGTGTCATGTTCATTTTAGATTGAAGAAAGTAAAGTTTATCCATTTATGATCTCCAGAGACAGAAAGAAAAGCTTTTACTTAAGGGGAGGAAAAATAACTCTTTTCAATTGGTATAGATTTCCATATGGGTGAGTATGGCCTCAGGGCTCTAAAAAGGAGAAAAAAGTTTGTTACTGTTGGGTACTGGTACTATTTTATCAGTACAGATTATCATTAATTTCCTTATTGAAACATAAAATATTCTCAAGTGTTTGGGTATGAAAAATAATTAGACTGGGGCCAAGATCTTTTTTAACCAGTCATTGCTGGGGTTAAAAAAAAAGAAAAAGCTAAAATTTCTCCTTACTTGTATGTTTGAAAGAGAAAAGAAAATGTTGAGATGAAGAAAGTTGTGCCCTTGCTGGTGTGGCTTAGTGGACTGAGTGCCAGCCTGCAAGCTGAAGGGTCGCTGGTTCGATTCCCAGTTAGGGCACATGCCTGGGTTGCGGGCCAGGTTCCCAGTAGGGGGCGCACAAGAGGCAATCACACATTGATGTTTCTGTCCCTCTTTTTCTCCCTCCCTTCCCCTCTGGCATAGGTTAATAGCAAACTTGGAGGAAACAAATCAGAATTTATTATAGACATTGGATATTTTATTAAAATGAATTTTTAATTAAATGAAAAGCTTACATATGGAAATTTTTCATGTCTGAGGTTTAAGACCAAAGGAGTCACAGAATTAGAATTATGAGTTAATACCATAAACTATTTAATGTTAACTTCTAAGAACTATGCTCATATATTCTTTACAGAAATTATAAAATACCGTGCAGCCTATAATGAACTATTTCACTTTATTTTTTAATATTTATTTATTTACTTTTTAAATGGGAAAGGAGGGAGAAAGAGACGAAGAGAAACATCGATGTGAGAGAGAAAAATATCCAAACGGCGACCTTTCACTTTGCGAGGCGATGCCCAACCAACTGAGCTGCGCTGGTCAAGGCTGCAATGAACTATTTCAGATTTACTTTCCTGGACTACCTTCAGCCTATGGTCCCAAAGTCAGGTTTAAACTGCTGGATAAGGTTAATTCGCTATGACATGGGCACCCAGCTTCTACCCCCTCATCATAGCAACCGTAACCCTTTTTAGAAGACTGTATAGAGGTTAGAGAGGACCCTTTCAAGAATCTATTTTCTAATGAGTTTTAAAAAAAATGATACCAGTGATTTGGCAGCAGTCACTTAAGTACTTGTGCTTACTTGGGACAATTGCAATGGTTTTATATATATTTAAAGAAACAAATAATCCTTAATTGTACCATCCACTGTATATACTGTATACACTATCATACCGCTGTTAATATTTTAGTAGATAGCATGTTTCCCTCCAATCCTTTTTTTTTCCTTATTTCTTATACACTTCTCTTTCTTTAGACTTTTTTTTTAAAGATTTTATTTTATTTTTAGACAGAGAGGAAGGGAAGGAGAAAGAGAGAAACATCAATGTGTGGTTGCCTCTCACACGCTTCTGACCAGGGACCTGGCCTGCATCCCAGACATGTACCCCGACTGGGGAATCAAACTGGCGACCCCTTGGTTCACAGGACGATGCTCAATCCACTGAGCCACACCAGCCAGGCTCTTTAGACTAAGTTTTTTTCTAACTTGTAAACTAGCTGGAACTTTAAAAACCAAAAAGTTCTTCTTTGTATTAACCATTCCGTGAATAAATTAAAAAGAGGTAGATGGGAATTAGTGGTGCTAAATAAAATTACCTAAATTGGCCTGTTATCAAGGTTGATTGTTGGAATGAAA
Source organism: Mormoops blainvillei (assembly GCA_004026545.1). NCBI lineage: Eukaryota > Metazoa > Chordata > Mammalia > Chiroptera > Mormoopidae > Mormoops > Mormoops blainvillei. The sequence goes on along the minus strand of PVJD01000998.1, from coordinate 12,498 downwards.
ATGTACATGTTTCTCTCATAAGTTACCTTGGTCATACTACAGTGTGATTGCGTTTCTGATAAAACTTCTTTCCTTTTTTTTTCTTTATTGAATCTATATGCAAATTTAATCTGAAGTATAAATCACTGCTATAAAACGAATGGCATTTTCCAAAAATGGCCCCTACATCTCTTTTAGATGAGAAAAATATGTATTAAAGTTAAATATCACAATCAGATCGAATTTATTTACAAAGGAAAGAGTAATGACATGGACTCTTCCCTGGCTCAGAGTAAAGCAAGACAGAGGCATTTACTGGTGGGTGCACTCAGATTTACCGGTTCCATTCCACTTTGTCCATTTTCAGAAGCAGAGGCAACTTTGGCAAGCCAGATTGCACCTGAAGTTAGAATTAGGAAAGAATATTTCTGCTGTTCTGAGCCTCTCTTTGGACACCAGAATAATGTTGGGTTTTCACCTTAGCATAACCCATTTATTTATTTTTACCTTATTCCTCCCATTTATCATTCATTTTTGACCCAAACAAGGGATGTCAGGCTCAATTACTATGCTGGCCCAGGGCCAGCTCTAATGAGCTAGGAGATCCTGCCTGGTCTTCCCATCAATCTTGCTCAGATTCGTTCTTTCGTATTGACACCCCCTATATTTCAATATCGAATTCATGGGACTTTTTCTTATCATCCAGTTTTCTAAATTCCTCTAAACTGGGACAAATAGTTGGCCTGTCTGGGTCCTTTTACTGCTGGAGCGCTGGAAGAAACCCACTGGGTCTTGCAGCCTTGGTAGTGCTCTGTTAAAACTCTGGTTTTTTCCCCCATCGGTTTCTGCGTTTTCCATTCCATGTGTTTACAACAGTTCAGATGTTTCCCCTTTATTTGGCTATGCTGGTGTTCTCCTCTCTTGACACTCTTTCCCTTTCTGCAGAATCATTCTAATTTCCCTAGAATCAATAAAGCCCACTGAAGGAAGTTGGAACAGTAAATCAGAGATAGTTCCCTGCATTTTTTCTTATTCCCCCACCCTAGTCCCCAGTAACAAAGTAACGTGGGAGAACATCAGGTGCTCTCTAATCGTGTCTTTTATCGTGGTCTGGGTCAGAGGCATATTCAGTGGGAGAACATCCTGGTTACTGTACTGCCAATCCAACATGGCTTGCATTTACAGCACATTAACTGCTCCCCCTGCAGCGTCCCATTTTGCATTTAATAGGGGAGTTGGGCAGTTGCCTTCTTCAGGATACACACTGTGTATTGTTGCCCTGAATCACCCTAAAAGGCTGGATGTTCCCCCATCTCTAATTTTCATAGATGATGACCAATTGGCGTTCATATATTGACCCAAATATGTTTCTCCAGGCAGCCATATTAAAAATTAAGGAAACAGTCAGAGTTCACAATCCTGACAAACCACTTAAGTAATGCTGCTTCTGGGAACTATCTATACTTAACAACAACGCAGGTGAGCCCTTTCACTATATATCCACTGACTTGTGTTATTTCATGATTTTGCTCTCTGCCAACCTGTATCACATTATTTGTGACAAGAGGTTGGAGAGGTAATTATTCTTAAATTGGAAGAATCTCAGGTCTCTTTCCAAAGAACTCCTGTTTCAGCTTGCTCACAATCAGTTCTAGTCTCCCAACATCGACTATGGCACAGAGAGCAGGCAGGACACCTTAATCTGCAGCTCCTTCTGCCCCTGCTACAGCAGCCCGACGCACCGGGTTTTACGTAAGCCTAACGATAACAGCATTGGTGCGCACAGAGAAAGAGTGTGTGTGTGTGTGTGTGTGTGGAGGGGGCAGGGTGGTTTCTTTTCTGTTGGGTTGTTCTCCCTAATAGGTTCATATAAAGGTTATAAAGTCCATCTATCCATTATTGTCTTTCTCTTCGAAAGCACAAACAGCCATAAAATAGAACACTATTGTTCAGTTTTATAATCTTAAATTTCAAACAATGCACTGATAAATTATTTATGTTATAGAATGTGTTTTCAGTAATGTGTAGCCTAAAATGGAATGAATGCTTATCTGCACATGCCCTGAACTTTCTAAAGTGCATGCTAATAAACAGGGTAACCTAGCCTCACTTCGGCCTGGTGTAATTCACAAGGCAAGCACTTCTCCCTCTCAGTTTTGATTTCTGCAGTATGTGCCCCAGCAGGCAGTTACAGCCTTTACTGCTGGAGCCTAACAGGCAACATTCTTTGACTCCAAGCTGTCTAATAGTGCTCTTCTCTCAGTATAACCAATGTTGGGATCTATAAATTTCATTTGTCATTTTGGCTTCCAGCCACACTAAATTAGGGTTTAATTCATAATTAGTAGGAAGTCACCATTCCATAGAAAAGAGAACATTTTATATTAAAAGGCCATTATCTAACATCATGATTTCACAAAATGATTAAGATGCTAGAAAATAATTAAGCTATCTTAAGGTCGCCAATACTTAAAGTGCAGGCATAGGGAGGAGTGTGGTAATTTTTTTAATATGTGTGTAGCTCCTGCTACAATGACAGACAGAAAAGGAATTATTTTAAGTAATTTTATTTTTATAGTTGTACAAATTATCAGATTTGTCCAAATTTGCTTTCTATATCAGAATCTCTGAAATCATGTACATTGCTTTTATAGTAATAGCCTTTTATCCAAATTTCCAAACAACAACAATAAAAAGCCAAGAGTAGATAGCTCATGAAGCTTGTATGGTGAGTATCTGAAGAAGATTGGGTAACTTTCAGAAGTCAATAAAAAGCCAAGAGTAGATAGCTCATGAAGCTTGTATGGTGAGTATCTTTGAAGAAGATTGGGTAACTTTCAGAAGTCTGTTTCTGTTCATGGTAACATCTATGTGTGAAGACTTAACTCAGGGGCTTCTCTTCCAGCCAAGATGGAGGCATAGTTAGACACACTTTGCCTCCTCGCACAACCAAAAGAAGGACAACAAAAAATTTAAAAGCAAAAAACAACCAGAACTGCCAGAAAATCAAACTGTATGGAAGTCTGACAACCAAGGAGTTAAAGAAGAAACATTCATCCAGACTGATAGGAGGGGTGGAAATGGACAGTCAGGGCGGAGAGGACATGTGACAAGGCTGCAGCTGGTGGACTGGGCAGTTCCACATTTGTGTGCGGATAAACGAGGAGGAACAACTAGGGAGCGAGACAGACTGCGGAACCCAGGGTTCCAGAGCGGGGAAAGAAACCCTCAAAACATCTGGCTGTAAAAAACTGGGGGGGTTGCAGTGGCAAGAGAAACTCCCAGCCTCGGAAGAGCTCATTGGAGACACCCACAGGGCCCTAGAACATACACAAACGCACCCATCCGGGAATGGGCACTAGAAGGGCCCAATTTGCTTGTGAGTGGCAGGAGAAGTGACTGAAAGCCAGCTGAGAGCTGAGCAAGTGGCATTGTTCCCTCTCTGACCCTTCCCCCGCATATAGCACCATGACGCAGTGACATGGGTTGCCCTGCCCTAGCAAATCCTAAGGCTACACCCCTTACAACATAACAGGAGTGCTGAGACAGAAATATAGCCCAAATGAAAGAAATGATCGAAACTCCAGAAAAAATACAACTAAGTGATAAAGAGATAGCCAACCTACTAGATGCACAGTTCAAAATACTGGTAATCAGGATGCTCACAGAAATGGTTGAGTATGGTCATAAAATAGGGGAAAAAGTGAAGGCTATGCAAAGCGAAATAAAGAAAAATATACAGGGAACCTACAATGAAGGGAAGGAAACCAGGACTCAATGATTTGGAGCAGAAGGAAGAAATAAACATTCAACCAGAACAGAATGAAGAAACAAGAATTCAAAACAATGAGGAGAGGCTTAGGAACCTCCAGGACAACTTTACACACTGCAGCATCCAAATCATACATAGGGATGCCAGAAGGAGAAGAGGAGCAAGAAATTGAAGGAAGGAGAACTTCCCTAATCTGTCAAAGGAAATAGACTTCCAGGAAGCCCAGGAAACTCAGAGAGTCCCAAAGAACTTGGACCCAAGGAAGCACACACCAAGGCACATGATAGCTACATTAACCATGATTAAAGATAAGGAGAGAATCTTAAAAGCAGCAAGAGAAAAGGAGACAGTTACCTACAAAGGTGTTTCCCATAAGACTATCAGCTGATTTCTCAGAAGAAACCTTACAGGCAAGAAGGGGCTGGAAAGGAGTATTCAAAGTCATGAAAGACAAGGACCTACATCCAACACTACTCTATCCAGCAAAGCTACCGTTTAGATTGGAAGGGCAGATAAAGTGCTTCCCAGATAAGGTCAAGTTAAAGGAGTTCATCATCACCAAGCGCTTATTATGTGAAATGTTAAAGGGACTTATCTAAGAAAAAGAAGATCAAAACTATGAACAGTAAAATGACAACAAACTGACAATTATCAACAACTGAACCTAAAAACAAAAACTAAGCAAACAGCTAGAACAGGAACGGAATCACAGAAATGGCGATCACATGGAGGAGGGTATCAAAGGGGAGGAGGAGGGTAGAGAATAGGGTAAAGGTACAGGAAATAAGAAGCATAAATGATAGGTACAAAATAGACAGGGGAGGTTAAGAATCGTATAGGAAATGGAGAAGCCAAAGAACTTATATGCATGACCCATGGGCGTGAAATAAGTTGGGGGGCCAGATGCTGGTGGGAGGGAGGGTGCAGGGCGGAAGGGAATGAAGGGGTAAAATAAATGGTACAACTGTAATAGCATAATCAATAAAATATACTTAAATTTTTAAAATTTAATTAAAAAATAAAAACTCAAAACTGATAGCCAAGAGAGAACATGGCACAGGTCCACAGTCCCTCATCCAAAACTCTTGGAACCAAATGTATTTCAGAATTCATAATTATTTTGTAATGTCATAGGTGCATTCTTTTTTTATCATCATGTATTGGTTTCAGGTGTACAGCCTACTGGTTAGAAAGTCATATACTTTATATAGTATTCCCCTCAATATTTCTATACCCCAGCTGGCACCACACATAGTTATAGACTATATATTCTATACCTTACTTACTTCCCCATGACAGTTTTGTAACTACCAAACTGTACTTCTTAATTCATTCACCTCTTTCACCCAGTGCCCGTCTGGCAATCGCCAGTTCTCTCTTTATATCTATGAGTCTGTTTCAATTTTGTTTGTTTATTTTGTTCTTTAGATTCCACATGTAAGTGAAATCATATAGTATTTGTGTTTCTCTGACTGATATTTCACTGAGCATAATACCTTTTAGGTATATCCATGCTGTCAAAAATGATAAGATTTCATCCTTTTTTATGGCTGAGTAGTATTTCATTGTATATACGCCACAGCTGTTTTATCCACTCATCTGTTGATGGGCACTTGAGTTTCTTTCATAGCTTGGCTGTTGCAAATAACACTGCAATAAACAAAGGGACGCATATATCCTTTCAAATTAATGTTTTGGGCTTCTTCAGATAGATCTCCAAAAGTGGAAACGCTGGGTTGTAAAGCAGGTCCATTTTTAAATTTTGAGGAAACTCCATACTGTTTTCCATAGTTACTGTACCAGTCTGCATTCCTGCCAATAGTGCACTAGGGTTCCCTTTTCTCCACATCCTCACCAACACTTGCCATTTGTGGATTTATTGATGATAGCCATTCTGACAGGTGGTTGACTAACCATTCTCATTGTGGTTTAATTTGCATCAGAATCCACAACTTTTTAAAGTAAACCAATGCATGTACCATATGGGGTAAAGCATAATGTATAATTACTCACATTAAATGGAATAAACAACTGATTATTTTTAATCCTCGCCCAAGAATTTTTTTTTATTGATTTTAGAGAGAGAGGAAGGGAGAAAGACAGAGAGAGAAACATCGAAGTGAGAGGAAACATCAGTCTGTTGCCTCACATATGCGCCCCAACTGGTGATCAAAACCACAACCTAGGTGTGCGCCCTGACCGGGGACTGAACCCACAAGGTTTTGGTGTATGGGATGATGCCCTAACCAACTGAGCCATCCAGCCAGGGCAAGAATATTAATTTGGAGCTATTACCAGAAATACCATAGTAGAGTTATGATTAGTACTATAAGGATGACTAAGATATTATTCTCTTTGAGTAACTATTCAATCTTCCAAAATGAAAATTTCCAAATTCTTCCATAGTTACTCATTTTGTTATTACCTGTTTCTCACTGATGTCTGAAAAGCCATACCATTTCAAATAGATAAAATAAGGTGGTCAGGTATTGAAAATATGTGTACACATGAATGTAGCTCATCTGAAACTATCTAGTTACAGCTTTGTTTAAATGATAATGATTTATCAGGGTAACGGCTTCATCAACTGGGTCCCCTTTTTGAAGCCCCAACACAATAGATGCTACTGACTTCATAGATCTGGAGGTTGGAACCACAAAATTGGCATAGAGATAGGAGTCAAACTTTTGAGCCAACAGAGTTACAGTTTAACTGGCTCTACAGAACTAATAACATTAAGAAGGTAAAAGAGAATTTATATGACCTCTTAACTTCTCCATTTCCTGTGCCAGAATGATGTCTGAGCTCTCCACACCTTACTCATAGACTGTGGGAACTGGTTGGCATGAACATAAGAAGAAAAGTTCTTATCACCCGGGGATCACTGATGCATATCTGAATTCAGTATCTCGTAAAGGAAGATAGATACTAGATCTTTGTGAACCTGGCTAGTTTATGGCATGGTAAAAGCAAACCTAATTAAGCTATTTTATCTAAGATTTCGTAAAACCTTCACTGTGTCTTCCTGTTTTATTTCTGTTCATTGAAGCAAGTTATGTTGACATTATCTGTGTGAATGTAGTAGAAAGGAAGTTCAAGAAAAGCATACTGTAAAGGAAATGTTTTCAAGCAAATTGTCCTTAAATCAACACTAATTACCAAAGACTGATTTTTTTCCCCTTAAGATAGCAGAACAGGAATGTTAAATACAAAATTTAGCTAGAGTAAGATAATAAAAGCTATGGGGATTCTTTTAAATTAGAGCAATGGCATATCCATAAAACAGAACCCTGCTGCAGTTTACAGGAATTAGGTAGATGTATATGCGCCACTGCGGGACAGTCTCCAAAACAATCTGTTAAGCGAAAAAGGCAGATCATAGATCATTATATAAGTATCGCTCAATTTTAGTTTTTAAATACATGTGTGTTTATTTATATTGCACATGAATGCATGTAATTATACAAAAAAAGATTTGGAAGCATATACAAAGTCTGTCTGGAAAAAAGTCCAGCCACTGTTAATATAACAACGCTTTGTGCGACATCGATGTAACCTGGTAGCCAAGGAGAATGGACTGGAATGCGCATGCACAATGATGACATCACTGTACTAGTGAGTGGAGACGCTAGACACCCTTGCGTGACCATGTGCACTGTGTGGCCATTGCATTCAAAATGACTGAGCAAGTAGAGCAACAAGTCTGCATCAGATTTTGCATTAAGCTTGAACATTCCTCCACGTAAACTATTGGGATGATTCAGAAGGCTGCAGCTATGGGCAACTGGTGCTTGGCAGCTTCATCACAGCAACATGGCCGCTCATGCATCACACACATCTTGTGCAGTTTTTCTGGTGAAACATCAAATCATCCAGGAGACTCAACCCCCGCTATAGCCCAGATTTGGCGCCCTGTGACTTCTGGCTTTTCCTAAAACTAAAATCACCTTTGAAAGAGAAGAGATTTCAGACCATTGATGAGATTCAGGAACATACGACGGAGCAGCTGATGGTGATTGGGAGAACTGTGTGAGGTACCAAGGTGTCTACTTTGAAAGGGACTGAGGCATCCTTGTCCTATGTGCAATGTTTCTTGTATCTTGTATCTTCTCCAGTAAAAGTCTCTGTTTTTCATATTACGTGGCTGGATACCTTCTGGACGACCTCATACACTAAACTGTTTTCAGTGCTCTCTGGGAAGGGTAATGGGGTTTGCATTTGGTTGAAGGATAGAGTGCTGAGAGGACTTTCATTTTTCTTTGTATAATTCTATGCATTTCAGTTTTTATAATGAAGGCATTCTTATATCTTAACAATTTCAAATTTTTTAAGAAAATAATTGTGACAAGGTAGTTTCATTCATTCTTTATTGAGTACTTGACATTAAGGATACAGTGACTTCTGCTCTCATATTGCTTCCAGTGTAACGAAGGAGGAAGATATTAAACAAATAAACCCATATAAATAAATAATTACAAATTATGATAAATGCTGTGAAGTAAAGGAGCAGATTACTGTGAGAAGAAAATTAATTGGGGCAATCTATTTTAGATAATGAGGTTAAGGAAGGCCTTTCTGAAGTAGTGATATTTCAGTTGATATCTTTCCAAACCCCAAAGGCAAAGGAAGTAAAAACAAAAATAAATGAGTGGGACTATATCAAACTAAAAATGTTCTATGCAGCAAAAGAAACCAACAAAACAAAGAGGCAGTCAACATCATGGGAGAAGGTATTTGCAAACAATACATCCAATAAGGGGCTAATATCCAAAATGTACCAAGAACTCATACAACTTAACGACCACATCAAAAAACAACCCAATTTAAAAATGTGCAGAGGACCTGAACAATTTTCCAAGGAAGACATACACATGGCCAACAGATATATGAAAAAAAGTGCTAAACACCACTAGCTGAAAGGTAAATGCAAATCAAAACCACAATGAGATATCACCCCTCATCTGTTAGAATAGCTATTACCAATAAGACAAGAAATAACAAGCGGTGGAGAGGAAGTGGAGAAAAGGGAACCCTTGTGCATTCCTGGTGGGACTGTAAATTGGTGTAGACACTATGAAAAACAGTATGGCGGTTCCTCAAAAAATCAAAAACAGCAATCCCTCTTCTGGGTATCTACCCCAAAAATTTGAAAACACTTACTCATAAAGTTACGTGTACCCGTATATCCATTACAGCATTATTTATAATAGCCACAACATTATAAATAACCCAAGTGCCCTTTGACAGATGATTGCATAAAGAAGGTGTGGTGCATATATACAGTGGAATGCTACTCAGCCATAAAAAGATGAAATATTGCCATTTGTGACAACACAGACGGATCTTGAGAGTATTATGCTAAGTTAAGTAAGTCAGAAGGGGAAGGACAAGAACCATATAGTTTCACTCAAGTAGGGTATAAAACGAAAAGCAACTAATGAACAAAACAAAAATACAAACAAACTCATAGATACAGATAATGGCATGGTGGTTACCAGAGGGGAAGGGGGGTGGGAAGAGAATGAAGAGGGTAAAGGGGGCCAAATATATGGTGACAGAAGGAGACTAGACTTCCGATGGTGAGCACATAATGTTGTGTTATGAAGTTCTACACCTGAAATTGATGTAATGTTGCTAACCAATGTTATCCCAATAAATTTAATAAAAAATTTTAAAGATTAAAAAGAAGAATGTTACAAAGCGTAGGAGAAGAGCGTACGGACTGACAGCGGGGGCCTTCTGGGGTTCACCTTCTCTGACATCCCCTCGCAGGCCCTCTTGTACACGACGTGACCTGTGATGCGATTCTTGCCCAGGGCAGCCCATCTCTGTGGGCTCCTTGGATTCTATTGTTGTGCTAGTCTGATCATTTTCTGTCCGGGTTGTGTGTGTTACAGGTATGAGACATCTCTGTTGGATTTGGTTCAGTCGCTGAGCCCAAAGTCCACTTCTAAACCCCAGCCCTATCCCTCCAGAGAAGCTGGGACCTGGAATCACAGAACTTGCCGACTCAGCTCTCTAAAATCAACCCGGAACAAGATGGGGGCAGGCAGGACCCCTGAAGACCTGGAGGAGAATCAAATTCTGGAAGAGATCTTTTTCATTTGACACCAAAGCAGTTGCTGCAAAATTTCCATCAAAGCCTTCTGGGTTTTTTAATATACTGATCTAGGATTTTTAAATTTTTGATCTCAAGTAATTGTGTCTCTCCTTTCACAGGGCCCTATCTCACTAGCATCTGTTACGTATTGAATATAGAAATCATCCTAATAACACAGGGTGTTTTTGATCAGACCAATCAGTAAATAACACATTCAGGGGGACCGGCCACATCTTCTCTGTACCAAGCAGAGATGAGAACATCAATATAGAACACTTCATGCATGGCGGAGGTCATTGCATATTCAGCCTCGTTTTGAGAGTACTTCCTTCTCAATATTTTGCTGAAAAAGATTGGCTCTCTTTTGTACACGGGGAAAACCTAGCCACTGAAAGGCCCTCTAATTTCAAAGTGGCCCCTTATAACATAAGCAACTTCATAAAGCCCCTTTTACCTCTCTCCCCTGTTCTCTCACCACCTACCTCTATCGAAGTGCAGTCATTTAATTCTGCAGTTGGAGCTGGTGCTGCTGTTATCACGAGCAGTGCTGAAGGCCAAGTGTGAGTCAGGCTCAGTAGTCATCATCCTGGCAGCTACTGCTCCCATAACCAGAAGGGCTCAGTGGTCTCGAGGGAGGGACCTGTGCAACCCTTGGAAACCAACGTTAAATCACACAAAAGTGACTACACTAATGGAGGCAGAAGCCTGAAACACTTTTACCATCCACCAATTTCCCTGAATAGATAAGAGCAATCTCTCGGTATTTTTTGTTGACCTAAGTGTCCATTTTATTCACTTTTGTGAACTTCTCATGGTTGTGTCTGGAGAAGATGCTGCTAGAGGGGCAGCAGCATCAGTTCCAGCAGGCTGATAGACTTTCTCCGGCCCACCCTCTTTTCCCAGGAGCATCCAAGGCCTGGGATTGACAAGCCTTTTATATGCTCTGCCCAGGGCTACTGTCCGATGCCGCCAAAGAATCTCTACTTTCCTGATTATGCTTTACTACGCCAAGAGGGGCCTCCCCTATTTCCCACTGGGTCTCACTTTGACCCCGAGTAAGCCAGTGAAGGAATTAACATTTGAGTCTCTCTGTTCTCATGTTCATCAGAGCTCTTGAACTCGGTCCTTCAGCTTACAGTGGGCTCTAGTGGCTTCTCAGGCTGTTGGGCAGTGTGATAAACCTCACAGAGCCAGTGAGTTTAAAACGCTCCAATCATTGGAAGCAAGGGGACATGTGTGCCCAGATGTGTCTTACTTGATGACTTTATTTGGTCTGGATAGTGTCGCTTTTATTTTTGTCTCCCTTTTACCAGCCCCAGGCTCGAGCTAGGACCAGGAGTCTGCCATCCAGTGTTGGTAGCCAAGGTCAGACCACGCAGGGCAGCCTGCACTTAGCCGGTCTGGCTTCCCTGAATTCTTTATCAAAACTAGATTATTTCAGCCTACAAAAACCTTGTTGAGCAGCTTCCTTGTCTAGATAGATCTAAGTCTCCTCGTGTCTTCAGGTTGAGGCCCTGTCACCTCCACCCTACCTTCCTTCACTGGGGTCTTTTTGTTCTTTGGAAGAGAGGAGGGAACTTACCACTACCGTATCCTTGATCCAAGGTAAATATAATGTCAGCACTGACTAGCTGTAGTCATTCACTTGAAAAGTCATTGCAGATTACAATATTCTTTTCAAGTTCACCCTGGTGAAAGTAACTGAATCAGTTTCATCCCATTTCAGAAAGCTTTTCAAAAATGAATTTTTCTTTGGTGTGACAAACATGGGTGGCCATTTTCTCAGTTAAAGTTAGGTTTCCAGAACCATATTTTTCTTGCCCCACATATGTCATGACCACTTTAATCACACGCAACACCCTAGGCTCATCCGTAACCACACTCTTCCGCTCTGGACACCAGCATCCTTACTGCCCTCCAGAGAAAGGACAGCAGAAAGGCCACGACAAGAACTGTGACTTCTTTCAGAAGCTTGTTTGCCTTTAAAGAATCATAAGCGAGATCTAAACCAAAGGCTTTGGCGGGGTGGCACATGCCACCGAATGGAGTTTAATTGTTTCTTTACCTCCCCCTGAATGAGCAGTTTGGAAGAGCAAAGACAGGCTTTCAGCAGAGCCTCGGTCAAAACTTGTCATATGCCCCCACGATTTGCCTTTCACTGTCCTGCAGGCATTTCCTGGGTGAATTCATGTCCAACCTAACATTTTCATTATGAATTGAACTATACATGTTAACATTTTAATCTGTATCTTTGAGATGTGTATATCTACACGTATGTATAAATATGTGTGTGTGTGCAAATGAAAAGGCTGTAGAACCTGGAGACTTAATTGCAGACTAACCTACCAAAGGAGAAGGCCTGCCGCATAGGAGCCTGCCTTTCCTTTCTGTGAAGTGACTGGTTGCGATTTGCTTGCCCGGCCTCCAGCCACTTCCCCAAAACAAGACTGGACCCATTGGAGGTGCTACAGGTAGTGCAACGTCGTCATTCCCCACCCTCCTGCTCCCCACCATTCTGAGAGAGAAAAACCAATCAATGTTTGCGAAATGGAAGAGGACAGAGTGCATCTATTGAAGCTAAGTAGTGCTTGATTTAGGAAGCCTGGGCTGATCAAGGAAAAGATTTTGCCAACAATCAGCCTTCCAG